>OZ010614.1:66996883-67079383 GCA_963932145.1 Acanthosepion lycidas
TCCTAGACCAGGGATATATATATATATATATATATATATATATATATATATATATATATATATATATATATATATATATATGATAAAATATAATTTCTTGAAACTTCGGATAGACGCGTCGTGTCTCCTTGCATTCAGAATGCGATAACTTACTTTGGTTTAAATGTAGTTATTTATAACCCAAGTACTTTCGACCTTTTCTGAGATCATCTTCAGGGGTAAATTACAAAGGCAAATTATTGTAACTGCAATAAAATTAGAATTCCGTTGTCATGGTGATTTCTAAAAATAGGTGCTCCGTTATATTTTAGAATTTTTGAAATTTCTATCACTTGTAGTAGCCATACACACACACACATATTTAGTTTATTGGGGCAGCAGATCGTTATTTAAACCATCATTATTAAATAAAACAGACAATGAACGTAAATTATATCTATTCATAACCCGATGTAATGTTCGAATCTTTGCTTTAAATTCTGTTGAAAATAAAGACAAAAATTATCCAACATTTGGAGATTTTTTTATTAAGTTGGTCCTAAGCTTTTCGGCTCACATGATTATGACGTCATAGATCCGCTTCTTGAACTTACAATCTGCGTCTGCTATTCCGCGACAGTTATCGTCGCATAGAAATTTTCTATGTCAAAATAACAAAATATCAGCTTTAACGGTGGATATCTTTGTTTCATATTTGCAAAACAACCCTGAGGATGGCTCATGTGAGCTGAAAGCTTAGGAAGAAATCAATAAAATAAATTTCAAATGTTGGACAATTTTTGTCTCTATTTGCACCAGAAATTAAAGCAAACATTGATACATTAGAAAGGCTCATGATCAGACATAAAAGACATTCATTGTTATATTTAATAACGTAAGTTTATATATATATATATATATATATATATATATATATATATATATATGTTCTCCTACATAATTTGAAATCGTCGGGAGATGGAGTGGCCAACATCGTTTCTCGCACAGATTGTAGTGGTAAAACTTGTGACAGGACAACTTTTTGCACTTTTTCATTTATATAGTGTCATATATATATATCTTATTTATTATAAAACGCAGATTATGTGTGTGTGTGTGTCTGTACGTTTATATATTGGATGGGATTTCCTATATTTTTCAACCGATTTCAACAAAACTTCATGGGACTACGTAAAATTACCTTGCGATGGTTCTGACAACGCCAAAAATTGGAAAAACAATTGTTTTTGCATGAAATCCATTTGAAAACACGATTAAGAGGCATTAATGAAAAGGGGACAACTCATATCGAGTTATACTTATTATAAAACCCAGGTTGTTTGTTTTTGTGTGTTTTTTCCTACATTTTTCAACCGATTTCAACAAAACTTCACTTTTTTTTGGCAGGTAGTGTTTCTTATTGTCTTGCACACTTTTTTCTTTATTTTTACATTCAGAATGCTTTAAAAATTCCATTTACAAGACAATTGTTTATAATAAAATTCTATTCAATCAGTAGACTCATAACGATTGAAAACAATGTTTTTGTTTGAGTTTGACCAATTCGTAAAAACAAACAAAAAAACAAAAAAACAAAACAAAACAAAAAAATCTAATTAAGACATGCATGGCCGTCAACTTTAAACAATAATCTTTGTCAATTTTATTTTTCAGTCTTTATGATGGTTGATACTTACTGTTACATCCCCGGGCAACGCCGGGCTCTACTGCTAATATATATATATATATGTTTCATATGGAAGTTAATTATATATATATATATATATATATGTGTGTGTGTATGTGTGTGTGTGTGTGTGTGTGTGTGTGTGTGTGTGTGTGTGTGTGTGTGTGTGTGTCATATGGAAGTTAATTAAAGGCTTCGAAGAAGAGAGAAGTAATGTCCAGATATTTAAGGAATATTTATGCATGAAAAAATAAATTGAGTAGAAACGCGGTTCTCAAATATTCTTTGATTACGAATGACAAAGCATGTATCTAGATTGTCATGTGAGCAAGAGTACGTTGACAAATTTACATAACATAATTTAATAAAGACACTCCCAAAAGAGACCATTGTCTATATAGATGATTCCATACAAAGGCTCACCCAAAAGAGACCATCGTCTATATAGATGATTGTCTACAAACGTTCTCCCAAAAGAGCACATCATCTATATAGCTGATTGCATACAAAGGCTCTTCCAGAAGAGCCCATAGTCTATATAGATCATTGCATAGAAAGGCTCTCCCAAACGTGCCCTTCGTCTATATAGATGATTGTCTACAAACGTTCTCCCAAAAGTGCCCTTCGTCTATATAGATGATTGCCTACAAACGTTCTCCCAAAAGTGCCCTTCGTCTATATAGATGATTGTCTACAAACGTTCCCCCAAAAGAGCCCATCGTCTATATAGATGATTGCCTACAAACGTTCTCCCAAAAGAGTCCATCGTCTATATAGCTGATTGCATACAAAAGCTCTCCCAAAATTGCCCTTCGTCTATATAGATGATTGTCTACAAACGTTCTCCCAAAAGTGCCCTTCGTCTATATAGATGATTGTCTACAAACGTTCCCCCAAAAGAGCCCATCGTCTATATAGATGATTGCCTACAAACGTTCTCCCAAAAGAGTCCATCGTCTATATGGCTGATTGCATACAAAAGCTCTCCCAAAATTGCCCTTCGTCTATATAGATGATTGTCTACAAACGTTCTCCCAAAAGTGCCCTTCGTCTATATAGATGATTGTCTACAAACGTTCCCCCAAAAGAGCCCATCGTCTATATAGATGATTGCCTACAAACGTTCTCCCAAAAGAGTCCATCGTCTATATAGCTGATTGCATACAAAAGCTCTCCCAAAATTGCCCTTCGTCTATATAGATGATTGCCTACAAACGTTCTCCCAAAAGAGTCCATCGTCTATATAGCTGATTGCATACAAAAGCTCTCCCAAAATTGCCCTTCGTCTATATAGATGATTGTCTACAAACGTTCTCCCAAAAGTGCCCTTCGTCTATATAGATGATTGTCTACAAACGTTCCCCCAAAAGAGCCCATCGTCTATATAGATGATTGCCTACAAACGTTCTCCCAAAAGAGTCCATCGTCTATATAGCTGATTGCATACAAAAGCTCTCCCAAAATTGCCCTTCGTCTATATAGATGATTGTCTACAAACGTTCTCCCAAAAGTGCCCTTCGTCTATATAGATGATTGTCTACAAACGTTCCCCCAAAAGAGCCCATCGTCTATATAGATGATTGCCTACAAACGTTCTCCCAAAAGAGTCCATCGTCTATATAGCTGATTGCATACAAAAGCTCTCCCAAAATTGCCCTTCGTCTATATAGATGATTGTCTACAAACATTCTCCCAAAAGTGCCCTTCGTCTATATAGATGATTGTCTACAAACGTTCCCCCAAAAGAGCCCATCGTCTATATAGATGATTGCCTACAAACGTTCTCCCAAAAGAGTCCATCGTCTATATAGCTGATTGCATACAAAGGCTCTCCCAAAATTGCCCTTCGTCTATATAGATGATTGCCTACAAACGTTCTCCCAAAAGAGTCCATCGTCTATATAGCTGATTGCATACAAAAGCTCTCCCAAAATTGCCCTTCGTCTATATAGATGATTGTCTACAAACGTTCTCCCAAAAGTGCCCTTCGTCTATATAGATGATTGTCTACAAACGTTCTCCCAAAAAGAGCCCATCGTCTATATAGCTGATTGCATACAAAAGCTCTCCCAAAATTGCCCTTCGTCTATATAGATGATTGCTGACTTTAATATAAACGACACGAAATTTTATCGAGAGATTAAAGTACAAAACTGATTAAGATAAATACGAAAATATTTACCTATAGACTCAAGTATAATCTCGTCAAATGTTTATATATTGACTCAAGTATAAACCTGACCAATAGCCGTAAAATACAAATCAATCCATCAATCAAAAATGATCCTGGGAAAATCTTTTAAAGAAACAATTTAAATCCTATATTTAAACTGTTAGGTCTATACAACAACTTTCTATGACAAAGGACAAAGTCTTTGAGTGAATTAAATCTGAGGGTCTTGGTAAAGATCATCTTTCTTTGATCATTGTGGACTGGCGCTACATAATCACAAACGAAGAACTGTACCAAATAACAGACACCCCGTTATTTGCGGATAACCAACAATTAAAATAGTATATGTAACATGTACAGAAAAAAATGACCTAATATGTAGACATCCCACACAACTTGAAATAAAATATTAGGAAGGAAACTCCCATCAATAGCGGAAAGAGTGATAACAGTGAATGGACTTGAGAAAATTTTTTTTGTTTCGGAAAAACAAATTTTTGACAAATTTCAACCGAAAGTAGTACTGGTTGCACGGCCAATGAATACCAACTGTTTCCTTATACGGAAACGGCTAATATTACATTGCTATTATCATTCGCACAAGCTCCGTCAATTAAGTGGCTCACTGCCTTTCCCTATCTTTCTTGCGCATTGAATATTGTGGACTGGCGCTACATATTCATAAACAAAGAACTGTACCAAATAACAGAAACCACATCACTTGAGGACTTCCAACAGCAGTAATAACTAAAATGGATAGCACATGTAACTCCAAGAAAAATAACAATCAAGATGTTCACTATTTACATTATTCGGGCCATTGTCCTCCTCTTTGTCGCTATGTTTATCACAACATTTCGGCCGTTGTACGCTCCGGCCTTCTTCAGGTGGTTGGAATGTCGAACTGAACCCTTTATTTCGCTCACTGGGGTAGACTGTTCTAGTTTCCACGTGCCATGTCTAATGGATGTCAGATATCAGTTATCTCCTGCTAATTTTCCCTCTGAAAGTTCTCCACTGCCTTAACTAGGTATTGAACTCACAGTCTCTGGGTCCTGTCACTAACTATCGCCTTTATCCACTGTGCCATGTGTCCTTGAGGCACATGGCAACAAAGATGAGGACAATAGTCCGAATAATGCAAATAGTGTACATAATACCTCATCTCACAAATATAGACAGATACTGAAAGGCCGAAACGTTATAATAAATATGGCAACAAAGATGAGGACAATAGTCCGAATAATGTAAATAGTGTACATAATACCTCATCACAGAAATATAAACAGATACTGAAAGGCCGAAACGTTGTAATAAATAGGGCAATAAAGATGAGGACAATAGTCCGAATAATGTAAATAGTGTATATAATACCTATACAGAAATATAAACAAGATGTTCACTGTTAATTATGCTGACTCTTGTGGTCCTTCCTAGGATTGAACACATCATCTTTGGCTAACCAATCTCTGAAGATATTAGACAGCAGTAGCAGTAGCAGTAGCAGGTTTGTCTCCCTTCCTACCAATCTTGATTTAGCCTTTAGGCATTAAGTTTATTGAAATTTCTCCTGAGGTTGAAATTTTCTTTTGCTTGGTGAAATGTTGTTGCTCAATTTAGTGAAGAAGATCCGATTTTAAGACCATTTCAAATAAAATTATGAAAAAGGAAACCTCCATGGATACTGGAAAGAGTGATAACAGCTATTAAACTTAAGGAAAATTGTTTTAAAAGAAAGGTTTTATAAATTTCAACCTAATGCAGTACTGGCTGCTCGGTCAATGAATGCCAAATGTTTCCTTGTAAGGAAACGGCTAATATTATCATAAATCGATCTTAGATTAAAAATTTAAATAAAGTCAAAATTTAGTTGATGACATTCGTCCCTACGTAGATTTTGAATCATCAGACTGAAGCAGTTGCTAATTTTACTAATATATTTATTGCGTGATCGAAAACTTTCCGTCGGCTCCATTCAACGATTTTCTTACTCCTTCTCCCGCCTCCGCCACATAAGTACCACTCCAGAACGTCACCGTGAGATATTCTGGTTCATTCGCAACATTCTAGTACTACCACTGCTTATTTATTTACTTAAAGCCATTGCGACGTATATTATTTCGAAAGTGATTCCGGTCCGTCTCCCGGTGGCCTTGCTACACCCTTCATTCTTCTGTGTATGTCATTCATTTTCATCCCATTCAAGGATACCGAAGAAGAGGGTGGTTGGGGAGTAGGAATCAAAGATCCCTCAAATATTTAAGGTTAGTACATCATTTCTTCGTTTGATTTGCATATAAGTGAGAGAAAGATAGAGAGAGAAAAATATTATTCACGTCTATTTATTTTTCTATCTATCTCAATATGTTCACTATCTATCTATCTATCTATCTATCTATCTATCTATCTATCTATCTATCTATCTATCTCAGTCCTTTTCATATCTATCTATCTATCTATCTATCTATCTATCTATCTATCTATCTATCTATCTATCTATCTCAGTCTGTTTCTTTCTCATTCATCAATCAATCGCAGTCTCAAGGTGTTTACTTCAATAATGTGAATAGATACTTGATTTTGATACAGCACCACTTACGAAAATCATGCATGCACATATACGCGCGTGCACACACACACAGACACATACACACGCGTGTGTGTACTGATATATGACGTCTTTATGTGTGTATATATATATATATGTGTATGTGTGTGTGTATGTATATATATACGAATATACAGACGTCATATACTTATATATATATACTTATACAGTGTAACCCGGATATAAGAGACCCGGATATAACCGAAACCCGGGTATAAGAGATATTTTCTCTGGCCCCAAATTAGAGCCATACTTACCTAAACAAAATAGACCAAACCCGGATATAAGATAAACCCGGATATAAGAGGCATCTTCTCCGGTCCTGACAACTCTCTTATATCCGGGTTACACTGTATATATATATATATATATATATATATATATATATAAAAGTATATGCGTATCCGGACATACGACGTCTGTGTGTGCGTATATATATATATATATATATATATATATATATATATATATATACATATATATATATATATATATATATATACATATATATATATATATATATATACATATATATATATATATATATATATATATATATATAAAAGTATATGCGTATCCGGACATACGACGTCTGTGTGTGCGTATATATATATATATATATATATATATATATATATATATATATACATATATATATATATATATATATATATACATATATATATATATATATATATACATATATATATATATATATATATATATATATATATATATATATATATATATATATATGTACATGGGATAACGATATATCAATTTTTATATATCAAGAAAAGATTTCTGAGAAATTAAAAGATGTTTTTGTGACACGTTTCATCCGATTTGGTTTGCTTCTGTTTTTGTGACTACACACACGCACCCACGCGCACACGCACGCGCACACGCATGCGCACACGCACACGTACGCGCACGATACAAAATTTAGAAAGAATTTTTTTTTGTTTTCAATCAGGCCGAATTCATTTAGATTCTTTTTCTTTTTCCTTCCATCATCTTTGATATTAAATGTCCAACATTGTCACAATAGAAAATCTCCCAAGAATGGTGAAATGTTCTAAGAACCTGAATAGAAATTTACCCTGACTAAACAAGCGATTGAAGCACTTTCTAGAGACACTTTGTTTCTTTGTGAATTATTTTCTCTATTAATAAGAAGAACAGTTTTTATATAAAAATTGGGGCCAAATATGGTTCCGGTGAACAACCAAGATATTTTGTATGTTGTTTTTTAAAATGACTTTTTTTTGTGTTCATGTAATTTTTTTAAAAACTATATATATATATATATAGTTTTTAAAAAAATTACATATATATATATATATATATATATATATATATATATATATATATATATACGGGTATATATATATATATATATATATATATATATATATATATATATATATATATGGGTATATATATATGTGTGTGTATATATATATATATATATATATATATATATATATATATATATATATATATATATATATATATATACAGTGTGACCCGGAGAAGAAATCTCTTATATCCGGGTTTGGTCTAATTTATATACATTACCACAGGCTCTAATTTGGGACCAGAGAAAATCTCTCTTATGTCCGGGTTTCTCCTATATCCGGGTTACACTGTATATATATATATATATATATATATATATATATATATATATATGATACTGTTTATTATAAACAGAGCATCAACTTAAATATTTGTATCTATAAAAAGAATGTATAAACATAAAAATGTCTTTAAAATAATTGTCGGACTTTGTCCCTTTCATGTGTGACGTCATTTGTTTATATTTGATACGCCATGAGCAGATATGAAACTTCTTGATGTTTCCCCAATATATTCTTTCTGACAATCCTTGCTGTTGCAAGATATATATATATATATATATATATATATATATATATATATATATATGGGTATATATTGTTTACATTTTATACGCCATGAGCAGATATGAATGTACGTGTGAGATTCATGGAAGATTGAAGTTTAAAGGCAGTAAATTCGACTTGGCTAACCGAACGCTCCTCTGTGGACAAATCGGTAAAGGCACATCAAGCTAAATGACGGTTCCGTATAGGATACAGGTTCGAATCCTGTCGGAGGACGAATATTTACTGGGAAAATTTCTCGGACATTCAGACCGGTAAATGTTTAATACTGTTTATAAACAGAGAATTTTCTTAAAAATTTGTATATAAAAAGAATCTATAAACATAAAAATGTCTTAAAAATATGTATATATATATGTGTATAATTATTTATTTAAAAATTATAGCATAAATATTTATAGCATATATTATTTATTTAAAAATTATAACATAAATACACTTGGATGGAGATATATGTTTATATATATATATATATATGCGCATCAATTTTTCATTGATGCATTAAAAATTATAACATAAATGCACTTGGATATATATATATGTATATATATATATATATATATATATATATATATATATATATATATATAAGATTCATCTGACCTCCTGATTTTTAAAGTTAAAAGCGCTATATTTTATTTTTAGTTTCATTTTATTTTTTCATACGTGTATCGATACTTTTTTTAAAAGGAAAGATCAAAGTTTCTTTTAATTATTTGTTAAAATTTTTGCTTCTTTTTAGAACATTCTAAATTTTGATTAAAAACCCTTGTTTCTCTTTGTACCAACATGGGCTAGTAAATAACATAATTTTTAGCACGTTTTTTTGGTATTACACACATTAATTTGGAAAGATCTTTTTTTAGCGCGTTGTAAATTGTATCATTTTGACTAATCAGAAAATCTGCAGTAATTAAGAAATGCAATTTTGTGTTTATAATCAGGCGGTAATTATAAAGTATAGAAGACCAACCAGAATACAATTAAGTTGCGTTATTTGAGTTAAGCATTGTTCTCCGCTGTTAAGGCCTTTACTTTTGCGAAACACGTATGGAGAAGTTAATTTGATTTTTCAATTTCAACTGAGAAGGGTACCTATAAGTATCAGTATCATCTTATGAAGTTTAACTACTGCTAAACTTTAATTTATATGATCTTATTTTTATATTAATCTCAGTTATGACATTTTTCCATAAATGAAATATCAAAATTAATAATAAAATGAATGGAAATACAAATAACACAGTAAAATGTAATAAATGTACATAAAATTATAGTATTTTTCTGATAAAATTTCATAAGAAAGGTACCTATAAATTAATTAGATACCTTTCTTATGAAATTTAATCTAACTCTTAACAGTCTTATTTTAATTTCTTTATAATTTCTTTTCCATAAAGCATCGTAAACGTAAAGGTGAAAGCTAAGTACAAAAAAAAAAAAAAAAATTTAGAGTGCTGAAAGTTTTCCTTAAAAATAACGAGGTAAATAATTTGTTCACTTAAATGTAAATAATTTTACTTTTCTCCTTCCGTAGTACATATTATCCCCACCGCAATCCGTCAATATGTCATTCATCACCTGCCAAGTGACGCGAAAGTTTATGACCTGCTATGTTTTATTTTTAAATTAATCTCTTTTCGGCGCAGAAGCTCAGTTAAGCTTGGTTCAAAATATTTTAAATAAACATTATAATTTCTGATTTTCTTAAAATAAGTTTTGAAAAAATGATAATTGATATTTAAAAGAATTTCGAAGTGAGATTTCCATTTTTTTTTCATAAAATGGAAAAAATGGTCAATTTTGCTGACTCAAAAAAAAAAACAAGATTTTGACGAAAATTTCGGACGTTCTAGGAACGATAAAAAATGTAAAAAAATACCCCCAAAATACTTTGATCTTTCTTCTTAATAATAACATAAACATTTAGACGATAAAATTTTGTTTTCGTCAAGTTTGGCGTCTTTTTCTTCATGCTGTGCTCTTAGCGATCTCGTGGAGGTACCTAATTTTATTGTTGTTTTTGAATAGAAGCGTTCATTCCGAGCCTTCACATGTTGCCGCGTGACTGGAATTAGCGCGAGCATTTATCCACTTTTATTCTAAAATTTTAGTGGCAGTGGCTGGCAAACAGTAATCGTTTTTTTGTGTGCTTAAGAGAGATTGGTCCCTGTTCTCCGTAAATAGTATTAAGCGTTGCATGGGATCTCCAAATGGATCGAAAGGTTTGCATGTTTTAAGAGGATAGAAGATTTGAGCGCCAAATCTTGTGAATTTTATTACACGCATCTCATGCAAGATATGTGCGGATGTATTTTGTGGAAATTTATTCTGTGAGATCCAAGATATTTTTTGAAGTCTTTGATGATGGATGTATTATTATTGAGTGACTTCAACTCGCATGTTTTAGGGGAGGAGGTTAGTCGACTGTAATTTGGTCTCTCAAAAAAGGAACTCGCTTGATACACGAGATACATTATAAAATCATTTTTTTATACGTAAAGATTTGGGGTTGCATGGTTTCTATTATTGCCATTAAAGTGGGTTCCTCCATTAGGTCACGTAAAAAAGCAGCATATCACGATTAAAAAACGCTCGATTGTGACGAGGTGATGACAGATTACTATGGATGATCAAAATTGACAATTTTTGCAAAGTAAGCGAACGCGGTTTTTCGTTTTTAACTAGTACTTTTTAAATATTAACATTTTTATTCAGCAATTATGTAATATCTATTTTTTATTTCATACTTTCTTAATTTAGTAATTATTTAAAGTTTTTTTATTAATTAGATAATTGTTTAATTTTTTTTAAGGATTATGTCATGTATACATTTCCATACGTAGAAATTATGAACGTTTTTTTTTCAATAAAATTTTTTTTAAAATTATTTTTAAAATATTTGGGGTCAAACGACTGTTATGTGCTTTCAAATTTCGATTCGTAAATTTACTTTTTAATTAACGTTATCATTGCATTACGTGCTTGAAAACAATAAAAAATTTTAAATGATTTTTGAAGTATTAAGAAGTTAATGAAAAAACTCTTAAAAATTTGTAAAAAATAAATTATTCATCGAAAAAAATTTATTTCTTCACAAAATAATGTCCTTAGTATAACGTATTTATAAAAACAGGTGAAAGCTTTTCTAATTAATTAATGTCATAGTTTTTTATATATATTTTTTATAATTCAGAGCAGATTTTCTATGATATGGGGTACTGTTTTACAAAAAAAAAAAAAAAAAAAAACCCAAAAACTGGTGATTTACTTTTTACAAAGAGTCCTGTTTATAACTAATAAAACAAATCCCGCGCTTGAAGATTTAATTTCTCGAAATTTCATGAAAATATGTAAGTGGATGGAAACATGTTAAAAAAAATCTCTTTTTAACAAGATTTTCTAAAAAAAAAAAAAAAAAATTCAAAAGTAATTTTATTCATTTGTAAATAAGTCCTGAAAGTTTCATTAAAATCCGACAATTATTTGATTTTTGCAAGAATTAGGTATCGAAAATTTATGCCAAAAGTGGAGGTCCCTACATTAAAGTAACATTTGATGATGAACTGTTTACTCCAACGTCCTGTGTTAATATATATATATATATATATATATATATATATATATATATATATATATATATATATATATATATATATATGCGTGTATGCTTCTCTGTGCGTACCTTATGGACACTCTTTGGAATCAAGTGCGTGAATCACTTCCTGGCAAGATGAAGGCCACCTTAAACTAAGCATGCCATCGGAACTTTCTTCTACTCTGATTTTCTTTTTCATCTCCAACTCTTGGAAAACGGTGATAAGGAATGGATGACCTTACCAGGCTTTGGTGAAACAGGAAGTTTCTACTCCTGAATCTGCACAATGGCGGCAAATTTTAGTCTTCAACGCTATCATCGTAAAGGAAGCAATCAGCGATGAAGAAATTAAATTCTTTGATACGAGATAAAACCGACGACCACGATAAAACAGACAAAAGCAAACTTTGTCTTTTATTGGGGTACCCTATAAACACCCGTTATGGGTACGTAATCGAGATGGGCACGTGACCGAGTGGTTAAAACGTTCGCATTCAGTTCATAAGACCAAGGTTCGAATCTTGCCATGGCCGATTTGTCAAGAAGAAAACTTTCTGATGTATTCGGACTGGAGGAAAAGAAACCCTTGGGCCCGTTGATAGTTGTGCTAGTACGAAGTCACAAGTCATCGTGGCCGAGGGTTTGAGCGTGTTGCCATTGTTCAAATTGATGATCAAGCTAGTTAATACGGTCTTTCTCAGAAACTGTGACTAGGGCCTGCTTAGCATAGTTGCAGTATGGCTCTGTGGGTGTTGAATAAACACAAATGCGTCTGAGCAAACGTCTGCAATAGGGATTGGCTAGCCGATCTAGTAGACGGGTATCCTTGAATACGAGTGGCCAACTATACATACATCGGCATCCGTTGTAATGGAAAACTTTACATGGCTGAAAAGAAACGTTAAAATGAATATTTTGAATTTTAAAATCTACTTATTAAAGAAAAAGATTCGCTTTCTGGCAGGGTTCGATCCCGTGTCCCCTCCGAGAACTCACCAATGAAACAAGGGACTATTCAGGCCTTGCTTGGTTCGCAACACCCTTTGTGGTCGAGTCAATCTAAAGCAGGTGGTACCTAACGATAGTTTCTCCTGCAAAGGGGGACGCTGGTTCGAATCCTGCCGGAAGAAATATTTTTATCTTTCATACAATTTCTCGAATATTCAGGCCGACGGAGGAAAATATATACTGTTTAAAAAATAAACAGAGTATGTACTTAGATAATGTTTAAAGTGATAAAATCTATCGGATTAATAAATAAAAATGAATTATTTCTTTAGAAATTCACAAATATTCACGAATATGCAAGTATGCTGTTTTAATGTTGTTTCAATGTCGACGTCAAACGTTTCGGTCAAGTAGACCTTCTTCAGGACATAGTTATTAAAACATAATTAAAATTAGACGATATTCAAGTCAACATGAAAAGACGATAAGACTAATCAAAACAGAATAACTGAAATTTTTTAAGATCTGCGTTCCGTTTCGCAATATGATCACGTGGGCGTCACGTGGGCATCACGTGGGCGATGTTGTGAAAACGTATTCATAAAATAGAGTTTATTTTAAATGAAAAAGTATTTTACTTTAATCTAAAATTTATAAGTACGTTTGTCCAGCATTAACCTTGCGAGAAAAGGGGAAATATTAAAGAAGCCGGGTCTAGTATTCACCGTGCGTGAGATATCATTTAAAATATACTCTATTTCAGGAATACGTTTTCACAACATCGCCGACGTGACGCCGACGTGACGCCGACGTGACGCCGACGTGACGCCGACGTGATCGTATTGCTAAACGGAACGCTGATCTTAAACATTTCAGTTATTCTGTTTTGATTAATCTTATGTCAATCGTCTTTTCATGTTGACTTGAATATCGTCTAATTTTAATTATGTTTTAATAACTATGTCCTGAAGAAGGTCTACTAGACCGAAACGTCTGACGTCGACATTGAAACAATATTAAAACAGCATACCTGCATATTCGGATTTTTGTTTTTCGATATTTTTCTTCATACTGTCGGATCTATATCCACATTTTTGCTTACATATATATATATATATATATATATATATATATATATATATATATATATATATATATATATAAGATATATAGGGTGATGATGTTTATGAAATAATTGTGTTGAAAGCTTGCGTTGTACCTAAAACTCCGATGAGTGATGAGATGTATATTTATTAACACACACACACACACACAGATATATTAGGTTGGTGCAAAAATAATATCGTTTTTTGACGTTAAAAAATACGTCAAAAAACGATATTATTTTTGCACCAACCTATATATATATATATATATATATATATATATATATATATATATATATATATATATATATATCATATAGACAAAAACATTTTACTCACTACAAAGATGCAACTTTGTTTCGGTGCATTTCAACTGCTCCTCGACGGGGGTGAGAACTGAAAATGATCGGCAAGGAATCTTTCCAGACTAGCCATCATTTAACACCTAACCCATCCTTCACTAAATTGCTATCAACAAGCACTATTGTTTCACTTCGCCATCTTTTTACTTTATGTATATTGTTTCACAAGCAGAATTGTTCATAACGATTTTGGTTCTCACCAGTCGAGGTGCAATTGAAATGCACCGAAACGAAGTTGCATCTTTGTAGTGAGTAAAGTTTGTCTATATGATAAAATTATAATAAATAATTATTGCTCTACTATCAGTATCGAGCCCTCTTTTGGATTAAGGCTGTGAACGTTAGAATTTATATATTACTTTCGTTCTAATTGTATCGGATATATATATATATATATATATATATATATATATATATATATATGTATTAGGTTGGTGCAAAAATAATGTCGTTTTTTGACGATTTTCTTGATTATCGTTCACCCATTTATCAAACTTTTTTGACTTCCCTATTTGCTTTAAATGGCGAACGACTGTTGAGTGGTCGACCTCGAGTTCAACAGCAACTTCTCGTGTGGTTTTGCGAGGATCGGCTTCAATTAAGGCTTTCAAATGTTCGTTATCAACCGCAGTCGGCCGGCCGCGACCGTCTTCATCTTCGAGGCACCATTGCGAAATTTCTTGAACCACCGTTGTGCCACACGTTCGTTAGTGGTTCCTGGGCCAAATGCATCATTGATATCACGACCTGTCTCGGCAGCTTTTCGGCCTAGTTTGAACTGGAACAAGAAAATCGTGCGGATTTGAATTCTGTCCATGCTGTCGAAAAGCCTGCAAAACAAAATGAATGAAGAGATTGAGAACGGTAACGAATAACACGATTCGATAGAGCGAAAAACGCGCTTCAAAATGATATATAACATGGCTATATATATCAATGAATTAATTCAGAAATCATATATAAAAGTAACATAGGTGAGAAAACGACATTATTTATGCACCAACCTAATATATATTTATTAAAGACATTTTTTATGTCTAACGTTCTTTTTATAGATACAAGTATTTAAGTAAATGCTCTGTTTATAATAAACAGTATTAAATAACATTTACCGGCCTGAATGCCCGAGAAATTTTCATAGAAAATATTCGTCCTTTGACAGGATTCGAACCTGCGTCCTATACGGAACCGTCATTTACCCTGGCGTGCCTTAACCGCTCGGCCACAAAGGACCGTTCGATTGGCGTGGTTGAATTTACTGCTTATAAACTTCAATCTTCCATGAATCTCGTACATTCATAACTGCTCATGGCGTATCAAATGTAAACAAATGACGTCATACATTAAGAGATGGACAAAGTCCGACAATTTATTTATTAAAGACATTTTTTATGTTTAACGTTCTTTTTATAGATACAAGTATTTAAGTAAATGCTCTGTTTATAATAAACAGTATTAAATAACATTTACCGGCCTGAATGTCCGAGAAATTTTCGTTAGACATAAAAAATGTCTTTAATAAATAAATTGTCGGACTTTGTCCATTTCTTAATATATATAGATATAATTATTTATTTAAAAAAAATTTATAACATAAATATGTTATAAAATCACTACAAAAATAGCTATTTTGTTTCAACACCTCCGGTGTCTTATCAAGTGATGATGTTGAATGTAAAAAAGAAAAAAATACATATATATATAGTTTTAAGGTGTGCTATATATATGGAATAAGATGCTCAATATCAGGTTGGCCTGATGATTGCGTCTAGCATGAAACAGTCTGTCGCCTATGAGTATTGACTTCAATGTATATATATTGAGACATGTGTTGTTAAAGACCACGGAACTTTTACGTTTAATAATCTTTTTTTCTGTTTTTTCTTGCTTTCTCACATTTTTTTTTATATTTGGGTCTAAGTTGCTGAAAAAAGACCCTAGCCTTTGGTGTTTTCCCGAGCACTTTCGGTTATCGTCAACCATCATCATGGCTGTATATTTCGTTTTGAAGTAGGTTGTTTAATTTTATTTTAAAGATAAGATTTTGCTTATTCAGGCAGTGTTGTTGGATTAGTCCATTAGCAATTGGGAGAAGGTAGGTGTTTATTATTTGGAGGATTAATTATTAAATACGTTTAAGATGTTTCTGACAGTATTGCATACTATTTTATCTATACTGGGTTTTTGTTTTTTAATTGTGATGGCTTCAAGAATTTGTAATCGTTTTTGCATTTGTTTTTGTAGAGGATTTTAGTATTGTTGATTAGGATTTTTCTTATTTCTGAGGATTTAAATCTGTTACTAGTGGTACAGTGTGTTGTTATAAGGTGATTCTAATGATACTTTATCTTATAACTAATCCTCCAAATAATAAATACCAGCCAATAATTCTTTAATGCGGCAGTAGCAGCAGCAGTTGCATAAGTCAGCGTTATTTATTATCTCCCTTTGATAGTTTTGCTACATCATAAAATCAGTTTACGAACCAGTAACAAACATTTACCAAACAATTTTGGTATGCTTTTGAATGTTTACATATATATATATATATATATATATATATATATATATATATATATATGGACGGTCGAAAAATTTTCAATGTGAAAGTGAGCGATGACGCCAAAAATTTGGGGACCCCTCGCATAGATATAGTTTTTACCAGGTCATTAGATGAATACATACCTTCCTTCAGTCGATAAAGTGTGCTAATTTATTCATTGTCTTCTCACAGAGTTTGTGATTATTGCGCATATATACGCGTCCTATCGTGGGATACTAGCGAGAATATTTAATATAAATATATATCTGTCTGTAATTGATCGATAACCAAACGGTTCGATTAGACAATCGCAGGCGAATTCAAATTAGGATTTAAGATAAAGTTCGAGGTTAATGTGTACACCCGTTTATTTACATATAAAAATCAATCATTTCAAGGAAAATCGATAAAACAAAAATTAAATAGTTTGGTGGATTGAGTGCCACAGATCGTTTTGTGATGTCATCCTAGTACACAGACTAACAAGAAGTGACTAAATATTTCCTTCTTAAAATCATTGTTTATTCAACTCCAGGCTTCTTCAATTACTGCCATCTATTGAGTGTGTGTGTGTGTGACGTTAGGCTTTTCTCCGAACGAGAATTCTACATTCTCGCGATGAAACTCTCTACTCACCCCACTTAGGTAGGTTCCTATACATCAATGTCATCCAGCTTGTTTCGTGTGCATCTGGGTCGACCGCCTTTTTACATGACTGGCACAGCTATTGACACCATGTAAGGCGCAGATATGCACTCAATGTCTAGGAAGTTATCTTTTAGTTCACTTCGTTGGTTCAACTTCATTTTCAGATGCTCTGGTGGGATAAAGGGTGTGTCGATTTGGAGTTTTCTCTTAAAGTGGATTCTGCACTCCATCGTGATTATAAAAGATTATTTGCGTTGCCCAATTGGGATGATACATATATATCTACTTGTTTTGCATCGACATGTGTAAATTCTATTTATGAATATGACTTCTACTTCAACAGTTTCTTTTCTCGCACTTCCAGCCTGTGGAACTCCCTTTTATTTACTTGTTTTCCTGATAACTACAAAATTTTAAATCCAATGTCAATCGCCGTCTGCTATTTTCTTGAATCCCGTTCATCTTTTATCCTTTGTTGAATCCTTTTATGCTCAATTTTTTTCTATCACTTTCACTCCCTGTAGACCCCCCCCTGCGTACAGGTGAAATTCCCACTTGTATTTTTGTTTGTTTGTTTCTTTTGTTTTATAGCGTATCAAAGTCAATGGGTTCTTTAATGCTGACAAGATTTTTATTTTTTTCAAAAATGTATTGCTGGTAATATTTTTTTCCTGGTAATATTTTTTTTCCCGGTAATATTTTTTTCCTGGTAATATTTTTTTTCCTGGTAATATTTTTTTTCCTGGTAATATTTTTTTTCCTGGTAATATTTTTTTCTTGGTAATATTTTTTTTCCTGGTAATATTTTTTTCCTGGTAATATTTTTTTCCTGGTAATATTTTTTTCCTGGTAATATTTTTTTTCCTGGTAATATTTTTTTTCCTGGTAATATTTTTTTCCTGGTAATATTTTTTTTCCTGGTAATATTTTTTTTCCTGGTAATATTTTTTTCTTGGTAATATTTTTTTCCTGGTAATATTTTTTTTCCTGGTAATATTTTTTTTCCTGGTAATATTTTTTTTCTGGTAATATTTTTTTCTTGGTAATATTTTTTTCCTGGTAATATTTTTTTCCTGGTAATATTTTTTTCCTAGTAGTATTTTTCCTTAAAAAATCTATTGCCGGTATTAAAACCTATTTTTTCACTTTCATAGTGTATTGACCCCAGTTTGGGGGTTAACTATTCGCCCATAGTTGGGACCCTAACAGATGCTACCACTCCGGGTCAGGGTGGAGCTGGGAACACCACCAATTAAGAGGTGGTTCCACACTCCTCAAAACCTCCTGATTGCTGTTGGATGTAGTTTATCGTCTTACCCAGGACCAGACTTGAATGGGGTGAAATGATTAAAAAAAAAACAAAACACGTTTATGTGAGCACATTTGTTTATATATCAGAGGCAGCCACTTAAGTAGGTATTTTTCAGGACAACATGCTAATGCACATGACTTCTTTGATGGTCTGGCATTATTTGAGCTGAATACTAAAGGTTAATATATAGAGGTTTCTTTTCTAAAGAGACACATCATAGAAATTTAGTTAATTTAGTTTTAGATAGTTAATTAATGCAATCCAAAACAAATCCAGAGGTAAAAAGTAGAGACATTAGATTCGTAGAAATCAATTCATTTAAGAACTTTTTTAGACTTTTAAAATCTTACCATTTCAAATCTGTTATTGCTTAAAGTCATGTTGCTTGTAAAGAAGAAAGAGGCATGATAGGAGATGTTATATTCAATGAATTCACTTGCATAATACTCATCATTTGTTGTAGTGTAAGGTTTAATAAGTGAGTTTCACTAGAAAAATTGAATAGGGAGTTCAATATTTAATGGGTGCCCACACAGACTCCTTGGGCCACATGAAAGCTTTGCTTAGAAAATCACCATAGTAATATTCAATGAAAATTTTTAGAGAAATGGCATCCAACTCTAGGTTTTTGTTAAAGGTACTCAGACGAATTACTTTTAATATTCAATGAATTCTTTTAGACTACCCACATCCACATTGACGATTTTGTCAGAGAATTTCAGATGGTAACTTTTATATATTTGGCTATCACAACTAAATTTTTTGTTAGAAATTGTTGTGATGGTGTTTTTAAATGTTCAATGATTTCTTTTAGACTTCATTTTTGTTTTTGTTAGTGAATTTGAAGTGAGATGAATGCTTTAATTACATTTGTCTCACAAGCCTTCTCGACCTTTTGAATAAAACTTTGTTTAGGTTATATAATTCTTATAATTTAAAAGGAAAATATACCAGAAAGGGTCAACTATTTTGCCTGCTTTTTTTGCGAAGTTGAAGAGGGCTCCCTTTTTCCACAATCAAGGTTCATCTTTCAATTCTGGAGTCCATGAAAAGATTGGCTTTCTATTTAATATCTTCTATGCCTTCATCTTTGTATTGCATATATAAATACGTCAATGTTTCCTTTAAAAAAAAAAGAGAGAAAGATAAAATGAAGACAGAAATGGTAGAATGATTTCCTTTTATGGGGTGTTTGATGGCTGTGGTCTAGCTATGATGAAATATGTATCCATAGCTGTTACAAGAATGATTTTAAGCAAGTGTAGGACAAGATAAACAAGATCTATGATCTATTTATCTCATCTTCACTTCCATATTTACAATGTTTCGGTGTATGCCCCAGCCTTCTTCAGGTGATTGTAATTTCAAACTGATCCCTTAATTTTTACCGGGATAGATTGTTCTAGTTCCACCTTCCTTCTTTGGGTCTTGTCACTGGATCTAAACCACGTCTTATCTACTGGGCCATATATCCTTGAGGACATCAGTGTTCGAATTTTTGGGTCTTATAAACCTAATGTCTCAGCACACATTTTTTTACCAGTGTTCATATTGCAGTTTTTTTCTGTTGCATTTTTTTCTTACCAGAGCTTACCTGGCAAGTAAAAAAATAATAAGAAGACACATGGCAGATTTTAAGATCAGAACGTAACACACAAGGTTCATCACCAACGAGTAAATGCAGAATAATGTAAATAATGCAAGTAATCATAATACCTCATTTCAGAGATATAGACAGTTATTGTAATGTGTATATTAACTTTTTTAAAACGTTATCAAGCCAAGAAAGGTAAAACAGTCACTAACACGCAACACGGTTACAGGGGGTGGAGGAATTAATAACAGAAACATTATTAATGAGTAGAAAGAGAAAAGAACAATTAGGAGGACAGTAGATAGCGATTGACATTGTATTTAAATTTTTTCAGATTAAAATTGGTTGAAAAGCATGGAGCTGGAAGGGATTTCCACAGATGAGAAGTGTGAGAAAAGAAACTGTTAGCATAGACCTTACAGCTACATCTAGTCAGCTATTTAAATTGATGGGATGTCAACGCCAATCTAGTATTATGCTTAAATACAGTCTAGGTACCATATTGAAGAGCTCATTCAAACAATTACCATGAAGTTATTTATAAAAACGATATAGAGAGGCAACATTAAGGCAGTGGGCATGTGTCTGAAGCCGAGCCGCCAGATCAGGACTAATAATATTGCTGATTCTTCTTTGGGTCTTATTAAGGAGCTTCAGGTAAATACCAGACCATATGTAGCAGCAATATTCTAAGTATGGAAGTATGGTAGACTTATAGATATGCAAGATAGATTCCAGATCTATCTATCTATCTATCTATCTATCTATCTATCTATCTATCTCAGTCCTTTTCATATCTATCTATCTATCTATCTATCTATCTATCTATCTATCTATCTATCTATCTATCTATCTATCTATCTCAGTCCTTTTCATATCTATC
This sequence comes from Acanthosepion lycidas, assembly GCA_963932145.1. Taxonomy (NCBI): domain Eukaryota; kingdom Metazoa; phylum Mollusca; class Cephalopoda; order Sepiida; family Sepiidae; genus Acanthosepion; species Acanthosepion lycidas. Next base: position 67,018,252 of record OZ010614.1, read on the forward strand.
TATCTATCTATCTATCTATCTATCTATCTATCTCAGTCCTTTTCATATCTATCTATCTATCTATCTATCTATCTATCTATCTATCTATCTATCTATCTATCTATCTATCTATCTCAGTCCTTTTCATATCTATCTATCTATCTATCTATATATCTCAGTCCTTTTCATATCTATCTATCTATCTATCTATCTATCTATCTATCTATCTATCTATCTATCTCAGTCCTTTTCATATCTATCTATCTATCTATCTATCTATCTATCTATCTATCTATCTATCTATCTATCTCAGTCCTTTTCATATCTATCTATCTATCTATCTATCTATCTATCTATCTATCTATCTATCTATCTATCTATCTATCTCAGTCCTTTTCATATCTATCTATCTATCTATCTATCTATCTATCTATCTATCTATCTATCTCAGTCCTTTTCATATCTATCTATCTATCTATCTATCTATCTATCTATCTATCTATCTATCTATCTATCTCAGTCCTTTTCATATCTATCTATCTATCTATCTATCTATCTCAGTCCTTTTCATATCTATCTATCTATCTATCTATCTATCTATCTATCTATCTATCTATCTATCTATCTATCTCAGTCCTTTTCATATCTATCTATCTATCTATCTATCTATCTATCTATCTCAGTCCTTTTCATATCTATCTATCTATCTATCTATCTATCTATCTATCTATCTATCTATCTATCTCAGTCCTTTTCATATCTATCTATCTATCTATCTATCTATCTATCTATCTATCTATCTATCTATCTATCTATCTATCTCAGTCCTTTTCATATCTATCTATCTATCTATCTATCTATCTATCTATCTATCTATCTATCTATCTATCTCAGTCCTTTTCATATCTATCTATCTATCTATCTATCTATCTATCTATCTATCTATCTATCTATCTATCTATCTATCTATCTATCCCAGTCCTTTTCATATCTATCTATCTATCTATCTATCTATCTATCTATCTATCTATCTATCTATCTATCTATCTATCTATCTATCTATCTATCTCAGTCCTTTTCATATCTATTTATCTATCTATCTATCTATCTATCTATCTATCTATCTATCTATCTATCTATGTATCTCAGTCCTTTTCATATCTATCTATCTATCTATCTATCTATCTATCTATCTATCTATCTATCTATCTATCTCAGTCCTTTTCATATCTATCTATCTATCTATCTATCTATCTATCTATCTATCTCAGTCCTTTTCATATCTATCTATCTATCTATCTATCTATCTATCTATCTATCTATCTATCTATCTCAGTCCTTTTCATATCTATCTATCTATCTATCTATCTATCTATCTATCTATCTATCTATCTATCTATCTATCTATCTATGTATCTCAGTCCTTTTCATATCTATCTATCTATCTATCTATCTATCTATCTATCTATCTATCTCAGTCCTTTTCATATCTATCTATCTATCTATCTATCTATCTATCTATCTCAGTCCTTTTCATATCTATCTATCTATCTATCTATCTATCTATCTATCTATCTATCTATCTCAGTCCTTTTCATATCTATCTATCTATCTATCTATCTATCTATCTATCTATCTATCTATCTATCTATCTATCTCAGTCCTTTTCATATCTATCTATCTATCTATCTATCTATCTATCTATCTATCTATCTATCTCAGTCCTTTTCATATCTATCTATCTATCTATCTATCTATCTATCTATCTATCTATCTATCTATCTCAGTCCTTTTCATATCTATCTATCTATCTATCTATCTATCTATCTATCTATCTCAGTCCTTTTCATATCTATCTATCTATCTATCTATCTATCTATCTATCTATCTATCTATCTATCTATCTCAGTCCTTTTCATATCTATCTATCTATCTATCTATCTATCTATCTATCTATCTATCTCAGTCCTTTTCATATCTATCTATCTATCTATCTATCTATCTATCTATCTATCTATCTATCTATCTATCTATCTCAGTCCTTTTCATATCTATCTATCTATCTATCTATCTATCTATCTATCTATCTATCTATCTATCTATCTATCTATCTATCTCAGTCCTTTTCATATCTATCTATCTATCTATCTATCTATCTATCTATCTATCTATGTAGCTCAGTCCTTTTCATATCTGTCTATCTATCTATCTCAGTCCTTTTCATATCTATCTATCTATCTATCTATCTATCTATCTATCTATCTATCTATCTATATATCTCAGTCCTTTTCATATCTATCTATCTATCTATCTATCTATCTATCTATCTATCTATCTATCTCAGTCCTTTTCATATCTATCTATCTATCTATCTATCTATCTATCTATCTATCTATCTATCTATCTCAGTCCTTTTCATATCTATCTATCTATCTATCTATCTATCTATCTATCTATCTATCTGAGTCCTTTTCATATCTATCTATCTATCTATCTATCTATCTATCTATCTATCTATCTATCTATCTCAGTCCTTTTCATATCTATCTATCTATCTATCTATCTATCTATCTATCTCAGTCCTTTTCATATCTATCTATCTATCTATCTATCTATCTATCTATCTATCTATCTATCTATCTATCTCAGTCCTTTTCATATCTATCTATCTATCTATCTGTCTATCTATCTATCTATCTATCTCAGTCCTTTTCATATCTATCTATCTATCTATCTATCTATCTATCTATCTATCTATCTATCTATCTCAGTCCTATTTTATATCTATCTATCTATCTATCTATCTATCTATCTATCTATCTATCTATCTATCTATCTATCTATCTATCTATCTATCTCAGTCCTTTTCATATCTATCTATCTATCTATCTATCTATCTATCTATCTATCTATCTATGTAGCTCAGTCCTTTTCATATCTATCTATCTATCTATCTGTCCTTTTCATATCTATCTATCTATCTATCTATCTATCTATCTATCTATCTATATATCTCAGTCCTTTTCATATCTATCTATCTATCTATCTATCTATCTATCTATCTATCTATCTATCTATCTATCTCAGTCCTTTTTGATATCTATCTATCTATCTATCTATCTATCTATCTCAGTCCTTTTCATATCTATCTATCTATCTATCTATCTATCTATCTATCTATCTATGTAGCAGTCCTTTTCATATCTATCTATCTATCTATCTATCTATCTATCTATCTCAGTCCTTTTCATATCTATCTATCTATCTATCTATCTATCTATCTATCTATCTATCTATCTATGTAGCTCAGTCCTTTTCATATCTATCTATCTATCTATCTATCTATCTATCTATCTATCTATCTATCTATCTATCTATCTATCTCAGTCTGCTCATTATCTATATATCTATGTTGATAAACTGTAAAAAAACAAATAATTTAACCTTAATTATATGTCACATTTTCCATCACCTGTTTTGCTGCTAATTTGCTTGAATTCTGTGCAGCAATGCTGTCAAGACTCTGAGCAAGATCCTCGCCCCCTCAGGGCCATCAAAAGGTGTACACTGATTCGAATGAGGAGCTGTGCCAGAGGACCGGTTAGCCGCTCATCGCCGGTTAGCATATCATCGTTCAGGCTACTTGAAATCTATTTTAAGTAGATCTATCAGATTGAGGACCTTTAACGAACTAGCGACGACCTTTTTTTGGGGGTTTCTTCTTTTTTTTTTTCACAATGATCTTCATCTTGCACAATTACCGAGGGTCATTTAAGGCAGAGGGTCACAGATTAAGACGCACAGCTTACGGGGATATATCTGGAAGATAACGTTTAACTATATACTAAGGGAAGCATAATCCAAGGAGACGTTGTCACAAGGCTGCGATTGCTATTTTACAGCAGACCGCATGTTAAGCACAGTAAGCATGACCTCCAGCAGATTAATCTGTCAACAGAGAATGTTCCAACACTCTATACAAGACTGTGCGCTCATGTGGGTTTAACGTCTTCATGACACAGACGATTATGGCTCTCCACAATTTCCTCTCCTTTGTATCTCTTAATAAATTTTGTCTTCTTGTTACTTCTCCTAAATCCCGTTCTGCTAACGATTTACAAATGTTCGTTCTTCTTTTCTGTGACACGTCCCTTCTGGACATAGGTGATTATGGCTCTCCACAATTTCCTCTCCTTTGTACCTCTTAATAAATTTTGACTTCTTCTAAAACCCGTTCTGTCATCGGTTTACTTAAGTCCATTTTTTTTAGATGTCGTTTCTCTTCAGAACATTGGTGATTATGGCTCTCCACAATTTCCTATTATCTGTAGCTCTTATTAAGTTTTGTCTTTTTATTATTTCTCCTAAGACATGTTCTGCCAAACATTTACTTAAGTTCAATCTTTTTATTCTATGTGCCGTATCCCGTCAGGGCGTTGGTGATCATGGCTCTCCACAACTTCCAGTCGTTTATAGCATTTAATAAATTTTGTATGTTATTTCTCTTAAACCTTGTTCTGCCATTCGTTTATTTAAGCTCACTAAGTATGTTATGCATTGTTTTCCCCTGCCCCTTTTGCCTTCAATCTGTCTTGTGAGTATCAGATTTTCCAAGCCGTCTTTCCTTATTACGTATCCCAGAAATTTCAACTTCCTTGGGTGAAGTATAATTTTAGTTTTTGTTTCAATTTTCTCTAAAATTTCAGTGTTGCTCACATGTTCGTTTATCCTCAGCATCCTTCTGTAGAACCATATTTCTGCTACCTCAAGTCTCCTCTTCATCTGTGTGGAGATTGTCCATCATTCATTGCCATACATATGTGACACTTCAATACTGTTTGTTTTTGTTTTTAAAGGAAATTTTCTGTTTCTTAATCCTCTGCAGTCCTGATTAAGACTATGAACTACATCCGCGTCCTGGGTAAGACGATAAACTACATCCGCGTCCTGGGTAAGATAATAAACTACATCCGCGTCCTGGGTAAGACGATAAACTACGTCCAACAGCAAGGCCTCTGATCAGGAGGTTTTGAGGAGCGTGGAACCACCTCTTAATTGCTGGTGTACCCAGGTCCAGCCTTACCCGGGGTGGTAGCACCTATTAGGGTCCTAGCTATGGGCAAATAGTTAACCCACAACACAAAAGGGATCAAAACACTATGCAAATATAAAAATAAGTTTAAATACTTACAATCGTTTTTTGGAAAAATTATTACCAGCAGTACATTTTTGAAATCAAATTTTACCAGCAATACATTTTTGAAAAAATAAAAAATTACCAGTAACACATTTTGGGGAAAAAAAAACAAACCATAATTTACCAGCAATACATTTTTTGAAAAAAAATTATTAAAAATAGATTTAAAAAAAAAATTACCAACAACAAAAATCTTATCGGCAATAAATAACCCATTGAGGTTGATATGCCGTAAAACAAACCAAACCAAACCAAACCTTAATACTTTGCTTAGCTTTTGGAAGGTATCTTCAGCTATCCCAATACGTTTTGGGATTTCTTTGTTAAAACACTTCTCAGATATTTAAACCATACCTGTTGTATTCTTACAATTGATGGTTGGACCTTTAAAGCTGGGCTAAAAATAGGACGTGACCTCCCTCTCTACCCCAATTGCTAATCCACTGTCTATGCTGGCTTTTAATCTGCCGTAATCCTATTTCCGTAAATCTGCCTTTTATATTCGTATATTTTTGACCCAATTTAGTGCGAGAGAAAAAGAATTTTGATTTCGTCATTAATGGCGAAAACTCATCCAGGGGACTTGACGATATTGAATGAAATCACTTGTCAGAATTTATGAACGGAGAGGAAAAAAGATTGCTTGCCTTTGGAGATCAAAGACTTTTATGCTGTAATTTGATGGTATCGACATTTACCTGTTCTGTTTAAAACTCACCTGGATTTCTCACTGATTAAGCCAAGCTCTTAATCCATTGTTTACTGCTAAGGTTTTTATTTTGACGTGTGATTGTACCTGGAAACATCGAAAAAAGAGTAACTTTATTTTAAAATTTACACACTGTCTGAATTCACGCCAGACATTGTAGAATATCTGTGTTGTAAATGTGATTCGCAATACAGGAAAGAAAATAATTATTCAGCTTTTTATTATTGCTTTTATTTATCCCGCATTTCTGGATGGAAAAGGAATTGTTGTCATAATCAATTTACGTTTTCTATGGAACCCAAAAAATCATCTTTAATCTTGTTGACAAAACCTTAAAAGGAAAAGAAAGGAAGTAACCGTAAACTTAGGTAAGTAATTTTGACAATTTGCTTTAATTTACACAAACAATGTTGTGTATAACTATACTTGCCAATTCGGAGAATGCTTCTCTGGAAATACAAAACACAAAATATCTTGCATAGGATATACCACAACCATACACTCACGGAGATGCACTTGGTACCATTCGGACCAAAATCCCATTAGAAAACACATTAATAAGCAGCATAAGGATCATAGTAACATTCGACAGCGACTCACAATTTTTGCCATAATACTAGCAAAATTAAATGGTAAAAACTGGCATAATACTCAGACAATACCTCAGACAGTACTCAGACAATAAAAAGCAAAAATCAATAAATTAAAATTTTTAAAGAGCCTGCATCCTCAAATGTATATAAAAATACATCACGCCTTATTACGCCACAACAATTACCTGTAGCTTATATATATATATATATATATATATATATATATATATATATATATATATATATACACACACACACACAGACACATATATATATATATATATATATATATATATATACACACACACACACACACACACACACACACACACACACACACACATATATATATATATATATATACACACACACACATATATATATATATATATGGTACAGGTAATATATATATGTGTGTGTGTGTGTTTTCTTAAAGACGACAGACAAGATACTGCGATTAAGTTTTTTATTTCATTTTCCTATACTTTTCCCATTATCAAGGATCATTTTATTTTTTTATTTTTAATTTGGTGTATGGGTTGTGTGTATGTTTCTAGAGTTATAGGGATGTTTTATTTTCCGAACACAGTCAGCACATTGTGGCCGTGTCCGTAGTTAATAATAATAAGGGCCTTAATAACAAAAAAGAAAAAGCCAACACTCAATGATATTATCTAAGAACACGGCCACAATGTACTAGCTGTGTTCTGAAAATAAAACATCCCTATAACTCACAAACACACACGGGCACACACACACACACATATATATATATATATTTCAGTAAACGATCCTTTTATTTATTAAACAGTATATTTATTTATTTTCGTCTACCGGCCTTAATATATAAGAAATCTTTTTAGAGAAAAATTACGTTTAAGTAATAAAATCTGTCGAATTAATAAATAAAAAATCCATCCATTTTCTTACAAATATATATATATATATATATATATATATATATATATATATTTGTGCGTGTGTGTGTGTGTGTGTAATAACAGAATAATAATAATAATAACAATCAAAGCTAATCGCCCGGGCATCGTGATCAAAGACCACAAGAACAGAATCTGCTTTCTTATTGATATTTTAATAATAATAATAATAACAATAATAATAATAATAATCATTTTTTTCAAAACTGCTCAGTGGAAAAAGTCATGATACCATTTCTGACCTTAGGTCTCTGGTCGGGACCCGGAAAGAAATGAAGTATACATGAGAAATCAAAGAAAATATAATAATAATAATAATAATAATAATAATAATGCCTCCTTATTGATATGGCAGTCCCTGCTGACTGCAATGTATCTTTGAAGATATTCAAAAAGCTGTCAAAATACAAGGACCTTGAAATAGAAATCTCGAAAATGTGGCATATGGGAACATCAACAATCCCTGTTGTAGTTGGAGCCCTAGGACTGGTTGGAAAAGATTGCAGTAGACTAATTGAAGGGATTCCTGGAAGTCCATGCCTCAAGGAGATACAAAAAATTGTCCTGACAAGTACAGCCCACACTTTACGAAGGGCTTTATCTATGTCATTTTTATTTTATTTTATTTTTATTTTTTTTTTTGTCAGTGAAGAGTGTCATGATTCCATTTCTAAACTTAGGTCCCTGGGTGGGACCCGGAAAGAAATGTGTAAACGCCAGAAAGCAAAGAAAATAATAATAATAATAATAATAATAATAATAATAATAATAATAAAACATCGTCAATAGAGACTGCAAAGCGAAAATATGGCAATTCGTGCAGATCTTTGAAGATCTTGTAAAAGCTATCAAAAGGACGGGTGTTCCAATAACTTGGATCGATTTTAAATGTGAATTAAGTTTAAGCATGTAATGATTTTTTTCTATTTCTTTCAGATTTAACAACTTTGGCAATTTCAACCATGGAAAGATTAACAATCAAACAACATGTTAAAGTTATCAAAGCCTATTACGAAAATGGACGTTCAAACAGAAATACATTTCACGCACTTTGTGATTCTTATGGCCAACATAAACGATCAACCGAGAGTGGAAATGATGTAACATTGTCATGGAGAGATTCAATTCCTGCGTGTAAGGATGAAGAGAGGGGTCTGGATTTTCGGCCACATTCCCGTGCACTGCAGCAATGTTTTCAGCTGAACGGCGTAAATGAGCACGCAATGGTGTTTTCACATTTGCCACTGACCAAGTTTGTTTGAATTTACGAACAATTTTTCCAATTGCATTCTTGAAACTTTAACAAGTTGGTTGATTGTTAATCTTTCCATGGTTGAAATTGCCAAAGACTTAAGTTGTTAAATGTGAAAGAAAAAGAAAAAAATTATTAGACGCTTAAACTCTATCTATCTATCTATCTATCTATCTATCTATCTATCTATCTATCTCAGTCCTTTTCATAACTATCTATCTCAGTCTGCTCATTATCTATCAGATAGATAGATAGATAATCTATCTATCTATCTCAGTCCTTTTCATAACTATCTATCTCAGTCTGCTCATTATCTATCTATCTATCTATCTATCTATCTATCTATCTCAGTCCTTTTCATATCTATCTATCTCAGTCTGCTCATTATCTATCTATCTATCTATCTATCTATCTATCTATCTATCTATCTATCTATCTATCTCAGTCTGTTCATTATCTATCTATCTATCTATCTATCTATCTATCTATCTATCTATCTATCTATCTATCTATCTATCTATCTATCTATCTATCTCAGTCCTGTTCATATCTGTCTATCCCAGTCAGTTTATTATCTATCTATCTATCTATCTATCTATCTATCTATCTATCTATCTATCTATCTATCTCAGTCTGTTCATTATCTATCTATCTATCTATCTATCTATCTATCTCAGTCCTTTTCATATCTATCTATCTATCTATCTCAGTCTGCTCATTATCTATCTATCTATCTATCTATCTATCTATCTATCTATCTATCTATCTATCTATCTCAGTCTGCTCATTATCTATCTATCTATCTATCTATCTATCTATCTATCTATCTATCTATCTATCTATCTCAGTCCTGTTCATATCTGTCTATCTCAGTCTGTTCATTATCTATCTATCTATCTATCTATCTATCTATCTATCTATCTATCTATCTATCTATCTATCTATCTATCTATCTATCTATCTATCTCAGTCTGCTCATTATCTATCTATCTATCTATCTATCTATCTATCTATCTATCTATCTATCTATCTATCTATCTATCTATCTATCTATCTCAGTCTGTTTATTATCTATGTTGATAAACTGTAAAAAAAACAAATAATTTAACCTTAATTTTAAGTCACATTTTTCCTCACCTGTTTTGCTGCTAATTTACTTGATATCTGTGCAACAATGCCATCAAGACTTTGCCTCTGAGCAAGACGCTCGCCCCTTCAGGACCATCAAAAGGTGTACACTGGTTCGAATGAGGAGCTGTACCAGAGGACCGGTTAGCCGCTCATCGCCGGTTAGCATATCATCATTCAGGGCCATATTCGCTGGCTCGTTCATGTGTGCAGTGATAACCACCATTGAAAAGAAGTCTCAAAAAATGTGCCACATGAAAACATCAACAATACTTGTTGTAGTTGGAGCCCTCGGGTTGATTGGAAAAGATTCCAGTAGACCTATTGAGGGGTTTCCTGGAAGCCGATGTCTTAAAGAAATACAAAAAAAAAAATATTCACACGAGTACAGCCCACACCTTACAAAGACCTTTATCTATGTAGAACGTGTAATTTTTTTTAATTGCTCAGTGGAAAATGTCATGACGCCATTTTTGACCTGAGGTCTTTGCTTGCGACCGGGAAAGAAATGAGTACACACTAGAAAGCAATGAAAACAAAATAATAATAATAATAATAATAATAATAATAATAATAATAATAATAATAATGTCACATTTTTGAAATGTGTAGAAATAGGAAAGATGGTTCATAATGTGGAGCCAGAGAGTTTGTTGCCATTCTTAATTTACGTTTTCTAAGGAAAAACGAAAGGAAAGCTAATAACCGTAAATTTGAACAAACATTGACCCATAAAATGTTTCGCAATGTCATCTTATGTTAACTGGTCCTTCTTTGGGGTTGATAACGCGTATAGAAGTGTTTATCATTCTTAAAAGTCTATCTTGTAATGAAAGCCTCTAAAAACCAAATTTTGGCGGAAAGGAAACTTAAAATATCAGCTTTGCGAGAGAAAATCGAATCAATCATTAATTAATACCTGATCTTTTTCGGCTAATATGAAATCTATTTTAAGTAGATCATCCTGGAAATTAAGCAAGTATAAATAACATTTATACTTGCTTGTCGGGTAAAGTAGTTGCGCCCATTTGCGCTAATGTCGGTGGTTGAGGTACAAGTTTGGCAGGTATTCAATCTGACCTGATTTGAATGACTATCTATCTATCTATCTATCTATCTATCTATCTATCTATCTGTTGTAGCATACCTACGGTCGATAATGGGTATGCCTTCATTCAAATAAATACAGTAGTAAATACTGTATGTTGGCCTGCAGTTGGAGATTCATTGTGGAATTCACTTGACTCACTTCTAGCAGTTGACTACTTCTTCTACGCGCCGCTGGCAAATCTTATATGTGTTGTTCTTGTCCTAAGTGTTATCGTTCATTACCAACGTTCGTGTGATTATTCTATTCAGTAACCTCCCCTAAGTTATAACACTATCTTGTCTGTTCCTCCTCCACTATCGCGCGGTGTTTGTCTACTCTGTAAATACTTTTTTCTTATGTATATGTTCATGAATTAATTGTTTTTTCCAATACAAGACCGAAGAGCTACTCAATGTAGAGGGTTACTGTCTGTTGTTGTAAGACGAGGATGCGGTATGAAGTGCAGATTAAGTAGATATGTTAGAAACATAATGGTCGACTTTAAACTTGAAGAGGTTATGATTGTAGTGATCATAGAAGCATTCCCTCGGGAGTATGTTCCATAAAGTAACAGGAAGAAACTTTCAAAATGGAACTTCTTCCTTCTGATGGAATACAAAGGAAATAAGGATACTTTGAGCTGGTATATGTTGCATGGCATCTCTTATCTCTTAAGATCAGAACTGGTGAAGTGTAGCAAAAATTTCTCGTGAATGTTACGTGAATGTATATTAAGTATCACCATATAAATATCCCCATATAGAATAACCAATAAGGATTACAAACGGACATTTCTACCAGTTACATATACACAGTCATCAAAAACAAACAAATAACCAGCTTTAAATATACCAAATAACCCCCCATTTTTTGTAAATTAAAAATAAAAATAATAATAATTTTTACCTATCATAATTTTACACAGACCCCACCACACGTATATACATACATGCGAGGAAATATTCAGTGGAAAAACAGAAAAATGCTCTGATTGCTGACATGTATACATTCACGAGAAATTTCCGCCACACTTCCAATCTTTAAATTTCAACATACAAATGTGTATGTATAGACACAACACCACCCGTATACATACATATGTCATATCCGAAACTGCCCACATATGTTTATATATGTATGAGTTTCCGACGGACGACCAAGTGTGTATGTGTGTCTGCGTACCTCATTGGGCGTATGAACATGCATTTATGTTTACGTTAGTACGATGACATTACGACGACGATCCCCCCCACTCCCATAATAACACCAATACACTCAATCTACATCAACCCAAAATTTTAAAAAAATTAATCAGTTTGTCTGACGATCGCAAAAGCGCGAAACCCAGGGTCACAAACTCACATCATTCCAACCAAATATATATATATATATATATATATATATATATATATATATATATATACACTTTAATATCCTTGAATATATATATATACACACACTATATATATACACACTATATATCCGCGATATATGTATATACATATACATACATACATACATACACACACACACACACACACACACACACACACATATATATATATATATATATATATATATATATATATATATATATATATGTAAATTCCCAAGATGATAGAATTCAGGTAGAACTCAATGTCCAGGACAGAGTAAGAATATGATATAAAATAAAAGTGTGTGTATATATATATATATATATATATATATATATATATATATATATATATATATATATATATATATATATATATATTCTTCTGATGGTAAGCTTCTCATGGACAAAAAGAGATTACTAAACACAGAGCATAACACTTCTCAAATGTTCTGAACTTGGATTTGGTCGATGAAAATCTTGTGAACAACTTACCACAAAGGTCTATTCTTAAAGAGCTATCAGCTACTTCATCTATTGCTGAGATAAAAAAAAAGCATAAACCATTTGACAAAAGGGAAATCCTTTGGTAAAGATCGCATACCAGCAGCGCTATACAAAAGTGAGAGTAACCTCCTGATTCGTAAAATTAGTGATCTCTTTTTTTTTTTTAAATATGGATTTGGGATCAGTTCGTCAGAACTTTAAAGACGTTTCTATTGTCCATCTCTAAACAGAAAGGCGATAAAAGCGGACATAACAACCATACAAGTCTCTTCCTCTTGGTAGGATCATCTTGAACAAAATCTTTTTTGACTGTTTTTTCTCAATCCCGGTGAGGTTTTCGGTTGAGCGGATATGATTTTCAATTTACGACAACGACAGGATTTATTTGTTACTTTCGCTAATCTCATTAAAGCCTTTGATACTGTTTCAATAGATGCTATTTGGATCGTCCTTAGGAAGCTGGGTATTCCTGAAAGGATGCTCAGTGTCATTATGTCTTTCCAGCAGGAGACGATGGTCTCAGTTTGATCCAGTGGAGAGGTGCCAGACCCCATTCATTGTTTGTCATGGAACAAAATAAGGTTGTGTTCTTAACTTTTTTATTTCCTTTGTATTTTTCTGTCATGAATGAAACAGTTTTTGAGATTACGATAAGGGGTGGATTGTTCAACCAACGTTTCAAAGTAACATCTAAGACGATTGTGCGACCATGTTTGTGACCTGCTCTTTACAGATAATAGCGCACTTGTAGCCCACGCCCTTGGAAATATGCAATGGATCGTTAATAAATTCTCTCATACATTTAAAGCTTTTGGTTAACAATCAGCACAAAAAATGGAACTTATCCGTTATCTGTTTACGTTAAGGGAAAAACCTTGAAAAGTGTTTCCTCTTTCTCCTGTCTTGGCCTCATTAATTACTTCGTTTTCTATGACTTATCAACAACGAAGAAATGATAAGCGGATATAAAGTGGGGATCAATTCTACATTACAAATAATATATAAAATGATCCCTCACTTTATGGCCACGGTAGTTCCTATACGTTTCTAGTCCAGAGAATGTAAATAAATCTAAAAGACATTCCTGTGTAGCTAATCAGTATTTCATTGATTGATTAATTCGTTTTCTACAGCTTATCAACAACTAAGAAATTATGTGGATATAAATTGGGGGATCAATTCTACATTACAATCACTATATAAACTGATCCCTCACTTTGTGACCACTGTAGTATCTATCCATTTCTATTCCAGAGAATGTAAATAAATCTAAAAGACATGCCTTTGTAGCTAATCAGTATTTCATTGATTGATTCGTTTTCTACGGCATATCAACAACCAATAAATTATGTGGATATAAAGTGGGGGATCAATTCTACGTTACAATCACTATATAAACTGATCCCTCACTTTGTGGCCGTGGTAGTTTCTATACATTTCTATTCCAGAGAATGTAAATAAATCTAAAAGACATGCCTTTGTAGCTAATCAGTATTTCATTGATCGATTGATCGTTTTCTACGGCATATCAACAACCAAGAAATTATGTTTATATAAAGTGGGGGATCAATTCTACATTACAATCTATATAAAACTGATCCCTCACTTTGTGACCACTGTGGTTTCTATACATTTCTATTCCAGAGAATGTAAATAAATCTGAAAGACATGCCTTTGTAGCTAATCAGTATTTCATTGATTGATTGATTCGTTTTCTACAGCTTATCAACAACCAAGAAATTATAAATGGATATAAAGTGGGTGATCAATTCTACATTACAATCAATATATAAACTGATCCCTCATTTTGTGACCACTGTAGTTTCTATACATTTCTATTCCAGAGAATGTAAATAAATCTAAAAGACATGCCTTTGTAGCTAATCAGTATTTCATTGATTGATTGATTCGTTTTCTACGGCATATCAACAACCAAGAAATTATAAGTGGATATAAAGTGGGGGATCAATTCTACATTACAATCTATATGAAATTGATCCCTCACTTTGTGACCACAGTAGTTTCTATATATTCCAGAGAATGTAAATAAATCTAAAAGATATCCCTGTGTAGTTAATCAGAATTTCATTGATTGTTTCATTTTTTACGGCTTATCAACCCTTGACAGGTTATTTAAAGCCAGAAAATACTTTTGTGGGATACAAGTGTTACAAGACATAGTAATTAAGCCAAATTTGGAGTGAGAAGGGGTGGATCTATACCTTTTCGCAATAATACTTGAGCGTCAATGAAATGACAACAAACACAACGAGAATTGGAGCTCGGTGCTTCGATTAATAATTTGAGGCCATTATCCCTTTACCAACGGCACATGCCAGTTTTCAACTCTTTTTCAAATTACCAGGCGGTCACCCATCTAGGTCTGGGTGTGAGTTTGCATGTGTAATTTTGCTTTGTGGGTAATTTTGAAACAACACAAACAGATGAAGTCTTGTTAACCTCTCCTAACCTCCATCTGTCTTTTTGAATGATACCGTTTGGCCTTTAGAATACAAAAAACAGAATAATGGTTTCGAATTCTCCTGTAATTTGATATCTTAGTTCTTGGAGTGGAAGTAGACAATCCAGTTTCTATCTCTGATCATCTCATTTTATCTCTTTTCTTTTCTCACTTTCTGTCTTTTTCTCTCTTACTTTCTCTCTTTTTCTTTCTCCTTATCTCCTTCTCCCTCTGTCTCTTTCACTTTCTTTCTTTCTTTCTTTCTTTCTTTCTTTCTTTCTTTCTTTCTTTCTTTCTTTCTTTCTTTCTTTCTTTCTTGTCCTGTGTTCGTTCTTTCTTTCTTTCTTTTTTTCCCTGTCCTGCGTTCTTTCTTTCTTTCTTTCTTTCTTTCTTTCTTTCTTTCTTTCTTTCTTTCTTTTCCACTTTCCCTTTTCTTTCTCTCTCACTTTCTCTCTCACTTTCTCTTTTCTTTCTTTTTTCTCTTTCTCACTCTACCTTTCCCTCTCTCTCTTTCCCTCTCTCACACTCTCCCCGTTTTTATCACTTTCTCTCTCTCTTTCTCTCTCACTTTTTCTCTCTCTCTCACATTCTCTTTTCTTTCTTTCTTTCTTTCTTTCTTTCTTTCTTTCTTTCTTTCTTTCTTTCTTTCTCATGGTTTCTATTACTTTCTCTCGCTCTCTTTTTCTTCTCTTTTTTTTTCTCCAGTGACCTTTTCTACATTTTGTCGTCTTTTTTTTGCCTTTTCTAATTCTCTTTCTTTTTCTTCCTTTCTTTCCAAAATTCCTTTTTCTTCTTTCAGTCTTTATATTATTTCAACCTTTTCTTTCTTTCTTTCTTTCTTTCTTTCTTTCTTTCTTTCTTTCTTAATAGTTTCCCTTTGTATCTTTACTGCTTAATGAAGTTTGACAATTGTCCACACCTCCCGACCTTTTCATTCACAACAACTGTGCCTCTTGTCAACGTTGCTGATTTTCGTGACAATTCCGACCGTTTACGAAACATGAAAAGTTGCCAAAGACAAAATGGAAAAAAATGGAAAAGAGAGCAAAATTTAACGGAGAAATGTCAAAGTGAATTTGTTTAATAAAAGTAAATTACACAAATACACGCACACACACAGAAACACACACACACACACATATATATATATATGCATAAAATAATATATATATATATATATATATATATATATATGTGTGTGTGTGTGTGTGTATATATGCATAAAATAATGACGTCAAGTAGAAAAGAAAAAAGACAACCACCCCAAAATTATATATATTAAATAAAGATTATTTTTATTATTTCAAGATAGAAATGTTGCTTGTGTAATACAACACCATTCTCTTGTATATATATATATATATATATATATATATATATATATAATTTATGAAAAACTAAGTAATCCGTATGGGTAAACCTAAGGAGAATAAAATCCAGAGAGCTCAATGTAAATCCAGAGCAAATCATTTATATATATATATATATAATAAATAGGCCAATCCAATTCATCAGCCCTACAATGTAGGTCTGATGAATTGGATCGTATTTACGATTCTAATGGAATAAATTATGACCATGGAATATTAGTGTTTAAGCCTTTTTATTATATCCTTACACTGTCTTGGACATTGAGTTCTACCTGGATTCTATCCTCTTGGAATAATTTTTTTTATACAAATATATATGTATGTGTATATTTACCACTAATATATATATATATATATATATATATATATATATATATATATATATATATATATATATATATATATATGTATATATATAGTAGGAAATTGAATTAGTGCTTGCTGATTTTTCATGAAAAATAATGTTTTATTTACAAAAATTAGTAAGAAACATGTCACTACTTTTTCCAATCTTTCTGACATTTGAATTCCACGTCTGAAAAACGACTCGTCTTCTGAGGCTAACCAAGAGTCGACCCATTTTTTGGCATCTTCATAAAAAATGTTGCTCAGCCAGGCCATGTGCCATCGGTCGGAACAAGTGACAATCGGACGGGGCAATGTCTGGCAAATACGGCGGCTGGGGTAGGATTTCCCATTTAAGCGTTTCCAAGTAGGTTTTCACCCGTTTTGCAACATGTGGCCTAGCATTGTCATGTTGCAAAATCACTTTGTTGTGTCTCTGCTCGTATAGTGTCAGTTTTGTCTTCAATGCCTGGCTCAAACGCATCAATTATAGTCGATAGCGATCACCCGTCATAGTTTCGGTCGGTTTGAGCAGCTCATAATAAACTACACCCAACTGATCCCACCATATACAGAGCAGATGCTTCGAAACATGGATATTCGGCTTTGCCGCCGATATTGATGCTTAGCTTGGCTTACCCCACAATCTTCTACGCTTAGGGTTATCGTAGTGTATCCACTTTTCATCGCCGGTCAGATATGATGCGAAAACCCTTTCCTTTTCTGCTGTTGAAGCAGCTGTTCACACGCGACAAGACGCCGTTCGATCTCTCTCGGCTTCAACTCGTACGGCACAAGATTTATTTGCTTTTGAATCATTCTCAATGCTTTAAAACATTTCGAAACTGCTATGTGGTCAACTCCTAGTGATTCTGCAAATTCAGCTTGCACCTGACATGAGTCTTCATGAAGTAATGCCTCCAATTCTTGGTCTTTAAACTTTTT
This sequence comes from Acanthosepion lycidas, assembly GCA_963932145.1. Taxonomy (NCBI): domain Eukaryota; kingdom Metazoa; phylum Mollusca; class Cephalopoda; order Sepiida; family Sepiidae; genus Acanthosepion; species Acanthosepion lycidas. Next base: position 67,036,141 of record OZ010614.1, read on the forward strand.
CGGTGTGGCCAGAGTGTTCTTTATCTTCAACATCAACATTCATTATTTTTGAAGCGTCTAAACCAATCTCTGCATGTTGTTTCCGACAGAGCATGGTCGCCGTAAGTCCCAAGAAGAATTCTGTGTGATTCAGTTGCATATTTCCTTTGAATAAAGTACTGCAGTAAAATTCCCCTTTCTTTGGCACGAAATCCGACATGTTTTACGCTATGAAAATCAAAGTTGTTTACACTTCGAGAAAATGACATACACTGAATTTCAAGCTTGCATATAGTACTTACTTATAGATGCGTTACCATCTGAAACTGCACACACGCAGTTCTGTGAACGCCATCAGTTGGAAAACAGTGAGAATTTATTCAAGGTTCTAATCTATCTATCTATCTATCTATCTATCTATCTATCTATCTATCTATCTATTCATTCCGATCTATCTATCTATCTATCTATCTATCTATCTATATATATATATATATATATATACAGGGTGTCCATAAAGTTTGTGTGCACTTTAAAAAATTATAACTTTATTTGTATTTGCGATAGAAATAATCTGTAAAAGATGTTATAAAGTTTAATATACCTAGTTTTAAGTGTAGCTAAAATAACCAATGTGATTTCAGGCATTACTGTAAATCAGTTGGCAAATGTTTTCCGTGAACTGCAAAACCGTATTACCCTTTGTATTGCTAATGATGGAGGACATGTGGAAACTTAAATAAAATTTCAATAAAACCTTAAAAAAACATAGATTAACTTCTTTCTAATCCTTTTTACAAATTATTTCTATCGTCTATCGCAAATACAAATAAAGTTATAAATTTTTTAAAGTACACACGAACTTTATGGACACTCTTTACACACACACACACACACACACACACACACACACACACACACACACACATATATATATATATATATACACAAAAACACTATAAGGCAGTCTAACTTATTACGCAGATTTCTACTTGTTTCTAATGGACACCATATATATATATATATATATATATATATATATATATATATATATATATTTGCTGCTGTGTATTCTAACCTGACAAAGGAAGAAACAGATATAATCCTCAGCGCAAAAAATCTGTCCTCATTCATAATGGGGACCAATGGATAAAAAACAATAACGACCTGTTTGACATCACTATGGGATCATTAGACTCTGCAGAGTCTTCTGATCTTGTTGGTCTTTTAAGACTGTACAACTTAACCGCACACCGCGAAATTGATATTAAGGACATCGGACTGTATAGAGATGACGGGCTCATGTTGGCGAGGAGTTCTACTACTTTTAAGACAGAGAAAATCAGAAAAATTATATTTAGTGAATTTAAAAATCTAAACTTAGAGATAACAGTCTCTTCTAAATTGAAAAGGGTAAACTCCTCGACGTAACTCTAGATTTAACAAACAACACATACCAACCTTATAAAAAACCAAATGCTAGCCCCTTATATAAACACCCAAAGTCAAACAACCCTCCATCTATAATTAAACATATACCCTCATCAATAGAAAATAGAATTAGCATTAACTCCGCTAACAAAGAAATATTCCAACAACACAATGGCTTCTATAACGCTGCCCTAAAAATAGTGGTTACAAAAATGCAAACATTAACTATAGAGACAATTGCACTGGCTTGAAGAAAAAAACAGGAAAAGAAAAATTATTTGGTATACCCCTCCGTTCAATCAAATGGTTAGTATTAAACTAGGACAGAAATTCTTAGCTTTAATTGATAAACACTTCCCCACCAATAGTAGGCTTAGTAATATATTTAATAAGAACACCCTAAAATTGAGTTACAGCTGCACTGAAAATCTAGAAAGTATAATAAAAAAACACAATAATAAAAAAACACAATAATAAAATCCTGAACAAACCCCCATTCCTGAATAGTATTAATAAAAACCCTACACTTAAATCAGACAATAACAGTGAAAAATTGTGTGATTGTAGAAACCCAGAAGACTTCCCATTAGAAAATAAATGTTGCATCAAATCTGTGGTATACCAATGTACTATCTCATCCACTGAGAGTCCTAATACTAATATGATATACATTGGGTTCACGAAGAATGAATTTAAAGCCAGATGGAGGCAGCATAAGTGCTCTTTCAACAATATAAATAAAATAAATCAAACTTCTCTATCTAAATATTTTTGGCATCTGAAGGAAATAAATAGGACACCTAAAGTAAAATGGAAAATTATAAACAGGACTAGAACTTGTAAAACTTGGGATGACCCATGCCCTTTGTGCCTCCATGAGAAACTGCACATTATTAAGTTTCTAAATAATAAAAATCTATTAAACAATAGACATGAGTTAACGGTTTTTCCGACATCATCAAATTTATGCATTGAATAATTAGCTAAAAACAAGCATACAATAAAATAACTTTATAATCCATAGCCCAAATAAATAGTTTAAATACCCTACAAAAAAGATAACCCTTTATGAAGTCGTCAAAAAACAAATGTTGCGGCAGTTTTTATATACACAAATCCCTTTCATAAAGAAATAAAATAAAAAAAAACTAGGCAAAAACATCTTCCGTTTTAAATTTAGACACCCCCACCTTACCCTGACTTGACATCTATGAAAGTAACTCTATATTGATACAAATTATTAACACCCAAAACCCCTACCTATTTTAAACAATATTTCAATTATGAATATACTATTAAAACACGTAAATTTCAGAAATAAGTTATTCCAAAAAGAAAATTTCGCTTGAAGATGGAACAGAGCTTACTTTAATTCAATTTAATTCAAATAATTATATTGAAGTTTTCGGCTCTTGTTTTGAAACATGAGACCTCTTATGTAGCGTATTGGAATAATATTATAATTTTATATGCGCAGCACTTATTGGAAAGGGCTCAATATCAGTGATAGAGCTAACATATTCAGTTTTATGGAAATTATTTTGTGACTCTGGTTTTCACGCTTTTGAGATCATCAGACAGTATGAGTATCTACACCTAATCTCAGATTATTTATATTGGTGTGTTTGTATTAAGTAAAATCCGTACACCAGTATTTATTTCTGTGACTGGGCTAGTGTCCCCAAACAGACATAGAGGAAAATTTCCCCCTCCCACCATCAAACATAATCAAACACAAACAAGCATAAATAAATTCAATTTTTAAAAATAAACTAATTTGTCTGATGATCGCAAAAGAGTGAAACTCGCGGTCACAATCTCATATCCATACAACTGAATATCTATCTATCTATCTATCTATCTATCTCCCTTTTCATTTTCCAATGTAGATAGCTCCGTCCTTTTCATGTATCTATCTATATATCTGTCTATCTATCAGTCTGTCTATCGATTTAACTATCTCCGCTCTTTTCATATCTATCTATCTATCTATCTATCTATCTATCTATCTATCTATCTATCTATCTATCCCAGTCTATTAAGTATCAATCTCTTTTTCATATCTATCTATCTATCTATCTATCTATCTATCTATCTATCTATCTATCTATCTATCTATCTCAGTCCTTTTCATATCTATCTATCTATCTATCTATCTATCTATCTATCTATCTATCTATCTATCTCCCTTTTCATTTTCCAATGTAGATAGCTCCGTCCTTTTCATGTATCTATATATCTGTCTATCTATCAGCCTGTCTATCGATTTAACTATCTCTGCTCTTTTCATATCTATCTATCTATCTATCTATCTATCTATCTATCTATCTATCTATCTATCTATCTATCTATCTATCTCCCTTTTCATTTTCCAATGTAGATAGCTTCGTCCTTTTCATCTATCTATCTATCTATCTATCTATCTATCTATCTATCTATCTATCTATCTATCTATCTCCCTTTTCATTTTCCAATGTAGATAGCTCCGTCCTTTTCATGTATCTATATATCTGTCTATCTATCAGCCTGTCTATCGATTTAACTATCTCTGCTCTTTTCATATCTATCTATCTATCTATCTATCTATCTATCTATCTATCTATCTCCCTTTTCATTTTCCAATGTAGATAGCTTCGTCCTTTTCATCTATCTATCTATCTATCTATCTATCTATCTATCTCCCTTTTCATTTTCCAATGTAGATAGCTCCGTCCTTTTCATGTATCTATCTATATATCTGTCTATCTATCAGTCTGTCTATCGATTTAACTATCTCCGCTCTTTTCATATCTATCTATCTATCTATCTATCTATCTATCTATCTATCTATCTATCTATCTCCCTTTTCATTTTCCAATGTAGATAGCTTCGTCCTTTTCATCTATCTATCTATCTATCTATCTATCTATCTATCTATCTATCTCCCTTTTCATTTTCCAATGTAGATAGCTCCGTCCTTTTCATGTATCTATCTATATATCTGTCTATCTATCAGTCTGTCTATCGATTTAACTATCTCCGCTCTTTTCATATCTATCTATCTATCTATCTATCTATCTATCTATCTATCTATCTATCTATCTCCCTTTTCATTTTCCAATGTAGATAGCTTCGTCCTTTTCATCTATCTATCTATCTATCTATCTATCTATCTATCTATCTATCTATCTATCTATCTCTCTATCTCCCTTTTCATTTTCCAATATAGATACCTCCGTCCTTTTCATGTATCTATCGATATATCTGTCTATCAGTCTTCTATCGATGCAAAAATAATGTCGTTTTTTGACGTTCAACTTCAAAAGAAAAACGACATTATTTTTGCACCAACCTAATATATATTACTTTCTTTCTCATTACATCGGATATATATATATATATATATATATATATATATATATATATATATAAATTTTTGTTGCTACAGACATTTATGGACTTTGTTGCTATACTCGTATTCATATTACTCTCACTTAAAACTGTCTTTGACTCACCTCTCTAAAACTTCTCTCTGTTAAGTTAAAATCCCACCTTCTCTCGTCTATTACCCCTCTCTTTAACTCTAACATTCGTCCCACACTCTCATACTTACCCTCTCTCTAAATTCTATTTTTATTTCCGGAGTTGTTTTTTCTGTTTTCTTTTTGAATTTGTAGGTCTGATGAATTGGATTGTATTTACGATTCCATTGGAATAATTTATGACCATGGAATATTAGTGTTTAAGCCTTTTTATTATATCCTTTCTCTGTCCTGGACATTTGAGTTCTATCTGGATTCTATCCTCTTGGGATTTTTTTATTCCAAAAAATGTATATGTATGTGAAGTAATATATAAATTTTAATGTTCACAGCGTTAATTCAAAAGAGGGCTCGATACCGATAATAGAGCGATAATTATTTATTTATTATAATTTTATCATATAGACAAAGTTTACTCACTACAAAGATGCAACTTCGTTTCGGTGCATTTCAATTGCACCTCGACTGGCGAGTACCAAAAATGGTTATAAACAATTCTGCTTGTAGGCAAGCCGTATGTGAAACGTCACTTCCTTTTTTCCATTTGTTTGGGAATCAAATTTGTTGATAGCAATTTAGTGAAGGATGGGTGAGGTGTTGAATGCTGGCTAGTCTAAGAGGATTCCTTGCCGATAAAAACGGTCACAAGTTTAGGCACAGCATCTCACAAGCGTCCTAAGAGTGAGGGGTGGGGGAAGAAAGGTGGGAATGGGAGATAATAACAGGATGAAAGAGGTAGGAGGGATAAATTCTAGCGATAGTCATAGTAGTAATTGGGAAAGTTTTTTTTGGTTTACTATAACCCCCCCACCAAGCTAAAGCCGAATTGCATATATTTATGTTGGTGTTATCACTACTAATTCTGTAATCAATGAAAGTGTTTTATAAATTAATAAATTTAGAAGTAGTGATTTCTTCTTGGTATGTTGAATATATAATTTATTCGGGTTTAAAAAAAGTTTAAAATATAAGTAGAAAAATATATAAAACGTATGGGATATTAATATAATTTTATAGTCTAATTTTGGCCTATTGTCGGACAATATAAGTATGGGTGTAAAACAATTTATCTGAAAGTATTACTAGTAATATATATGCGCAAAAATATTTTAAAAATTATAATCTAAGATAAATTAGTGGAGAGGCATACAAGAGGGTGAGACGTATATGAAAGGAGGTGAGTTATAATTTTAAACGCTTGGAGTTATGGATTTAAGAATTTAGCCAGATTGTAATGTTAGATCTTTAATGTGCCTACAAAAAACAGTGGTTTCATATCTTTGATTTAATAATTGGGTGTTGTTCAAATGTTCAATAATTCATATTTTCTCCTGCAAACATAAAAAACAAGGTTCCTTCCAAATTTTTACAAGTTCTGGCTTGTTTTAGGATTTTAAATTTAATCATAGGTGTTTTTTCCTTCCTCCAGTTTCCAAAAATATTTAAAAAAATGATGTCATATTGCGTTTGCCTGTATTTGTAAAGGAGTTCATATGATTGTAATGTCTATCCTTAAAAGGTTTTCTAGTTTATCTCACATACAGCTTAATATCCCCGTGGTTCTCATTTGATGAGAAATAGCACATATACAATATGGATTTCGTTAAGCATCTGTTTGATAATGGACATTGATCGGGGATTCTGCAATTACATAGCTCTTTTACTTGGGGTGTTTAAGAATTTGTGTTTAGTTTTCGTTTATTATGTTTATGAAGTTTTAGTATTTTATTGTTGCGTGATTTAATAATTTTATCTAGATTTTTAGAACAGCTATAACTAATTTTTAAGCTATTGTGGTTGAAGATTTGACTTAATTTAAATCTTTGTAGGAAAGTGCTTGTTAATTAGATTTGAGAATTTGTGCACTAATTTGGTACGTACTAATTTGTTGAAGGGAGGTGTATACCAAATTATTCTACTTCCTCTATTGTTTTTTGGGGTTTTTTTTTACAGTAAGTACAATTTTGCCTATATTTAATTTCGGAAAATCTGTAGACACTGTCGGTAAGAATTATGTTATAAACAATTTTGTGCTTATCTAATATTTTTTTCTTAGATGAGCGCTTGTTGATACGGCGTTCAACGGATGATGGGATATGCTTAATAACTGGTGTTGGGTGATTGGAATTAAAATTTATATAAATGGGGTCAGTGTTATTTTTCAAGAAGGATTGGAAATTATTTAGGATTAAGTTTAAGGTTACATCTAAGAAATATACTTGTTTTATGTTAGAATTAATTTTAACCTTGAGGTGTAAAGATTTGACCATTCTATAAATCAATTTCCTCAACTTGTCAACCTTGCTTCCCGTGGAATTATTTGCTACCATCAGGCCATCGTCTCTATAAATCCCTATATTATTTAAACTAATTTCATTAAGAGCAGTGAGATTTTATAAAATAAACAGTTCGACCAAGTCCGATGTCTCAGCAATATCCAGCGATCCCATTGATACATCAAAGTTTTCACCTGGTGTTTATCCATTACTCGTTGTGGATTATAATTGAAATGCACCGAAATGAACTTGCAATTTTGTAGTGAGTAAACTGTTTTTGTCTATATGATAAAAATCATAATATATATATATATATATATATATATATATATATATATATATGTATATATATATATATATATATATATATACATATATATATATATATACATATATATATATATAAAATAAAAAAGTTATTTCCCTTATACTGTGAAAAAAAAACATGTGAATTTTGAAATTTAGAACGCTTCATAAAACAAACAATATATATATACATATATATATATATTACAAACATTATGTGTGTGTATATATATATATATATAATTATTTATTTAAAAATATGATTCCAATGCTACATAAGAGTTCTAATGTTTCAAAACAAGAGCCGAAAACTTCAATATAATTATTTGAATTAAATTGAATTAAAGTACCAAGCGAAATTTTTTTTTAATAACTTATTCCTGAAATTTACGCGTTTTATAAGGATATTCATTATTGAAATTAAAATTACTATGGTAACGGTTATAGCAATTGTTTAAAGGAAAGGGGCGTAAGGTTTAATAATTTGTATCAATATCTCAGTTACATTCAAAGAACGTCAAGTCAGGGTAAGGTTAGGGTGTCTGAATTTAAATCGGAAGATGACATCGTCTAGTCTGGTTAAGTGTCTATGGAGATTTATTTATTTTTTATTTTATTTATTTTTTTCTGAAAGGGTTTTGTGTATTTAAAATACCGTCAAAAGTCGCTAACATTTGTTTTTTTGACGTCTACATAAAGGGTTATTGTTTTCTTTTTTTTTTATAGGGCATTTAAACTATTTAGACTATGTAATTTAAAAATTATCTTATTGTTAATTTGTTTTTATGCTAATTATTCAATGCGAAAATTTGATGATGTCGGAAAAACCGTTAACTCATGTCTATTGTTTAATAGATTTTTATAATTTAGAAACTACTAACTTATATATATATATATATGAGTTAGTAGTAACTTGCCTACATACGAGCTGCAGCAGAAAATTGGGTAATTGCATTAGAAACGCTGAATTTCTGACTAAATTATGTGTACTGAAGCCATCGAATTCAGGCGGGTACGACATCTTTCTAGTATGAGCGATAGCAGACTTCCAAGACAATTCCTCTTTGGCCAGCTTCTAACAAGCAGGTCTGTTAGAAAGCCACGTTTCAAAGAGAAACTCGAAGATAATCTGAAACGATGCAGCATCTCCTTTTCTTCCTTAGAAAACAAATTCTCAGAGCGAAGTACCTGGCACATGTTCTTCTCATCTCTACAACGGTTTCAGCGAGACCGAATTGAACATCGAGATCAACTGCTTGGAAATATTAAGAAAGTTGGCAGGATGCTGCTGCTCTCAATGACAGCCTTGCCTGCCACAGGGAAATGACAAACAGGAATCCATTTTGGGTTGATTAATTTTATTGGTTGACTTTTCCAAATTACGAATAATCCTTCACAGATAAGAAAATTCGGTCAGAAATTTCATATTGGAAGAAATATTGTCCAACCTTTCGATTTTCTTAAGCCATCATCAGGGTAGGAAAGAACAAAGGGTGAGTTTTGTCGAACTGGTGCGTATAGCGACGGGACGTAAGAATGTATAACGTGTGACGTGCGTATGTGTTTTATTTTATTTATTTTCTATATGCATTGATGGATGCGGGGTCTTCTCAAATAAGAATTGTGTTTATTTAAAGAGGGTTGTTATTGCTTCCAGGATCATAAATCTATTTTTACAATCCGATTTTACTAGCATTTAGGTTTTATTTCTAAGTAGTTGTCTAATGTTACATAATTCTGCTTATTCATGTGTTGTATGATGGCACTCTGGTCCGATTGGTATCATGTAAGTCACTGAGAGAGTGTGGTTATGGTATATCCTATGTAAAACGTTTTTTTATTTGTTTTTATTTACGGGAAACATTTGAAAGCTTAGACCATATAGGCACGTTTGTGTTTGTTCAACACCCACAGAGCCAACCTGTGGTTTATACTGCAACTATGCTGAACAGACCTTAGTTACAGTTTCTGGGGGAGAGCGTGTTATCTAGCGTGATCAACAATCTGAATAAGGTCAGCACACTCAAACCCTCGGTCACGATGACTTGTGACTTCATGCTAGCAAAGCTATCGACGTCCCCCAAGTGTTCCGTCTACCCAAATTCACTCACAAGGCTTGGGTCAACCCGTGGTATGGTTTATATATATATATATATATATATATATATATATATATATATATTAGGTTGGTGCAAAATAATTTCGTTTTCTCACATAGTATCATATGTTAGAAAACGAAATTATTTTTGCACCAACCTAATATATACACACAGATATATATATATATATATATATATATATATATATATATATATATATATATATATATATAGTTGGATTGATGTGAGTTTGTGACACTGGGTTTCACGATATTTGCCATCGTCTAACAAATTGCCCTATCACTGATATTGAGCGCTTTCCAATAAGTAATATATAGATAATATATATATATATAAAAATTGTGTGTGTATATATATATATATATATATATATATATATATATATATATATATATATATATATATATGTGTGTGTGTGTGTGTGTGCGCATGTTTCATTAAAAACGATAGACAACGTACTACTTTTATCTAATTTTCTTGTGTTCGAACAAGTGCTTTCTTTTTGGGACACATAATGTGTAGAAACTGTCCAAAATTTCTACACACTCTGTGTCTAAAAAAAAAGCACTTGTTCGAACACAAGAAAAATTAAATAAAAACTTAAGCGTAGTACTTTATCTGTCGTTTTTATGCATAATTGAAGGACTGCTGCATAAGTTGACAATATATATATATATATATATATATATATATATATATATATATATATATATATATAATTTAAAGAAAAACAGACCACTTTAAAGCTCCATTTGTAATAATTTATTTCACCAGATAATTTTAGTTTTTTCTGGATCTTCAGACTTCACTTTCAAAAGGTGATATATATATATATATATATATATATATATATATATATATATGTAAAAGGACAATATGAATAAAGACTAAAAGAAAACTTATCTTAGTCGATGCGTTTCATCCTCAAGGCAAATGATGTTGATTGAACCTTGTCAAAGACATTATCCCGTTTAAGAAGAGTAGTGAAAATTTTATAAAATTGTGGACTGGACTTTACGAATTTAAGCACAGTACTAGATTGGCAGCACGGTCTCATTAATTCACAGTTCACTTGGCTAGATGTAACAATATGTTCATTACTAAGTGTTTCTTTTCTCGCACTTCTCGCTTGTGGAACTCTCTTCCGGTTTCATGCTTTCTAGAAAACTTTTGTCTTCAAAAATTTACATGCCACGCCAAACGCTATCTACTTGATTCCTCTTCTATTCTTCTAGCTCCCTACTCTTTTTCATATTTTTCTTCTTTTTCTGTCCACAATCAATAGCCCCGTATATCACAATGGCTTTACTGCCTTGCATGGAATGATATGATTAAAAAAAAACTTTCGTGGACATGTATGAGAGATGTCTAAGGCAATGTCTAACAACCATCGAGTGCTACACATAAAACATCAGCATTGGACCTAGAAATGACATACCCATATTGTTCGTCGTTCAGGATGTTTCTGGAAAGGTGAGGAATTTGGATGAAATTGGGATAATCTTTAGTTTATGACAAGGTATAAAAATCTGAATCGGTCGAACTAAAGAATGGAGCGCCCATCTAAATATTTACCATGGAAATAGCGATAAGCTAGCAGCGTTGCGCCCGTGAGAAAGTAGGTTTAGGGCAGAGAAGGTTTTCCCCATAAGACTGCGTTAACGACATTTTTGGACCCTGTCAATGTTGGAAAGTAAAGATTGAGTAGTTCCAACCCAGATATAGCAATAATACAGTTTTAGTCTAATGTGGCTCTTGTAAGATAATTCCTGGGAGACGTTAGGTAATTTGGGGAGTAATACAAGTTCCACTTGAGATCTGAGGTGAACTTAAGTCCTAATAGACATTCAAAGTATGAAGCCTCGTCGAAAAGGTAATCATCAAATATGACTGGAGACGGGACAGATCACGTCAAGGGTATGACGATAAACTACATCTGGCAGTAAGGCCTCTGATCAGAAGGTTTTGAGGACCATGGTGTTGACCATGTTTGGCGTAGTCTTTGAATATAGAATCTAGTGCAGCACGTAATGTGTTCAATGAAACAACGCCAATATCACTAGTAGCAGCTGTTCTGTAATTCTTCAGGTCTTCGATATCAGAGGTTGGCAGTGAAGATATTTTTGGAGAAAAAACAAAATGGCTGCCTTTATACACGTCACATTGAATATTTTGAGCTTTCTGATTGGTTAACCCTTCTCTTGGTGGACTATAAAATGAGTCAGCTCATTTTGGTTGGCTCACTAGCACATAAAGGTATCCAAAAAACTGTAACACACGGGACCACCTCTCTATTGTTCCCAGGTTCACCCTAACCCGTGGTAGTAGCACCTGTTAGGGTCCCAGCTCTGGGCAAACAGTTAAACCCCAAACTAGGGTCAAAACAATAAAATAGGTTTTAATACCAGCAAAAAATGTTTGTATTATACGCCATACATATGAACATTAATGGGAATATTCCATTCCTGATGAATACGTTGGACACTATTATAAGTAGGGGTAATATGCTGTTTAAATAGACCCCCACTAGCAGTGGTTTACCTAATTTACGCCGCTGGCGAGTATTGTATTTTGTTGATGTTATAAAGATTACTATTTCATTTTTCTGTTTTGGTTATTCCTGATTCGGTAACCTTTTTGTAGGATACAACATTTTGTAAAAATTATTACCAGCAGGTAAATTTTTGAAAAAAAAAAAAATTGTTACCAGCAATACATTATTACCAGCAATACTTTTTGTGGAAAATATTACCAGCGATCTTGTCGGCATTAAATAACCCATTGAGGTGTTGATATACCGTAAAAGAAACCAAACCAAATCAAACGGGGTCGGATCGGTGATGATAAAACGATACTAGCTCAGTTTTACAGGTAGTAAAATGTCAAAGTCGTTATTCTCCTTATAGGGCTGCTAGACCCACAGTAAGAAGCAAAAAACAAAACAAAACAATAACAACAAAAAAAACAAAAACGAAACAAAAAAACAAATGGACACAACCATAGAAAGTAGAATTTTTGTATTTTTACCAATATAAGTGAGTAAATAGAGTTCGTTTATTAATACAGGGTATTAATACATATGTACATGTGTATTAGGTTGGTTAAAAATAATGACGTAATAATTGACGTTAAAAATACGTCAAAAAACGACATTATTACGTCATTATTTTTGCACCTACCTAATATATTATACAAGTCAAAAGATGACTTAGTATTTTCTTGGGCAACCTTTTCCATTGATAACAGCATTAATTCTTCGTGACACACTATAGGCTAAATTCTTAGTAAGTCAACGTCCTTCGCGAGATTTTTCCAGCATTTCTTTAATTCGCGGAAAAGCTCATTTTCTGTTTACCTTCCTATGAAGGACACGCTTTTTCATTATCGACAAACGTTTTCAATTAGGTTAAGATCAGGACTCCGACTAGGCCATTGGAAGAGTTGTAATTTACTCTCGCCACGCTTCCTCTCTAGATAACTTTTATTCTTTAACGCTAGGATGGCCAGCTCCTTTGACATATTTATTTACATTACGACGTGAAGCAGCCATCGCTAATATATTCAATATTCAAGTCAGGAATAACAAGTCTGAAAAGAAATTCACAAATATTAGTATACCTCATACTGAAAGAAAGTGATTATATATATATATATATATATATATATATATATATATATATATATATATATATATATGTATGTATGTATGTATATATACATATATATATATATATATATATATATATATATATAATGTGTGTATAGATAGATATATAAATAGATAGATAGGGTACATAAACACAAGTATTATTCCTTGTGAGAAATTTTTCAATGCATTTACCCTATAAATAGCCGAGGTGTCAAAAACGATACTTCGGCCATTCAAGGTAAAACCTCAAATATCACCTATTCCACTGAATATTTTTTTAAAGAATTAAGTCTGTTAAGCATCTTTGCTAAAATTCAATAATTGTACATAAACCTCAGCATCAAACCAAAACTAGTTATTCCATGGTAATTTGTTGAAAATTTGAAGGTGTCGAAAACGACACTTCAGCCATCCTTGTGTTAAGGTAATATGCTTAGGATCGTCATCGTGTTGGAACGCGAAGAGATGATCTTGGGCAAAACTTTTCTTAGCAGAACGTTACATTTGATTAAAAAGAATGCTACGGTATTGATGTTGATTCATAGCTCCCTTAATTTTGTACAAATTCCCAAATCCTGCTGCTGAGACTGCACCCCAAGCATTGATTTGTTATCGTGTTTAACAGTGCTCTTGGTAGTCACTGGAGTACTCGTTTTACCGAGCGTACTTGTACAATGTATTATTCACTTGTTTTGGTAAAAATACAAAAATCGAATGTATTATTCACTTGTTTTGGTAAAAATACAAAAATCGAAAGTGTTCATTTTTTTGCTTCGGACTGTATATTAGAAGAGAGATTAGATTCTATCATCTTGATTTTTGTAAGTTTTCCCATATCGGCATTAGATGTTTACTAATGATCTGATAATTATCCTGAGCAGATCGTTAATAAAGAAAATAGATAGGGCCGAGCAGAGAGCCCTTAGGGGCGCCAGCATTGATTATCTTGGTTGAAGATTTATTTTTGTATTACGTCTTCCAGTTCTTTTTTTTTTTTATTTCTAAATCGATTTTTGTTTATCAAAGTAAAATCTATAAAATAAAATAAATTTAGTTATAATTGTTGGTTTCATTTGGAAAGAATGACTGCAAAATACCCCCACCCCAAATTCTACAAAAAATGGAGCATGCTGGGATTTTTTCCTAACCAATAAAATTGATTTCTTCTTGGTCTCATCCAACACAGTTTTGTTCTTATTGTCTTGACGTTTCGATCGCTTGTCTGCAGCCTTCTTTTGCGTGTTAGATCAGTTTGCCTTATTACTGTTGATTTGCCTTACGTATATTGTTTGCTTGATTAATATTATTTTAGCCCTGTTTACTTTTTTACATTCTCTTGTTATTGTTTATTGGAAATTTTATCAATTCTGTCAACTGCATTTAGCTATGACCAGTTACTCTACAATAATATTACACCCTTGTGCAAATTAATTTTAGATTCCTTCCTTTCATCATACGGTCAGTTTTTGACCCACTGGAGTGACAGGGTGTAATCGATTTCTATTTTTTTTCAGATTACGTCCTTTGCAGTGGTGTGCAGTAATATGAATCTATTTTCGGGGTCTATGATGAAATTTGTTTGGCCTTGAAAAATATTATCAGATTTTTATCACGCTCAGATACTACTGTCTTGACTGTCGATTACGGCCATTGTCTGCGATTGACGTTACTCCAAGGAAGCGTATGAAAATTGTAACGCTGCCCGAACACAATGAGAAACATTACCAGTGAGCAAGTCAAAGTACAATCGACTGGCTCGGAAACTCTCCGGATTTAAATCCAATCGAGAATCTGTGGTCAATCTGCAAGGAAAGACTTCGTGGAACGGATATACGAAGTACTAATATGTGCACTGGGACATTTTTCATTGAAAAAATACGAAAAATGTAAATAATAACGGAATTTTTCGTTTTGTTTCAATAAATTTGCACAAAGGTGTAGTTACGATATTAATATATAATTTATAAAATAGTCATTAAATATTGCAATTTATTTACAATATTTTGTTACATTTGTGAGTGCGTTGAATATTTCATACAAAAGATCTTCATATTTGAAATGTATGTTTTTGTAGCAAAAAAAAAAAAAATGAATCGGAAAGTTTGCTAAAACGTTCACACAACGATATGAATATCCCAACTCATAGGTTTCTGTAGTTGACATTAATGGCTGGTTTGACGTTTCACCACTGGTATGCCATAAAAGGGTAATAAATATACAAATATTTACGCGATACAGCTACATCCTTTATTCCTGAGTCAGGGTAACTTGCAGTTTTGGGGCTCGTATATCTGAGACGACTCCCCTTCGATTCCGAGTGGACTAGCCTATTATTGAAAAGTCTGCCTTTTTATAATTGTTAGAAGGATCGTAAATTAATTTTTTTATACTTCAGATCAACTAGAAAATAGATTGGTTAAAATAATTTGATATCACATATCTGCTCTCTACTCCGACAGTACCAACTTTTATTTTTAGTTCTCTGGTGACTACCGAATGACCTGACATTATTTCGTGATTTTGAAAAGCTGTATACTTTGTGGCAATTTTAAAAAATATTAGGTTGGTGCAAAAATAATGTCGTTTTTTGACGTTTAAAAAATAAGTCAAAAGACGACATTATTTTTGCACTAACCTAATAACTGCTTCAAGCATTCTATCATTCAGAATTGAGAGATCATAGCGTGGGCGTTTTTGTAGACTGTCTATGCTACGGCAAAATGTATTTTTTTCTTATAAATTCTTTCAGTATATTTTGATTAATGAAGAACCACTCGGTTGCTCTTAAGTTTATTATTATTATTATTATTATTATTATTATTATTATTATTATTATTTCCTTTGACCCCTGGTGTGTACTCATTTCTTTCCGGGTCCCAACCAGAGACCTAAGGTCAGAAATAGCATCATGACATTTTCCATTGAGGAATTTAAAAAGAAAAAAAATCACACATATTTTACATAGATAAAAATCCCTTCGTAAGGTGTGGGCTGTACTCGTGAGAACAATTTTTTGTATTTCTTTAAGGCATGGACTTCTAGGAATCCCTTCAATGAGCCTCTTGGAATCATTTCCAAACAATCCGAGTGCTCCAACTACAACTGGAAGTATTGATGGCCTCACGTGCCACATTTTTGAGATTTCGATTTCAATTATTATTATTATCATTTTTATTTTCTTTGCTTTCTGGCGTTTACACATTTCTTTCCGGGTCCCGCCCAGGGACCTAAGGTTAGAAATGGCATCATGACACTTTCCACTGACAAAAAAAAAAAAAAAAAAATTACATAGCTAAAGCCCTTCGTAAAGTGTGGGCTGTACTTGTCAGAACAATTTTTTGTATCTTCTTGAGGCATGGACTTCCAAGAATCCCTTCAATTAGTCTATTGCAATCTTTTCCAACCAGTCCTAGGGCTCCAACTACAACAGGGATTGTTGATGTTCCCATATGCCACATTTTTGAGATTTCTATTTCAAGGTCCTTGTATTTTGACAGCTTTTTGAATATCTTCAAAGATACAATGCAGTCAGCAGGGACTGCCATATCAATAAGGAGGCACCGTTTTTGTTTGTGGTCTTTAATAACAATATCTGGTCGGTTGGCCTTGATTGTTCTGTCAGTGTGAATTGTGTAGTCCCATAGAATTGTAAAAGGTCCTATCTCCGTAACTGGGTCTGGGTGGTGTTCATACCAGTTTCTTTCAGTTTCTTTCCCGTAGAAGTTGCAGATTTTCCAGTGCAGATATTGGCCCACTCTGTCTTGCCGGATTTTATATTCAGTGGGTGCCAATATCGTGCAACCTGATACAAGATTATTATTATTATTATTATTATTATTATTATTATTATTATTATTATTATTATAACTTGTACTATGATTATTATTATTTTCTTGATTTTTTGTTGTATTTGCTTCCGGGTCCCAACCAGAGACCTTAGGTCAGAAATGGCTTCATGACATTTTCCACTGAGCATTTTAGTATGAAAAACAAAAAAAACTAAAATCACACACATTTTACTGAACATAAAGCATTTCGTAATGATTAAGTTCGAATTTCTTTTATGTATTTCTTTAACGCGTGGGCTACCAGGAATCTCTTTAGCGAGTCTATCGGACCCTTTCCCACTTTTCCTTTACTATTATTATTATTATTATTATTATTATTATTATTATTATTATATAGATAGATCAATAAATATATAGACACATACATACATAGACAAAGAGAGAGACAGACAGAGGAAGTGTTTAGATATGAAGAAACGCATAGATAGATAGATAAGTGATTAAAATATATACATATGAAGAGAGCGAAATATATATATATATATATATATATATATGTGTGTGTGTGTGTGTGTGTGTGTAGAGAGAGAGAGGGGGAGATAGATAGATACGAACAGATTGAGATAGATGGATATAAACAGACTGAGATAGATAGATAGATAGATAGATAGATAGATAGATAGATAGATAGATACGAACAGATTGAGATATACGGATATAAACAGACTGAGATAGATAGATAGATACATACATAGATAGATATGAAAAGGACTGAGATAGATAGATAGATAGATAGATAGATAGATAGATATGAAAAGGACTGAGATAGATAGATAGATAGATAGATAGATTGAGATATATGGATATAAACAGACTGAGATAGATAGATAGATAGATATGAAAAGGACTGAGATAGATAGATAGATAGATAGATAGATAGATAGATAGATACGAACAGATTGAGATATATGGATATAAACAAACTGATTTAGATAGATAGATAGATAGATAGATAGATAGATAGATATTAGGTTCGTGCAAAAATAATGTCGTTTTCTCACATAGTAACATATGTGAGAAAACATTATTTTTGCACTAACCTAATAGATAGATAGATAGATAGGAAGTGATTTGAACAGATAGTTTCTCATCTGGCACCAGTATCAGATTTCCGTTCAGGTTTTTCGATTCTCCTTCACCCTTGCAGCCAGCCAATCTTACGCGGGTCTCTCATCCCCCATCCATCTCCCGCCAAATGTTCTGACGTCAGCTATTGATTTCCTCAACTCTTCCAATCTGATTTGAAACGAATCCAAAACCTTTTTCGTCGACGGCGACGCCTTTCTTCGCTTTCTTTAATTCTTTCTTTGTTTGCCTTGCGCATGCGTAACACGCACGCGCGTAACACACACACACACACACACACACACACACACACACACGGGCAAGCAGTCCTACAGATATATATCTTAGACATATATATATATATTTTAATATAATTTCTCATGTCTTCGTATAATTTTTTACGTTTCAGGGCAAAAATTATATAAAAATTGTCCGAATGTTTTCCAAGTGCTTTCGGATGTACTTTTAGCCATTATCAAGGATGAATTTTATTTGACTTTTAACTGAATTAAATATGTATTGTTTTATGTATGTATCGAGAGTTATAGGAATGTTTTATTTTCCAAACACGGTCAGTACATTGGTTTCATTATGATGCATTATTGATAAAAAGAAAAAACCAATCATGAAAAAAATTGTGGTAGTTCAAACATGTAGCCCCTTAATTTTTGTATGATGAACTTTCCTGTCTAACTGTTTTCTTCAAGACGAGAGAGTCCATCATATATAAATTATACCAAGTTACTTTTCAATCACCATATATATATATATATATATATATATATATATATATATATATATATATATGGCTTGGGGATATATATATATATATATATATATATATATATATATATATATATGGTCTGAGGATATATATATATATATGACCTGAGGATAGCATCTAGCATGAAACAGACTGTAGCCTCTAAGTGTTGACTGCTATGTTCACTTTTATATTTACATACGCCCTATCTCTGATATTGAGCACTTTATTCCATAAATATAGCACACCTTAAGACTATATTTCTTCATATATATATATATATATATATATTTTTCACTACGCACCCCAGAAATTTCAACTGAATCTTCCTTTTTGTTTTCTTTTTGTCTAAAACTTCGTCGTTGCTCGTATATAGTATCCTCAGCATCCTTCTGTAGAACCACATTTCTGCTGCCTCAAATCTCCTCTTCATCTGTGAGGAGATTGTCCAGCATTCACTGCCATATATATATATGACACTTCAGTACTTGTTTGTCTTGTTTTTAAGGGATTTTTTCTGTTTCTTAACACGCTGCAGTACTGGGCAAGACGATAAACTGCATCCAACAGCAAGGGCCTCTGAGCAGAAGGCTTTGAGGAACGTTGAGCCACCTCTTAATCGCTGGTGTTCCCAGTCCAGCTATGGGCAGATATTTAATCCCCCACTCCAAATAACGGGTCAAATAACTATGAAAATATAGAAATAGGTTTTAATACCAGCAATACATTTTTGGAAAAATTATTACCAGCAATACATTTCTGAAAAAGCAAAAAAAATTATTACCAGCAATACATTTAAAAAATATTACCAGCAAAACATTTTTGAAAAAAAAATTTACCAGCAATACATTTTTGGAAAAAAAATATTACCAAATCTGACCCGGAATGTTTTTAATTTGCTCCCGGAGTGAACCTGATTCCAAAATTGTATGATATGATAGACTGCGACTTCTAGGAGTAAAGTTGAAAAAGTGGGACACACTGACATACTGACATTCACATTTATTATCTAGATAGACAGGTTGGTTAGTAATACACCATTTAAATGAAATCGGAAGAAAAACTTTTAAAAGACTGACACAATTTGATGTTTATAGATTTATAAAGCTTACATCAAAATTTTCTTGACAATTTTCAACATGGGATGTGTGTATTCCGGCAAATTTGAAATCTATCTTTAGCGTTGCAAAACACATTTTGAAGCATCTCAGGTGTTATCTCCAGTATTGCAAACTGAATGTGTTTCCTTAAGCTCAGTTAAATTATTGATCTTTTGGTGATAAAGCTTTGTTTTTATGAAACCCCACAGAAAGAAATAAGAACAGGATAAGAAAGAAAGAAAGAAAGAAAGAAAGAAAGAAAGAAAGAAAGAAAGAAGAACGGGATAAGAAAGAAAGAAAGAAAGAAAGAAAAGAGAGAGACGAGAGAAGAAAGAAAGAAAGAAAGAAAGAAAGAAAGAAAGAAGAACTGGATAAGTAAGAATGAAAGAAAGTAAAAAAGAAAGAAAGAAAGAAAGAAGAACGGGATAAGAAAGAAAGAAAAAAAGAAAGAAAGAAAAGAGAGAGACGAGAGAAGAAAGAAAGAAAGAAAGAAAGAAAGAAGAACGGGATAAGAAAGAAAGAAAGAAAGAAAGAAAGAAAGAAAGAAAGAAAGAAAGAAGAACGGGATAAGAAAGAAAGAAAAAAAGAAAGAAAGAAAGAAAGAAAGAAGAACAGGAAAAGAAAGAAAGAAAGAAAGAAAGAAAGAAAAGAGTGAGACGAGAGAAGAAAGAAAGAAAGAAAGATAGAAAGAAAGAAAGAAAGAAAGAAAGAAAGAAAGAAAAGAGGGAGACGAGAGAAGAAAGAAAGAAAGATAGATAGATAGAAAGAAAGAAAGAAAGAAAGAAAGAAAGAAAGAAGAACGGGATAAGAAAGAAAGAAAAAAAGAAAGAAAGAAAGAAAGAAAGAAGAACAGGAAAAGAAAGAAAGAAAGAAAGAAAGAAAGAAAAGAGTGAGACGAGAGAAGAAAGAAAGAAAGAAAGATAGAAAGAAAGAAAGAAAGAAAGAAAGAAAGAAAAGAGGGAGACGAGAGAAGAAAGAAAGAAAGATAGATAGATAGAAAGAAAGAAAGAAAGAAAGAAAGAAAGAAAGAAAAAAGAAAAGAAAAGAGGGAGACGAGAGAAGAAAGAAAGATAGAAGAACTGGATAAGTAAGAATGAAAGAAAGTAAAAAAGAAAGAAAGAAAGAAAGAAAGAAGAACGGGATCAGAAAGAAAGAAAGAGAGAGAGAGAGAGAAAGAAAGTAAAAAAGAAAGAAAGAAAGAAAGAAAGAAGAACGGGATCAGAAAGAAAGAAAGAGAGAGAGAGAGAAAGAAAGAAAGAAAGAAAGAAAGAAAGAAAAGTAGACAGTAAAAATGAAGTAAAGATAGAAGAAAAGAAGAAGGAATGAAGAGGGATAAAAAAAGAAAGAAAAGAAATAGAAAATAAGAAAGAAAAAAGAAGGAAACGAAGGGAGGAAGAACGTATAAAAGAAGACAAGAAAGATAGACAAATTGAAAGACGATAATTAAAAAGAAAAAAAGAAAAGCCGTAAGAAAATCAGATTGTAAATGTTAAAAAAAAGAAGGAAAAGTGAAAAAAAGAAAAAAAAAAGAATTCAACTGCATTTTACAATTAAAACAATTGAAACATAACAGAAAATTAAAAAAAAATCCATTGAAAAGATTAAAATTGTCATTGTTGTGCAATTCTATTTTTAGCTAACCTTTTGACCTCGAATACATTTGACGAACTCATTTGTCAGACCTCAGTTAATAATTAAGGGGTAAAGTTTCTTTTTTGTTCGGAATCCTTGAGTAAGAAGCGCCCTTTTCCTTTTCTTGTCATTTTTTCCGCCTGTAGTTTGTGGTTGAAGAAAGACCGATTTAATATTATTTTTAAACCGATGTTTGCTGATGAAAATATCAAATAATGTCGATGTTTAATTTATACGCTCTCTAAAGGTCGAGGTCTTCTTTACACAACTGAAAAGAAAAATTGCAATAAAAATGATCCCGATTAGCATTCTTATATGTGCCGTGTCCTTTCCGGACGTCTGCGATGAAGGCAATAAAATTTACTTAGAGCAACAATCGACAGGAAATTGTAGAGAGCCATTATAGCCAACGTTCTGAATAGACATGGTACATAGAGGATTAATACGTGTGCAAAGATGAAAACTAGAAATCTCTTCCCTTAATTATTAATTGAGGCCTGACAAATGAGTTCGTTAAATGAATTTGAGGTCAGAAGGTTAGCTAAAACAAAATTGAACAACAATGACAATTTTAATCTAAATTTTATTTAGATAAAATTTTTTTATTAATACACTCCTGATCAAAAATTTAAGACCACTTGAAATTTCTTTTAAAAAGACTGTTTATCATGGAAAAAATTTAAACATTTCTTACTTAAGGTTACTAAATGTATAATCTAAAAGGTTATGTAGACAAAAAGTTATAATTCGAACATTTTATTGAGAAATTGACATTTTTATAAAATGAGGCGTTTTACACTTGATCAAAATTATAAGACCAGAGATAAAAATTCTACAAAATTGTACGAAAAGTGAACGAAAACATTCAACAACCAAATGTAATAATGAGTTCTACCTCCACTTATTTGATATTCCTCCACCCACAAAATTGTAGCTTTAATCTTTTCTTCTTTTATCTGATACTCATTTCGAATGAATGAGCAAACAAGAGAAATAAAGAGCAAATGTCCTTTCGCATGCTTCAAATGAAGAATAAAACCATATCATCGAGCAAATTGTTTGGAACTAAAAATTGATATTCAGATGGTTTTATGATGATGGAAAAAAATGATAAAAAAAATAATGCCACCTGGCAGATAATATGACGCGTTCGGCGGGGGAGGGTCGTATTCAAGTTTCCTAAGTTGAAGGAACTGGATGCTATTTCGTTTATGCTTTGTTACGTCTCTTTTCCATTATTGTGCATTTTTAGATCGCTTTCTTCCGGTTCTTCTTTGATGGGCAATAGCAAAATTCCGCAATTTAGAATGCTGTTATGCTATTTAAAGAATTAAAGGCTGTAAAAAGGAATATTTTAAATTAATATACAACTAAAAATAAAATGCTTTTGACAAAAAAAAAATGATTTCACTATAATTATGTAACAATAATGGAATGATGATCTGCAGACAAATCTACGGTTTATGTTATCTCATCTCATTGCATGGTTACGAACTGTAAACCTAAATTGAGCTTGAAATATTTTGTAATCGGCTCTAATTTTTTGTAAAATACTTGGATATGATATCATACTTATTATAAAACCCAGGTTATGTGTGTGTGTGTACGTTTATATATTGGATCGGATTTCCTTTATTTTTCAACCGATTTCAACAAAACTTCACAGGACTACGTAAAATTACCTTGCGGTGGTTCTGACAGCGCCAAAAATTGGAAAAACACAATTGTTTTTGCACGAAATCAATTTGAAAACACGATTAAGAGACATTAATGAAAGGGGGACAAATCACATCGAGTTATACTTATAAAACCCAGGTTGTTTGTGTGTGTGCGTGTTTGTGTGTGTGTGTGTGTTCGTTTATATTTCCTACATTTTTTAATCGGCTCAATTTTTTTTGTAAAATATTTGGATATGATATAATGACTAATTTACAGGGAAAAGAAAAAGCAATTTTCGATTTTTTGTTGAATACATCCTTCCTCCTCCGAACGCGTCATATGTAGAGCCATGATTTCTGGCTCTTCACCTCTTTCTATCCCTTGTAGCTCTCAGCAAGCTTCTTCCTTTTGCTTCCTCCCCCAGACCTGGTTCTGTTATGCACCTGCTTAAAGCCCGCCAGGTATGTCACGCGCTTCTTTCCCTTGTCTCTTCCTTCCTCATTATGTGTCCCAGAAACTTCAGCTGCCTCTTCCTGATGTTAAGTATAAGCCTCTTCCTTATTTGCATCCTCTCTAAGGCCTAATCGTTGCTCACACGCTCGGTCCATGATATCCTTAGCATCCTTCTGTAGAACCACATCTCCGTCGCCTTGAGTCTCTTCTTCATCCTTGAAGAAATCGTCCAACATTCTCTGCCATAAAGAAAGACAGATGTCACGTAACAGCTCAGTGCTCTTTTCTTTGTTACCAAAGAAATCCTCCTGCCTCGCAATACTCTGTCCAGCTTTTGGAATGTGTCCTTGGCCATCACAATACGTCAACTGATCTCAGTGTCGCACTTACCGTCCTCTGTCAAGACGCTTCCCAGCTATTTAAACTTCCGCGTCTGCTTCATTCTAGTGTCCCCGATCTGCAAATCGTATTTCGGGCTCAACCTTTTACTGATGACAATGGATTCTGTTTTCTTGTAGTTTATGCTTAGTCCCTTCTTCTCACTCTGTAGGAGATTTTGTCATTTCTTTTCCGTGTTTTCTATCAGTAATTTGCACATCTCCAAAACGAAATGATTGAAACAGACGACTACGTTATTTCCCACTCTTTACCGGAGAACATATAATCCTCTGTTTTCTACCTTTTCCACTGGAAGTTGTAATTTTGACTTCCGTTTTTATTTGTTAGAATTTCACAAGACGTTGAAAAATGTAAGCCATTTTATCTACCGTTTCATCGATTTTCATTGGCTTTCTATTATCGGTTTGGGAAAAGAAATTAAACCTTATAACTTGATAGCAATATTTCACTTACCATGAATTATATTTTCTACTGTTCCTTAAATAACGTTACACACATGGCACATGCACGAACGAACACACACACATATATACATTAATAAAAATATGGTTTTCAGGTGTGCTATATTTATGGGTGACAATGCTCAATATCAGAGATAGAGCTCATGTAAATATAAAAGTGCACAAGAACTCATATATATATATATAATTATTTATTCGAAAATTATAACATAAATATGTTATAAAATCAATACAAAAATAGTCATTTTGTTTCAACACATCTGGTATCTTATCAAGTGATGGTGTTGAATGTAGAATAAAGGGTTTTAAAAGGTTCAAATCAGTCAAACATCCCTCTCTAGGGGAAACGCTGTTACATAATCTAGAATGACCAATCAAAATACAAGTCTATGAGAATTCAAAAAAATTGACCACGAACTTTGGTTAGAATAATTAATTAATGCTTTAATGTTAGGGTTAGACTAAAATAGAATTTATTCTTACTAATAAATATTAAATTATACGATAAAATTTGAAATTAAAAATTACCCATTTTAAAATTTAAATTTAATCTATATTAAGTTTAAAATTATAAAATTACTGAGGAAAAAAGAAGAAATACATATGTTATTCTATTTATTTTGTTTTTAATTGAAATTAAGTTGGAATAAACATTAAGATCAAATGTTGCTCTGAACTTCATGACAACAGAGATACATTTGAAGCCAGAACATGGGCAGGGGAGGATGAAATCTTTCAAAAGACAATACATACACAATCAGATTATAATACATAAACACGCAGACGTATTTAGATATAACCCTAACACACACACACACACACATAAGCGACGAGACAGGAAATATCTCCACGACCCTTAAAAAAAAACACACAATGAAAGGTACACACAAGTGACCATACACACAGACACCAACAAAGACACACACACACACACATTGACAAAGACACGCCGATACACCAAGTTTGAAAGTGTTATTAAACGAATTCTAACCACTTATTAAAAAATAACTTATACGGGCAAATATACATAGATAAAAATGGTAGAATAGATAAAATTCAACATGGACAGAACAGAAAAACAAACATTAGGAAAAAAAAGGACATTAAAACAGATAGACATGGACAGAAAAATAGATATATACGCATAAAAATAACTCCATCTAATACATAAAAACGAAAACTCCAAACACACAAATATATATATAAATATATCTCATATACGCACTAGTGGACATACACGAGTACAAAAATATAACAGTAGGTGAAAGTAAATAAAAAATACATACAGACATATGTGTACACACATTCTTCACTACAGACAGAAACACAGAAAAGCCTACCTACAAACAAACATATACACACATATATATATACACGTATACACACATATACATATATATATATATCCATATATAGACATACACACACATACCTATACGCATATATACACATACAGAAGGAAGCATAAATATATCAACCCATACAGCAACATAAAAAAAGTAAACAAACCATATATATATATATATATATATATATATATATATATATATATATATATATATATGGTTTGTTTACTTTTAAATATATATATATATATATATAATTATTTATTTAAGAAAATATGATTCCAACGCTACATAAGAGTTCTCATGCTTCAAAACAAGAGCCGAAACTTCAATATAATTATATTTCAATAATGAATATGCTTATAAAACGCGTAAATTTCAGAAATAAGTTATTCCAAAACAATTTCGCTTGAAGATGGAACAGAGCTCAGCAGTTTAATTCATTTTAATTCAAATAATTATATTGAAGTTTTCGGCTCTTGTTTTGAAACATGGGAACTATTATGTAGCGTTGGAATCATATTTTTAAATAAATAATTATATTTATGCTCTACTTTTGTATCGAGCACTATTTTTGAAAAATAATAACAAAAATACTAAAGAAATTTGGATTATTTACCTAACGAGTTTTTTCCTATTTTCTATATATTTTTACGCATATATATATATACATACATACATATATATATATATATATATATATATATATATATATATATATATATAGAGAGAGAGAGAGAGAGAGAGAGAGATAGAAACACACAAACATATATATATACACAATAACAAACACACGCAGATATATAAAAACACATACAATCGCAAAATTAAACACACACGCACATATATATGCAAACATAGACATACACACACACATATATTATATACATAAATAGGCATATATATACATAAACTTACACACATTCTAACAATATGATCTTAGTGACGATAAAGGACTGTAAAGTCCATACAATATTGTAACGAAGCACAATTTCTGATTATTAGTCCCTATAAGCAATTAACAAACCCTTATTAAACAAAGTAGGTTTTAGTTAGCATTGATGATACAAGACACTAAGATATACATACATATACATATACGAAGATATACGCACATACATCCACATATACATACATATATAAACATGTATAAATACCCATATATACACATCCACAAATACACATATATGACTACGCACACATACACACACACACACATATATATATATACATATACACCCGCACATGTAGACACATACCTAAGTTTACATACCTACGCATACACACAAACAAGTACACATATGATAGGTGTCAACACAAACACACACACACACATAGATACATACATACACACACACGCACATATATATATATATATATATATATATATATATATATATATATATAACGATAAGAACAGATATATTCGTATATACACATAAACACATACACATTCAACAATATATATATATACTAGCAGTAGAGCCCGGCGTTGCCCGGGGATGTAACAGTAAGAGATAGATCAAGTATCGACCAACATAAAGACTGAAAAATAAAATTGACAAAGATTGACGGACATGCATGTCTTAATTAGTTTTATTTTATTTTATTTTTTTTACGAATTGGTCAAACTCAAACTCAAACTCAAAAACATTGCTTTCAATCGTTATGAGTCTACCGATTGAATAGAATTTTATTATAAACAATTGTCTTGTAAATGGAATTTTTAAAGCATTCTGAATGTAAAAATAAAGAAAAAAGTGTGCAAGACAATAAGAAACACTACCTGCCAAAAAAAAAGTGAAGTTTTGTTGAAATCAGTCGAAAAATGTAGGAAATCCGATCCGATATATAAACGAACACACACACACATACACAAACAACCTGGGTTTTATAATAAGTATAACTCGATATGAGTTGTCCCCTTTCATTCTCGCGACAGCGATGCCTTTTAATCGTGTTTTAAATTGATTTCGTGCAAAAACAATTGTGTTTTTCCAATTTTTGGCGCTGTTAGAACCACCGCAAGGTAATTTTACGTAGTCTTGTGAAGTTTTGTTGAAATCGGTTGAAAAATGTAGGAAATCCGATCCAATATATAAACGTACAGACACACACACAACCTAGGTTTTATAATAAGTAGTATATATATATATATATATATATATATATATATATATATATATATATATATATATATACCGCCACATACATACACATAAACATAGACAAACATACAGAAGTGCACGCAAATAGAAATATATACATACACACACACACGGATATATATATATATATATATATATATATATATATATATATATTATATATCCCTCCTCCCTTTTTCTCCTTCTTTTTTCCCTTTTACCGTCTTTCTTTTTTTTTTTTTTTTTAAAAAACTACGTACATTTCATTGATTTAAGAGATAGCTCTTATTTTTAAATCTAATTATTTCAAATTTTTCGTTAAGACAAAGATAACATGGGGCATATAGGGAGTTACATGTTCGGCCTCTCTTCAATAATTTCCATTTAACAGTAGGTATTTTATTCTTTTCTTTTAGACTCCAAAAATACTTGGGTAATGAAGGCTTGTATTTATAATTACTGCTATTAAAAGATTGCATATGTCTCTGCCAAAGTTCCTTGAATGAATTCATGGTACTACCAATATAAAATCTTTTAATATTTGTTTTTTTCTAGTGCAGAGATTGTACTAAGAAAAACTACAGAACTAGTCAAATAATTTTTCTGTCGTGGACAATTATTTGGATTCCTATAATTGCTCAAGTTGTTATTCATGTCATAATACTTAGTAGAACTGCTTGCAACCTGGTCAATAGTCAATTTTTTTCAGTCCCTATAATTGTTAAAGACTCTGTTGTTTTGTTTCTTAATTATTTTCTCTAGGTTATACGCACAACTATAGCTTAATTTAAGGGTATTAAGATTGAATATTTTACTAAGTTAGTTAGTTTGGGGGTCAGGGAGATGTTTCTTGATGAGATTTAGAAATATACGTCCTAATTTAGTTTTAACA
Organism: Acanthosepion lycidas; assembly: GCA_963932145.1. Lineage (NCBI taxonomy): Eukaryota > Metazoa > Mollusca > Cephalopoda > Sepiida > Sepiidae > Acanthosepion > Acanthosepion lycidas. The sequence goes on from OZ010614.1 coordinate 67,065,188, forward strand.
ATTATATTCAAAGGGGGAGTAATTCAAATGATCTCTCTAAATCTTCTTTTCTTATTATGGTTGTAATTAACAGGGTTTCTATATTGAATAGTAGTACCTTTGTATCCATTATTTTTAAGGGCAGAATTGTAAAACTCACGATGTTTATTAAAAACCTCTTTACTAGAAGAGTTAGTACTAATCCCAAATCTAATAGAGGAGGGTATGTACTTGATAACGGAAGCAAGGTGGAATTGGGGTGTACATATACTGGGTTGGAATTAACCTTCACATAAGGTTGGAAAGTGTTGTTAGCAAGGTCTAGGGTGACGTCCAGAAAATCTACTTGTTTAATGTTAGTTGTAACTATAGTCCTAAGACCTAAATCCTTAAATTCCCTATGGATCATTTTTCTAATACGGTCTACCTTAATTTTAGTAGAGTTTTTAACAAATAATAAGCCATCATCTCTATATAATCCTACACTATCAGAATCTAGACAATCAAAGGCACTTAAATTGTATAAAAGAAATAATCCAACCAAGTCAGAGGCTTCTGCAGAATCCAAAGAACCCATTGAAATGTCAAAATTATCGCTGCAAGACTTTTTGGTCCACTGTTCTTCATTGTAGACCAGAACAGAATTTCGGCATTTCATGATAATGTCCACTTCACTCTCAGAAATATTAGAGTATTGCTGGGCGAAATCCAAGGCCAAAGTGAAAAGATTCTTCGATATAAAGGGATAATAGTCGATAATATTGAACTGTATGAAAGTACAGTTGCCCTTATATCGAATGTTATTAAACCAGTTGATAACATCAGCTGTGTTAATCCACTGTAAGAGTCCAAGGGTGTTTTTTATGGAGGGGTTGGTTCTTTCCAAGATAGTTTTACTGATTCTACCGATTTCTGGTCGAGTAGGGTTAATAAGCCTAGTAGATGGCTTAGTTCTGAAATCGGGTTTATGGTCTTTTAACAAAACATAAGCTTCCTTAGTTTGCAGTTTACTGACTCGATCACTTATCCGTAGTTTGGATTTACGGACACAGTTAATCCTAATCTATGTAGTTAAAATTATTAGTGCCTGTTTTCTTGTAGCTTTTGGGTCAGACTTTTTTTTAAAAATAAGGTATCGTAATCCTTAGGGGATAACTTATAAAAGTTAGCTGTTTTATCGGATTTGACATAAATGTCACCGGATTTATTAATATCCTTGACAATAAGATCAAGAGTTTTTTGAAAAGAGATTTTATATTTATGGAAAGTTAATCCTTTGACGATTTCCCGGAAAGTCATTTTCAAAACCAGACAATTCGTTAATTATTGGTGCTGTCTTTAAACTCTTAAAAGCATAAATTTCATGTTCATGAAAATGGCCCTCTTCACGAAGAAAAAAGTAAGCTCTCCACTTATTCTTCTGATAAGATTTTCTGTTTTTAGAGTTAAATGGACGAAATAATCCCGTTTGTTTGTGATGGGAATGTTCTTTAAAGATAATCCGAAATTGATTCTATCCATAGTATAAGAATAGAATAGACAGTGCTCGACAGTAATAGGAGCTAATGTCCAAGTAGGGGATTGGTGTATACAGAATAAATTGCAATAACCAACAAATACTATTCTTAAAAGTGTGCTCAATATAGAGCAGAGCAAATATAATTATTTATTCGAAAATTTTATATATATATATATATATATATATATATATATATATATATATATAAATAAAGGGAAGAGGTTATATTAGTTACAACGAGAGAAAAGTCTGTATATAAAAAAAGAAGAGAGAAACTGCAAACGTTTTTGGTTGTAATGTGTATTTAAAAAAAATGCTTTATGGAAAATAAACCACAATATATTTTTAAAAAATACACGTTACAACCAAAAACGTTTGCGGTTTCTCTCTTCTTTTTATTATATATATATATATATATATATATATATATATATATATATATATATATATATATATGTGTGTGTGTGTGTGTGTATATATATATATATATATATATATTTTGAACAATAAAAAAATAGAAAAATAAAAATATTTAGACACACTGGGTTGTAGATTAATATTCTTTCGTTTTTTTTTTAAATTACTATTTCATTTATAACCTAAAAAGTTAGGTTATATATATAACCTAACTTTTTTTAATATATAATTAATATTTTTTTTTATATAAAACTCCCTTTTCGGCCCTCTTTTGGTTTCAATTTAACATCTCATTCTTCATATAACCCCCAATTTAATGTCATAAGGTTAATATCTGGGTTTAATTTTATAATAATTAATATTTATTAATACCTTCAACCCTCCCCTTGACACCGACGCGGGCATTTCGTCTGACTGAAACATCAAAATGGATAAATTCTCTATTTTTCGACAGCTGTCAAAGTTAACTTTCTAATTCCCACACAAACACAGTCTATACACCGGGGTTGAATAAGACTAACGCAGTTCTTATTGATCGAAATAGATCTATACGGTCCCTGATAATTTTGGATTTTGTTGTGTAATTTATATGCTCTGTTATAATAAATGCATTGAGTTCTTTTTGTGGATCAGTTTTTTATATTTGATATTACTAGGATCCACTTGGATTATATAGCAGCGGATTTATTATCTGTACTATATATATATATATAAAAATATACATAATGCATTACATTGATTGCACAACTTATACAATCAACGTAAGGTGTTTTGTATATTTTTTAATATATTAATTAGCTTTGTTATTCAGCACTATTTTTTCTTACACTATATATATATATATATATATATATATACATATATATATATATATATGTACTTGTATACGAACGCTCGATTGTACATTTACTTATATTTATCCATTTGGTCAAATATATATAATTTTTTGTTATGATTACAACCTAGTATTAGCTCATCATTTTTAATAAGTAGATTTCGGTCATTAATATTTTTGAGGATGAAACTTATTCTCCAGCAAACACAGGTTGCATTAGTCGCTGCGGCCGGAAAAGGGTGTCGTTTTGACGGCGAAATCCCAATTTATTACCGGTGTGTAATCATTTGTTTTAATATGCCAGTAAAACTTTGAGAGTGACGTGGTATTTGCATATTGCAAGACATTTTTATGTTTATACATTCTTTTTATAGATACAAATATTTAAGTAAATGCTCTGTTTATAATAAACAGTATTAATAACATTTACCGGCCTGAATGCCCGAGAAATTTTCATAGAAAATATTCGTCCTCCGACAGGAATCGAACGTGTATCCTATACGGAACCGTCATATTGTCTGACGTGCCTTTAACCGATTGGGCCACAGAAGAGCTAGGTCGATTTTAGAATGTATAAACATAAAAATGTCTTAAAATAATTGTCCATTTCATAATGTTGCTTATTGTTAAGGATCATTTTGTGATGGTAAAATCTCGTTTTCCAGTTATTTGCTGTTGAACCGAAATAAAATTTTGTTTCGCCATTATGTCTTGTAGACGACGCCTTTATACATTCATTTGCTGTCCATCGGACAGATAATGCCTTTTCGGCAATTACACTTTTAATATTGCTATTGGAGTTGTTTAAGTATTTGTTATAATCACACTATTATGCAATGCTATATATTGCTGAAGGTTTCTAGTATAGCTGTAACTAATCTTAATATTGTTCTTATTGAAGATTCTGTTGAGTAAAGAGTTATGGCTGAAATGTTTGTGGATTGAATTTAGGAAAAACCTATCGATGTTGCTTTTGACATTTAATGTTAAAAGGTGGATTAAACCAAATTATGTTGCTCTTTCTATTCTTACCCTGTTCTTTCTTTCCTTCTTTCTTTCTTTCTTTCTTAAACCAAGTTGACTTGCAAAAATCTATACAACATAGACTTTCAAATTTCTTTTATCTGTTTTTTCATTTCATTTCTTCCTTTGTTTTTCTTCTTTCTATTTTATATTTTCGCTATGATTTTTTGTTTTTCTTTCTTTCTTTCTTTCTTTCTTTCTTTCTTTCTTTCTTTCTTATCCTGTTCTTTCTTTCTTTCTTTCTTTCTTATCCTGTTCTTCTTTCTTTCTTTCTTTCTTTCTTTCTTTCTTTCTTTCTTTCTTTCTTTCTTTCTTTCTTTCTTTCTTACCCTGTTCTTTCTTTCTTCCTTTCTTCTTCCTTTCTTTCTTACCCTGTTCTTTCTTTCTTCCTTTCTTCTTCCTTTCTTTCTTACCCTGTTCTTTCTTTCTTTCTCTCTTTCTTTCTTTCTTTCTTTCTTTCTTTCTTTCTTTCTTTCTTTCTTATCCTGTTCTTCTTTCTTTCTTCCTTTCTTCTTCCTTTCTTTCTTACCCTGTTCTTTCTTTCTTTCTTTCTTTCTTTCTTTCTTTCTTACCCTGTTCTTTCTTTCTTTCTTTCTTTCTTTCTTTCTTTCTTTCTTTCTTATCCCGTTCTTCTTTCTTTCCTTCCTTCTTTCTTTCTTTCTTTCTTAAACCAAGTTGACTTGCAAAAATCTATACAACATAGACTTTCAAATTTCTTTTGTTATCTGTTTTTTCATTTCATTTCTTCCTTTGTTTTTCTTCTTTCTATTTTATATTTTCGCTATGATTTTTTGTTTTTCTTTCTTTCTTTCTTTCTTTCTTTCTTTCTTTCTTTCTTTATTAAATTAATTTTTCTTCCTTAAATTTTTTTTTTGAAATCCAACAATATTTATTGAAAATTTATTAAATTTATTTTTTCTTTCTCGTCCTGTCCTACGATCTTTCATTTTTCCATTTTCTCTTTCTTTCTTTTTTTCTTTCTTTCTTGTTCTTTTCTGCATTCTTTCTTTCTTTCTTTCTTTCTTTCTTTCTTTCTTTCTTTCTTTCTTTCTTATCCTGTTCTTTCTTTCTTTCTTTCTTTCTTATCCTGTTCTTCTTTCTTTCTTTCTTTCTTTCTTTCTTTCTTTCTTTCTTTCTTTCTTTCTTTCTTACCCTGTTCTTTCTTTCTTCCTTTCTTCTTCCTTTCTTTCTTACCCTGTTCTTTCTTTCTTCCTTTCTTCTTCCTTTCTTTCTTACCCTGTTCTTTCTTTCTTTCTCTCTTTCTTTCTTTCTTTCTTTCTTTCTTTCTTTCTTTCTTTCTTTCTTTCTTATCCTGTTCTTCTTTCTTTCTTCCTTTCTTCTTCCTTTCTTTCTTACCCTGTTCTTTCTTTCTTTCTTTCTTTCTTTCTTCCTTTCTTTCTTACCCTGTTCTTTCTTTCTTTCTTTCTTTCTTTCTTTCTTTCTTTCTTTCTTTCTTTCTTATCCCGTTCTTCTTTCTTTCCTTCCTTCTTTCTTTCTTTCTTTCTTTCTTAAACCAAGTTGACTTGCAAAAATCTATACAACATAGACTTTCAAATTTCTTTTGTTATCTGTTTTTTCATTTCATTTCTTCCTTTGTTTTTCTTCTTTCTATTTTATATTTTCGCTATGATTTTTTGTTTTTCTTTCTTTCTTTCTTTCTTTCTTTCTTTCTTTCTTTCTTTATTAAATTAATTTTTCTTCCTTAAATTTTTTTTTTGAAATCCAACAATATTTATTGAAAATTTATTAAATTTATTTTTTCTTTCTCGTCCTGTCCTACGATCTTTCATTTTTCCATTTTCTCTTTCTTTCTTTTTTTCTTTCTTTCTTGTTCTTTTCTGCATTCTTTCTTTCTTTCTTTCTTTCTTTCTTTATTTCTTTCTTCTTCCTTTCTTTCTTACCCTGTTCTTTCTTTCTTTCTTTCTTTCTTTCTTTCTTAAATAAATTAATTTTTCGTCTCCCTTAAATTTATCCATTTTTTTCTTTCCAGTCATATCCTACGATTTTTCTTTCTTTCCATTTTCACTTTGTCTCTTTCTTTCTTTCTTTCTTTCTTTCTTTCTTTCTTTCTTTCTTTCTTATCCTGTTCTTTCTTTCTTTCTTCCTTTCTTTCTTACCCTGTTCTTTCTTTCTTTCTTTCTTTCTTTCTTTCTTTCTTTTTTCTTTCTTTCTTTCTTTCTTTCTTTCTTTCTTTCTTTCTTTCTTTCTTTCTTATCCTGTTCTTCTTTCTTTCTTTCTTCCTTTCTTTCTTTCTTTCTTTCTTTCTTTCTTTCTTTCTTCCTTTCTTTCTTTCTTTCTTTCTTTCTTTCTTTCTTTCTTTCTTTCTTTCTTTCTTTCTTTCTTCCTTTCTTTCTTACCCTGTTCTTTCTTTCTTCCTTTCTTCTTCCTTTCTTTCTTACCCTGTTCTTTCTTTCTTTCTTTCTTTCTTTCTTTCTTTCTTTCTTTCTTTCTTTCTTTCTTATCCTGTTCTTTCTTTCTTTCTTCCTTTCTTTCTTACCCTGTTCTTTCTTTCTTTCTTTCTTTCTTTCTTTCTTCTTTCTTTCTTTCTTTCTTTCTTTCTTTCTTTCTTTCTTATCCTGTTCTTCTTTCTTTCTTTCTTCCTTTCTTTCTTTCTTTCTTTCTTTCTTTCTTCCTTTCGTTCTTTCTTTCTTTCTTTCTTTCTTTCTTTCTTCCTTTCTTCTTCCTTTCTTTCTTACCCTGTTCTTTCTTTCTTCCTTTCTTCTTCCTTTCTTTCTTACCCTGTTCTTTCTTTCTTTCTTTCTTTCTTTCTTTCTTTCTTTCTTTCTTTCTTTCTTATCCTGTTCTTCTTTCTTTCTTCCTTTCTTCTTACTTTCTTACTTTCTTCCTTTCTTCTTCCTTTCTTTCTTACCCTGTTCTTTCTTTCTTTCTTTCTTTCTTTCTTTCTTTCTTTCTTTCTTTCTTTCTTATCCTGTTCTTCTTTCTTCTTCCTTTCTTTCTTACCCTGTTCTTTCTTTCTTTCTTTCTTTCTTATCCCGTTCTTCTTTCTTTTTTCCTTTCTTCTTCCTTTCTTTCTTACCCTGTTCTTTCCTTCCTTCTTTCTTTCTTTCTTTCTTTCTTAAACCAAGTTGACTTGCAAAAATCTATACAACATAGACTTTCAAATTTCTTTTGTTATCTGTTTTTTCATTTCATTTCTATTTTATATTTTCGCTATGATTTTTTGTTTTTCTTTCTTTTTTTCTTTCTTTCTTTCTTTCTTTCTTTCTTTCTTAAACCGCAATTTGCTTTAAATTCTTTCTTGTCACCTGACGCTATTATTCTGCTTGTCGGCCATCTTAATTCCTTTCTGTGTCTCTCATCAGACACATAAACATGTTAAAATAGTCGAGAAAAGCGGAAAAAAAAATCAAAACGAAAAACATGAAAAGTAGCAACCAATACAAAACAATGTAATTAGTAAAAGAAAATAGCACTTGTCAAACTTCCGGCTCTTAAAAACCTATTTGCTTTGCGGTTCTTGGCGAAGGACACATAATCTTGCCAACATATTATCTTTCCCGTTACGTGGGTTTACTACATAACAAATCATTTCCGGTTGCAAAATTCCAGAACATTTTTCTCTTTCAAATGATATTTATACTTGATTATTCTATTTGTTTCTTGGGGATATTTATTACACTCTATCTTTACTAAGTGTCCCGGAATAAAAGGCCCAAGAGCCTATCAAGTTAGATTGTTGTTAAATGAGATTATTGTATGGATGTCGAAGAACTAAATGATTATGAGGATATGAACGATAGATAAGGGTTCATCATAGACTTGAAGAGTTTAAATTTGAATTGTTGGGGGAAGCACCCTCTCGGGATCATTAGTGGCTCTTGGGAAGAAGCTGTGTGAATGGCACTTCCTCCTTTCCGTTGGAATACGAACGGAATGAAATTGGTTCGCCTCTTTGTATGTGACATGGTGGGTCTTAGATGTAAATGTTCGAGCTGCTGAAATCTACGGAACGTCGATCGATCGAACATTTTGGCAATCGCCAAAAATCCACTTACCATAAATAAGATCGCCTGCTGATTTATTTTTAAGAGAAATAGAAGGGGGTTTGGCTAGAAAGAAAGAAGGAATGATAGAAGTGTTTAACGCCTCATGCCAATAATGCATAATTAATAGACTATTCCATTTTGATCGCGTAGAAAAACAAATGATATACGCTGCTTGGTTACATTTGTACCCCTTACTTCTGAAAATGACGGCCAGCATTCATATTTCTGATTGTTATTGCAATATTTTGTTAAAGTTGGTAAGCTCAAATATTTAACGATGCGATAAGGGAATTTCTACGGATATTTTATTGTCGCAGAACTCGCCATCAGCTTATTCAATCATTAACTGAAGAATTAAGATTCATGAGAAATTTCAAATAGGAAAACCGTAAAATTATCAGGGGTCCTTCTGATAATATTAAGAGTATTATACATGAGGTTGTATCAAAATTATTTTCATTTTTAGCACTTCACTCCTAAGCTTCCTTCATGGAAACATCAAAAGGTTATCAATGATTCCATATTATTATTATTATTATTATTATTATTATTATTATTATTATTATTTGATTTCTGGCGTTTAACACATTTCTTTCCGGGTCCCGCCCAGGGACCTAAGGTTAGAAATGGCATCATGACACTTTCCACTGACAAAAAAAAAAAAAAAAATTACATAGATAAAGCCCTTCGTAAAGTGTGGGCTGTACTCGTGAGAACAATTTTTTGTATCTCTTTGAGGCATGGACTTCCAGGAATCCCTTCAATTAGTCTACTGCAATCTTTTCCAACCAATCCTACAGCTCCAACTACAACAGGGATTGTTGATGTTCCCATATGCCACATTTTTGAGATTTCTATTTCAAGGTCCTTGTATTTTGACAGCTTTTTGAATATCTTCAAAGATACATTGCAGTCAGCAGGGACTGCCATATCAATAAGGAGGCACCGTTTTTGTTTGTAGTCTTTAATAACAATATCTGGGCGGTTGGCCTTGATTGTTCTGTCAGTGTGGATTGTGTAGTCCCATAGAATTGTAACAGGTCCTATCTCCGTAACTGGGTCTGGTTGGTGTTCATACCATTTTCTTTCAGTTTCCTTCCAGTAGAAGTTGCAGATTTTCCAGTGCATATAAAGGCCCGCTCTGTCATGTCGGGTTTTATATTCAGTGGGTGCCAATATCGTGCAACCTGATACAAGATGATCAATCGTTTCTGGATATTTATCACAGAATCTGCATTTTGGGCTGACACAATATTTTAGTATATGTGCTTGATAATTCCTAGTTAGCAAGCATTGGTCCTGTGCAGCAAGGATAAAACCTTCAGTTTCCGCTTTCAACCCTGCACTGCATAGTCACTGATGGGTACGGGTTTTGTCTACATCAGCTTGTTTGGTACGGGCAGAGTATTGGCCAGGAAGCGGTTTATCTTGCCATCGCTTCTGTATCTGGTCGGTTGCATTCGTCTTTGCTGTCTTTTTCAAGTATTTTGCAGTTTCAGCCGGTGTATTGTGCTTATTATTATTATTATTATTATTATTATTATTATTATTATTATTATTATTATTATTATTATATATTCGGGTGTATCAAAAGTATTTTCGTTTTTTAAAGACCTTTACTCTAAAGATTATTTAATGTAGACATCTAAAGTCTATGACTCAGCTATATTATTATTTGTTGTTTTATTTTGCAAAGGTTAATGAAACTAGTGCGTTACGGTGTGCGGGTGGTCCAATGGATATCGGTTCGGTATGCGAAATCGTTGGGCCCAGTTCAAATTCCAGTGTGTTTCGATACATTTATTCACAGTGGGTCGAACTGCAGAATAAACGTGTTGAGCAACATGGCGATAGATATTCTTGGTCGGATCGAGAACTTTTCAGCAAAAGCATCGTTTCTCTTCTTAGATTCATTATTCTGGGTCAGCTGTAACTTTTATTTTAGGCACAAATACCGTTGCGAAAGGTATGAATACATCTCTTCCCAGCTATCGGTTGAAAGCCTTGGTTGGCAACCAGTCTACTGCAAAATGAAACGGCAGCCTACTGCGGGAATATCTTCTTAGTCATGAATCGAAAGAGCACATCAAAAAGAATATCCTTTATTGTTATTACATATTAGCGCTTATCAAAAGTATTTTCCTTTTTAACAGCCCTTTACTCCTAAGCTTATTTCACGATTTTTTTTACTTTTATCTTCGTACTAGCAGGAGAACCCGGCGTTGCCCGGGGATGTAATAGTAAGAGATAGATCAAGTATCGACCATCATAAAGACTGAAAAATAAAATTGACAAAGATTATTGTTTAAGGTTGACGGATACGCATGTCTTAATTAGTTTTATTTATTTTATTTTTTTTTACGAATTGGTCAAACCCAAACTCAAACAAAAACATTGTTTTCAATCGTTATGAGTCTACCGATTGAATAGAATTTTATTATAAACAATTGTCTTGTAAATGGAATTTTTAAAGCATTCTGAATGCAAAAATAAAGAAAAAAGTGTGCAAGGGAATAAGAAACACTACCTGCCAAAAAAAAGTGAAGTTTTGTTGAAATCGGTTGAAAAATATAGGAAATCCGATCCCATATATAAACGAACACACACACACACACACACACACACAAACAACCTGGGTTTTATAATAAGTATAACTCGATATGAGTTGTCCCCCTTTCATTCTAGCGATGCCTCTTAATCATGTTTTCAAATTGATTTCGTGCAAAAATAATTGTGTTTTTCCAATTTTTGCCGCTGTCAGAACCACTGCAAGGTAATTTTACGTAGTCCTGTGAAGTTTTGTTGAAATTGGTTGAAAAATGTAGGAAATCCGATCCAATATATAAACGAACAGACACAAACACACACATACAACGTGGGTTTTATAATAAGTATGATGCTGTATTCTATTGCTTACATTAACACCCAGAAACTTTTAAGCAACTTCCGGTTTAGAATCGAAGAGCCGTTCAAATTTTCGTCGTCTTTCTTATATTTACTTACGAGCAATTACTGTTGAATCCCCAACTCCAACTAAAGACATCCCAATTGAATACACCAATTCCATTGTACATGATACTGCTGGAGTATCAAAAGGGATTTAAATAACATTGAACATGACAGCCAATCAAGAAAGAGAAAATTTTTACCATAGTTCTTATGTTGATATTTATCAACACCCCCACGTGGAGTTAAATGTGGCACAAGGCCGGTTTAATGTGGGTATCTCCAAGCCCGTAGGCTCGGCCAAAAATATGACCTTTGAACCCGCCTAGACGGGTTCAGGTCCTGTCTACCTCCCCGAAGGAAACCTTGCCCTTCGGCAAAGCTTCCTCCGAGTTCCTCTCTGCAGTAGAGAGTTCGACAGCAAAACCCGACTCGGAAGCTCACAAAGCGCAGATACTACACTTTGATCCTTGCCACCGAGCCGAGTTTTGAAGAAACAGAGTTCTTCTGTTCACGAAGGTTTTATTTTTGCTGTTAGTTTATTAAATGATTTGATAAAAATACTTATTGGTCTTGGTATATTCAATTGTGTTATTTTTAAAGACTTAGGGTCTGATTGATATTGCAAAAATAGTACTTCTCAATAAGCAAACCAATGTTTGTTGGTTTAAATACGAATTGAGAGGCTTCTACGATTTTATTTTGAGAAATATTCTCATTGCCCAATATCATATATACAAAAACAAATGGAAAAAAAATGTCTTTTTCTAAATATGTAGCATTTCTGAACAGTAAAAAATGTAGGTAACAAAAAACAAAAACAAAAAAAATACTATTTGCAGATTCAGCGCCCTCAAATTGACTAAAAAAAGATGTTTGGTATTTCGACACTATATCAATTATTTTTATGTTTGCATTTGTAATTAATTTGTTTATTGCTTACTTAATTTGCTTAATCATTAACCGTTTGGTAACACGATAGACTTTGCAACACTTAATGCGCCATTGACCAGCATATATAAATAGTTGAGCCAGAACACAACACAGATGGCCGGAAAATTGTGTTCAAACGTTGTTTTATATACGCAGGATGTGTATTGCAAACAAATGCTAAATCTCTAATAAAAAAAAAAACAAAAAAACAAAAAAAAAAACGATCCTAGCTCAAGAGGTTCTTGATATATATTATTATGATTTTTATTATAAGAGATTATTTTGAAATCGCTACACAAAAGGTTTCATGTTTCAATACTTTAATTCTCATTTTTCAGGTAACTCCAGGGTTAGATGGTAAGTAGCTCTGAAGAATTAGAATTTCTCCAAAATTCAGGCCGTTAAATATAATACTATTTAATTAAAAAATAATATATATTAAATACAATAACTTATAATATATATATATATATATATATATATATATATATATATATATATATATATATAATATGGCACACTTTATATATATATATATATATATATATATATATATATATCAGGTGTGCTATGTTTATGGGATAGAGTGCTCAATATCAGAGATAGAACGTATGTAAATATAAAAATGGACATTGAAGGCAACACTCAGAGGTCACAGGCTGTTTCATGCTAAACGCAATCGTCGCTTATATATATATATATATATATATATATATATATATATATATATATATATATATGTGTGTGTGTGTGTGTGTGTGTGTGTGTGTTCTCACACTTTCTCCATATGTGGACTTCTTTGTAAATCACTAGCGGGTCTTAAATGCCACTTAAGATTATCGCATAATCTTTCATAACTAAATCAATAAGCTGGCAGATCCTCATACGTCGAAAACGACGGGAGAGTCCATTATATATATATATATATATATATATATATATATATATATATATATATATATATTTAGTTCATCCACAGACATCTTGTTTCACTGTATCACAGCTCATCAGTGTGCTAAACATCCGATTGCTTCAAGCCAGGACCGAAACTCGACCAAGTTGACATCAGTCAGAACTCTTAACCCTTTTCTCCATAGTGCCCAATCGGCGAACGGTCTCTCTCTCTTTCTCTCTCTCTCTCTCTCTCTCTCTCTCTCTATATATATATATATATATATATTAACCGGTTACTCATATCTGAGCACATATCTGCTACAACGGCTAGCAAATCCCTGTTGCAGTCGCCTGTTCAGGCACATTTGCATTTGTTCAACACCCACAAAGGCCACCTTTTGTTAATACTGCAACCGTACCAAGTAGACCCCAGTTTCAGTTTCTGGGAGACAGCGCATAATCTAATGGGGTCAGTCGTTTGAACAAGGCCTGAGCTCGGTCACGATGACTTGCGACATCGTGCTAACATTACCCTCGACGGTTTGTGAATCGTTCCGTCCACTCAATTTACTTAGGTCAACCCTAGACATGATTTGTAGACATACGCCGGGATTTCCCTCTCAAGTCCGATAACATCAGAAATCGCCATCCCCTTTCAAATGCGGTATGACGAGATTCGAAACCGAATCTCGCACTCGCACTATAGCGATATACTTATATATTTGTTGCGTTTTATATATGTGGGTATTATGTGAATATTGTCACAGAGACGCGCGCGCTGGCGAAATACTGTCGAGCGATTTCGGTGTCAGTGAGGATGCCAAGAGACATTGAATGTATTTTATGTCAAAGATAATAAGTTAGATTGAAAACTGATTCCTTTAAGTGAGAGAATTACGATGGGGTTATATTACTGATTACCTCCGTTTTAGGCGTTGCAGAAAAGTCGGGCAGACCATGAGATTCTCGGCTTCAGGTTGGGTGGGTAAGGGAATGCGAGTAGCATGTTGATATATATATATATATATATATATATATATATATATATATATATATATATATATATATATATATATATTTCGATTATAGGTGCTGTTCAACTTATAATTACATGAATCTTTCATACAAAAAACAAATATAGAGGTTAATGATTTAAATGGCGAGAATACATCTTCGCAAACAATTTCAATAAGGCACACTAACCCCGAACCTGTATATGAATGATATGATCCCTGTTTATAAATTCCACTTGCATAAGGTCTTTTTTAGTTTTTACAAGCTTTCGTCTGTTCCTACAGACATCTTCAGGAACAGACGAATATATATATATATATATATATATATATATATATATATATATATATATATATTAGATTTATTATTAATATATGTATGTATATATATGTATGTATAATATATATATATATATATATAGAATATATATATAGAATATATATATAAATACATATATATAATATATATATATATATAAGATATCTTTAATTACACACACTCACACACAAACACATATATATGTATATACTTATATAGGTATATATGAGGTTAATGATTTAAATGGCGAGAATACATCTTCGCAAACAATTTCAATAAGGCACACTAACCCCGAACCTGTATATGAATGA
>OZ010614.1:67081883-67184383 GCA_963932145.1 Acanthosepion lycidas
CCTCCTGGGTAAGACGATAAGCTACATCTGCGTCCTGGGTAAGATGATAAACTACATCCGCGTCCTGGGTAAGATGATAAACTACGTCCGTGTCCTCCTGGGTATGACGATAAACTACATCCGCGTCCTCTTGGGTAAGACGATAAACTACATCCGACAGCAAGACCTTTGATTAGTAGGTTTTGAGGAGCATGGAACCACCTCTTAATTGCTGGTGTTCCCAGGTCCACCCTGACCCGGGGTGGTAGCACCTGTCAGGGCCCCAGCTATGTGCAAATATTTAAACCTTCTAAAGGCGTCAAAACACCATGAAAGTATAAAAATAGGTATGGGTTAGGGTAAATACAAAGTTTGCAGAAAGATTTCCTTTTTAACATCGAAAAATGGGAAAAAAATACAGTTTGGCAAAAGACAAAGGTTTTGAAAATGACAAAAAAAAAAAATACAAGAAAGTGCAACGACCTTTCAGGGGAAAAAAAAAACAAAAAACAAAAAAACGAAAACAAAAAAAACCCCCGAAAATCTCTACTTCCTCTTGTTCCACGTACGTCTCATGTATATAACGCAATGTTAGAAAAATTACTTTTAACTTCACAAAGTTCGTGCGTGGGAAAATTTCTTAGAATTCTTTTCGTTATTAGCTGTCCAACAACTGAAGAATTTTCCCTTAAACTTCAAAACTCTTCAGCCTCTCTGCGGCTGGCTGGCTGGTAAATGGTGCCTTCTTTGGTTTTCTCTTCTTGATGTCAAACGCACTTTTTGATGTTGTGTGCTTCTTATCAAAAAGTCTTCTCCTCGCATACATTGACCTGAACTCTACTTATTCAGAATATATATATATATATATATATATATATATATATATATATATATATATATAAAAGTGAACATAGAAGTCAACACTTAGAGGCGACAGTCTGTTTCATGCTATATGCAATCGTCAGGCCACATATGCTGTTATTTTTCTCGGCTATTTATATATATACGGGTTAGTGGTGCATTGTGGGTATTCTATTATGGCGGTTATTTTACCGGAAGTCGTTTGTTTATTTATTTGGGTCAAATTATATTGCTTGTTTTTAGTTTTTAGTTTTTTGTTTCTTATTTTATTATTTATTTATTTATAACGTTAATAAATAAATGTGTGTGTGTGTGTGTGTTTGTGTTACAGAGAAGAGCGAACCCGCAAACGTTTTTCGTTATAATGTGGATTTTTAAAATATATGTTATACTTTATTTTCCATATTTTTGCTAGACACGTTTCTGGTTTCGCGAGCTTCATCAGGCAAAGAGTGGTAATTTACACATATTATTAAAAATAATTATTTTTCCGATGTTCAACCATTGTCTTGTGTGTGTTGTAGTAATCCAATTTTTTTTTCTTGGAATTGTGGAAAAAATATTCTCCTGCTTAATGGGTAATAGTTAGGGGTTTGCAATATAGTAGCCGATAAAGACCTTCGAAAAAACCCGACTCGAGGAATTACGTAAAACTCTCAAAAAACGAGGTTACCCCATGTTGACCATGTTTGGCGTAGTCTTTGAATATAGAATCCAGTGCAGCAGGCAATGTGTTCAATGAAACAACGCCAATATCACTAGTAGCAGCTGTTCTTCAGTAATTCTTCAGGTCTTCGATATCAGAGGTTGGCAGTGGATATTCGGAGAAAGTAGCAGTTGTTCAGTAATTCTTCGGGTTTTCGATATCAGAGCCTGGCAACTAATATTCGGAAAAAAAATGGCCGCATTTGGCAGGTTTCAACCGCTGAGCTGAGAAATTTATCGTCGCATTGAATATTCTGAGCCTTCTGATTGGTTAACCCTTTCTATTCTGAGCCTTCTGATTGGTTAACCCTTTTATTGGTGAACTATAAAATGAGTCAGCTCATTTTGGCTGGCTCACTAGTACCACAGAGTACCCAAAAATACCAACACCCCACAACACTAATAAACAAAGGTTTTGAACTAACAGAAAGAATATCTTTAAACGAAATCTAACGAAATGTAACGTCAAACTCTAGCATATGTGTCTCTGAGGTATAATGTTAGAAAAGTTCTTTTTAACTTCACACAGTTCGTGCTTAAGAAAAAATTTTTTTTTCGTTATTAGCTGTTCAACAACTGAAGAATTCCCCTTGAACTTCAAAACTCTTCAGCCTCTCTGCATCTGGCTGGTAACTGGTACCTTCATGTTCTCTTCTTGATGTCAAACGCCTTCTTTGATGTTGACCTGCCTTGTCTTCTCCCCGCATATTCTGATCTGAGCTCTATTTATTCAGAAAATTAGGATCACAAGACCCCGACCCACATTCGGGCTGTTACTAGAGCCTCAGACAACGTCTCACATTGGTCAGTATATACGAAAAAATAACTTTCCATAAACTGGAAATGGGTCCTTCACGAATTTGGCGGGTTTCAACCGCTGAACTGAGAAATTTATACACAAACCGTCAAGCCTTTATAAAAATACACTTCTCTAATAAAAAAAACAAAAACAAAACATGTATAAAAGAACATATACAAGGCTAACAATTTTAAAATAGTACAAATAAAGGCCTGGCAAGACGAGCTAAATCTAGATAATTTCTTAAGGAATGTCTTTTATTTTAGGTGTTTCTTTTGATCCTTCTTGATATCATGTTTCTTGAAAATGAACTTGTTTTTCTCAAAACAGCTTAAGCTGGAAGTTGAGTAAGAAATTGGTGACAAGTGTCTCGTCATTCTAACTAAACATTTAGGTGAACAGGAAGAGAATCACGTATTCACCTTATTGGGTATCGTCCCTTCCCTATACACGGAGCCTCTGAGGTTCAAAATGTTTTCTTTATGGTAAACTAGAAAGTGGCCTCTATTTTTCACAGGAGAACACGTACGATGTTCTCATTCGGTGCCAGTTGGGGTTAAACCAAAAGCGATGTTGCCGATGTTTGATCTCAGAGGCAAACCACATTAGGAAAATGTTTCCAATTTACACTTTTGTCACAGTTTTTTTTTTTCTGTGTTTTTCAAATAGTTACTTTTATCATCAAGAAGAATGAGGTTCATCAGTTTCTTTCTATCTATCTATCTATCTATCTATCTATCCCAGTCTGTCCCAATCTATCTATCTATCTATTGGCCAAGGGATGGAAGAAACACTTTGATGGGCTACTGAATAGGCCTTCAAATGTGGATCCTGAGGTTCTTGAGAAGATACCCCAAAGACCTATAGTGGTAGAACAAGGTCCTGTGTGGCATAGAGAGACTCAACATGGGCAGAGCTTTTGGGGTTGACAGGCATCCTGCTGAAATATTCTGTTACGGTGGAACACGTTTATGTCAACTTATGCATGATATTGTAAAGATTTGGATAGATGGAGAAGTGCCAAATGATTGGAGGGATACAACAATGATACCTATATATTTAAGGATAACGGTGCCTGGGAATTATGTGGTAATTATAGAGGGATTGCTTTCCTTTCTTTGGCAGGTAAGATCATAGCCTCTGTTCTCCTATTAAGAGTAAACCAGAGAATAGTTGACAATATACTGCCTGAGTCAGAGTGTGGTTTCTGCCAACACAAAGGGACCATAGATATGATTTTCACAGCACAACAAATCCAGGATAAGAGCTGTGAACAACAAACGGACCTTTATCAAATATTTGTAGATCTGAGGAAGCCTCTTGACATTATTAATCATCCTTGTGTCTGGAAGATCCTCTCGAAATTGGGCTCTCCCCCACCCAACTTTCTCAAGATTCTGAGGTTCTTCCATGACAGTATGGAAGCCTGTGTCAATTTTGGCAGTATGCTTACGGGGCTCAAGGTTGAAAATGGAGTCAAACAGGGAGATCTTTTATCTCCTACACTGTTTTCTATCTACTTTGCAATTGTACTGCTTGGTGCGTTTGGGACTGCCATGATGGTACTATGATAAGATACAGGACAACTGGCAAGCTTTTCAATATACGTAGGTTTGCAGCAAAGACAAAAATCTTTTTGAGTATAGTGTGCAACCTTCTTTATACCAATGATTGTGACCTGGTCACACACACAATTCAGCACGCACAGGAGTTCATGGATCGACTATAAGGGTCATGTAAGGCTTTTGTACTGTCCACCAGCCTTGGCAAGACAGTGGTGATGTATCAGCTTGCCTGAGGAATTCGGTATATAGAGTCATCAGTTTATGTAGATGGTAGTCGACTTGGGGTAGTAGACAAATTTGTATACCTCGGTAGCATCTTTAACCGTCACTGTTCTCTAAACGATGAGATAGCGTTACGGATTAAGAAGGCCTCCGATGCATTTGCAGTATTCAAGGTCCGTGTCTGGAGTCAAAATGGCATAAAAAGCAGACAAAAAATTAAATATATAATGACTGCGTTATGCCATCTTTGTTATATTCATGTGAGACATGGGTATTCTATCGAAGTAGTCTGAAGATATTGTAGCGTTTTCATCAACGATGCATTCGGTCTGTGCTTGAAATCCACTGGATGTCTCACACCCCTGATACTGTTGTACTACAAAGGGCCAATTCACTCTCTGTGGAAGCAATTATACACAAATAAAGATTGCGGTGGACAGTCCATGTTGTCCGTGTGACGGATGACGGAATTTCAAAACAATTAATGTATGGAGAATTGGAAATGGTAAAAAAAAAAACAAAAAAAAAACACAGAACAATCCGAAACTTCGTTACAAACATTGCCTTAAAGAGTCACTATACAAGTTCAATATTAATCTGGATATCTGAGAGTTTCTAGCTTAAGACTGGGTTTCTTGGAGAGCTGGGATTGCTGATGCCATCAAGATCTCCCATGAGACATCACAAAAATATGCAAAACTGAAGAGAGAAGTTCGGAAGTGGGATCTCTCTGAATTGCCATGAGGTACCAACTTGACCATCGGTTATGCTTATCCCGGGCGGTTCTGCTCAGTCACCAGAAATCACACCAACACCAACACATTGCAAATGACGATTTCATAATATGCTTTGAATACCCGATCTGCACTAGGGTGAGCAAGTCCAGATCGAGTCTGACAAGGCACATGAAAAGGCACACTGGAAGTGGTGATGGTGATCAAAGTCAACTTCCACCACCCGAAGATGATTTGATATGCCACAGATGTGACAAGAGATGCAGATCGATGGCTGGCATAATAGGGCTCTGTCGTTCACACAACCGATGGATGCAGTGTTGTGGGGTCGGGAAAGTTTAACTGATGGACTGGCCATGTCAGTGATGATCATACTCGCTCTGTGAGGCGACAGCCATCAACATCTATCTATCTATCTATCTATCTATCTATTTCAGTCATTTCCATATCTATCTATCTATCTATCTATCTATCTATCTATCTATCTATCTATCTATGTATCCATCTATCTATCTATCTATCTATCTATCTATCTATCTATGTATCCATCTATCTATCTATGTATCCATCTATCTATCTATCTATCTATCTATCTATGTATCCATCTATCTATCTATGTATCCATCTATCTATCTATCTATGTATCCATCTATCTATCTATGTATCCATCCATCTATCTATCTATCTATCTATCTATCTATCTATCTATCTATCTATCTCAGCCCTTTACATATCTATCTATCTATTTATCTATCTTTTTTCCGCTTTTTCTCCATTTTCATATTTTCTTTCTTTTTTCTGCCTTTCTTTTCTTTCTTTCTTTCTTTCTTTCTTTCTTTCTTTCTTTCTTTCTTTGATTGATTCATTCATTCATTCTTCCTGTCTTTCTTTCTTTTTTAATTTTTATCCTATTGCTCTTTCTTTCTTTCTTTCTTTCTTTCTTCGTATTTTTATTTCCATATTCTCATCTTCTTTTTCATTTTCTTTCTTTCTCTTCGTATTCTTTCTTTCTTTCTTTCTTTCTTTCTTTCTTTCTTTCTTTCTTTCTTCTCTAAATTTTGTGATGTTTTCCGTTGCCTAATTTTTTTCGTTTGCCATCTGAACCAATTTCTCCATTTTCATTTTGTTCCTCCTCCTCCTCCTCCTCCTGCTTATATTGTTGACCTTTTCTTCTCCAATTTCTCTCATTTGCTTTTGCTCACCCTCCTCCTCCACCTCCCCTTCTCCTCCTCCTTCTACTCCTCTTATTGATTTTTTTTCTTTCCATTTTTTTCCCCCACTCCTCCACCTTCCTTTCTCCTCTTCTGTGTCATCTTCATAAGCGTTTTCTATTCCAAATGTCGCTTCTTCTACTTTTTTTTTTTTTTGCTGCAGATGATTCTTCACTTTCTGCCGTCTGGCCAATGCGATTGCTAATAATAATAATAACAATAATAATAATAATAATAATAATAATAATAATAAGAGATGAAAAAATAAATAACGTTCATTGTATTTTTATTTCTGCTCTTCTCCATTAGAAGATGTTCCCAAAGAAGTTTAATATTCTTTCTGTCTGCAGAGATCAGTTCTTGTCAACTGTTTTTCGTTTTCCGTTCTGGTATTTTTAGATTTTACTTTCGAAGCAATGAATGTTTTCATTTTTTTATTTTTATTTTCAGAGGATCTAATTAAGGAAAGATACAAAGATAACTTCTATAAAAAGACCTTTTGTTACAAAGTAGACAATGGCTTCAACAAAAAAGAAAAAAAGAAAAAAAAAGACATTCTTTTTTTTTCTTTTTTTTTTTCCATTCTTCATATCTATGTATAGTAGACAATAAAGCGGACACCGTTGTCTACAAAAAAAAAAAAAAAATTGCACTTTGAGAATTGCTTGAAGAAATTACTTCATTTTAAGCATTTTTTTTTCAAATTTTTATGACAAGGACAGCAAAAAATATATTTTTAACGACGAGAGCAGCAAAATGATGTCTTTTGTTGCTGATAAAAATATAAATTGGATAGAAGGCGATATGTTAAAGTAAAGACAGAATTAAAACAAAATGAAGACGTTTCCGTTTCCGTTTAAATGATTATCGGGCTGAGATGAATTATGCCTACACTCGGATCTGTAATGTTTATACTCACACGGTTATTTATTTGTTTACTTATGTTCACCCAAAATAAGAGCCACTCAAAGTAGATGATTACTGTGTGTTCTTGTATTATCGTAGGAAGGAAAAAGTGTTACAGAGTTGAAGCAGACTTTAGAAGGAAACGGAAACCCAATCCTAAACAGGAAACAATGGATAAACTTCTATTCCTTTTCAAAAAACCTATCTACTCCTACTGAAGGAAGAAAATAAATAAATAACATTTCAGAGTTTAGGTGGAGACGTTAGAAGTATAGAATTGAAGTAGACCTTAGAAGAAACCGGAAACCCAATCCTAAACAGGAAACAAGGGATAAACCTCTACTCATATTCAAAAATCTATCTACTCCTACTGAAGGAAGAAAATAAATAAATAACATTTCAGTGTTTAGGCGGAGACGTTAGAAGAATAGAGTTGAAGTAGACTTTTGAAGGAACCGGAAACCCAGTCTTAAACAGGAAACAAGGGATAAACCTCCAATCCTATTCAAAAAACCTATCTACTCCTACTGAAGGAAGAAAATAAAAAAATAATATTTCAGAGTTTAGGTGGAGATGTTAGAAGTATAGAGTTGAAGTAGACTTTAGAAGGAACCGGAAACCCAATCCTAAACAGGAAACATGGTGAACCTATTTACTTCTATTGGTGGAGGAATGAAAAAAAAAATGAAATAAATATTGAAGAAAATTTCAGAGTTATTATTGTAACCATATTGTCCTTAGTCCAACTGCCATGTTTATTTGTTCTCGTAGAAACTTTCCATTCGCTACCGCAAAGATTCTCTAAAAAAGGATCACATATGACGCGAAAAAATGCCCCCAAATTAATTTAAGACCAAAGTTTTATAGTCAAAATCTTATTGCTGTAAAAAAATATTCTTTGAAATCCTTTTTCGAACCTGCGAAATTTTGATTAAAAAACGTTTCTCAACGAGGGACTATAAATTAGCGGGTGAAGATTATTGCAAAAATCCGAAAATGGTTGTATTTTAATTAAACTTTTAGGACTTAATTACAAATGAATTAAGTTATTTTTGGAATATTTATTATTTACAAAAAATTTCATAAAATATCTTTTACGTTTTTAACTTAGACTTAATTTTATGAAATTTGGAGAAATTCTTTTTTTTTTTTTTTGTAGCGTTTAATGTTTACTGTATAAAAAATGCAATTATATTCGTGTATTACTATGGCACGTTTTGAATTAAAGGGACACAACTCTCTAACTTTCAATAACTTAAGTTACTGAAATTTTGGATTCCCAAGTTTTCATTATAGCAATTGTTTTCAACGAATTGTTTTTGTACGATAACAATTTTTATAACTTGGAAATAAATTTGGGAATAATTGAAATTAATTGCGAAATCTAGCGAAAGTCACCAATGAAGTAAAAATAATTGTCTTTACGGAAAGTAAGGACCTACGTACATCAAATTATCTTTAAATTAAGTGGTGGCAGAAGAATTATTGTTGAACTTTTAAAAGTTAAGCTTAAATATCAATGCAAGACTTAAATGCAGCGATTAAATTTGAGTTGTTTATTGTTGCCTATCGCATATGACAGTCGTATGCCTCGCAAAAAAAACTCTCCTCCAACAGAGGACCAGATTGCAACCCCCTTTTACTTCTTAAAATAACGACCAGCAGTCATATTTAGGATTATTATTGCGAAATTCTGTTACTTTCGGCCTTGTGCCACATCTAAGCTATGCTTGGAAAATAACTGGGCACCTCGAGGTGGTGTAATGGTTAACAAGCTTGTTTCGCTAGAACTATTACGACTGAGTAGAGAATTCGATCCTCACTGCGTACCCCATACTTTCGGCCTTGTGCCACATCTGAGCTACGCTTGGAAAATCACTCCTTCCACACAAGGTTAATTTGAAACGTAATGATTTTTTTTTTACAAAGGAAAATGACGACCAAATTTCTGAAGCAAAAGCCAAAAAAGAAAGAAAAAAAGGCAAGGAAGCGGAGAGGAAGGGAAGAAAAAAAAAAAAAAAAGAAGGAAAAATATGGTGGTGGGGGTAGGGAATAGAAAGAGAGAGAATAAAAAGGTTATACAACAGGAATGAAGTGAGATAAATTAAACCTGAGCTCCTCATTGGTTGAAAATAAACACCAGAAGGAAAACATTTGCTGATTGGTAGAAAATCCAGCTACTACCAAGATAAGAACCCATTCACGGAGTCCATATGTAAAACTTGATACATAACGTACCCCCATTGCTAGCCGGTATTACAATAGTTCACGGCTGAGCTCAGTGGCAGAGGGGTCTCTTCCCCCACCTACAAGCGGATTCTTCCGGAAGGATTGCTAGATGAGAAGAAGGTTTTTCCCGTCGGAGAAGATGCCGCCTTTGTGGTATATTTTCCATGCCGGAGGCCTTCTCTCCCCCCTTGCGTACCTACAACAACCTTTACTTGGTGATGGTATAACCGGTTATGACTAGCTTAGACAAGTTCTGACAAGCTAAAGCCCAGCTTAGACCAGCAGTCCGAGTGGAAACACTTGGGCCCCTACGTTAATAAAAAAAGACCTTGAGTCACAACCTCACTGCGCGTCCTGGATAGTGCTTTGTGACCCTCGCAAAATTCGCTTTAGGGGAGGGGCAAAAACAATTTAGAATTTAGCCTTATGTTATCTAGGGTCGCCGACATCGTTAGTGGCAATAACATTTAAAATTTCCAGTACCTCTTTGCTTTGAAAAGTTTTTTTCTTTGGTCTATTTTCTTAAAAGAAAACCCTGTAAAAAGTAGTACAATTTGTAAAAAAAATTTGGGAGCCAAGACCCCTGCCACTCCCCACCCCGACAGCTACGGCCCTGCAAGTTATGAAAACCTTACTGGCGCACACAATCTTCCTACTCTTGCCCTCGATTTGGTTAAATAGGATGTCACTATATCCTTGAAAGCAGGGCCGGTGCATACTACTCCCTATATACACTGGTAAGCCTGCTTGCGGACCACAGGCATCTTATCAACATTTGTTTGTCTTCTAGCTACATTTATTTAGTTACAAAAGCACAACTGACGATGAAAAAGATGAAAAACTTTAGCAGATTTGACATCATTCTGGAGTCATTCAGTTTTTCGTCCAAATCCGTGAATTTGTTTTGCTCATGTTAAGTCCGAAACAAAAACGCGATATAAAATTCTGCCGCAGATTACGATTCGAGGCAAACGAATATAAACACAGCCAGTAATGGCGGACGAACTCGAGGCGAAATTTTATTGTTGATAACTCCAAAACTAGATTTCCGCAAACTTACTATTTTCGAAATAAGCATGCAAATTTACACCAAAATGAAAATTATCTAGAACTTGTAAATTGGTTTGTGGGGCTTAATCTGCAAATTTACTATTTATATTTAGATGTAATGTATTTTTTTCAATTTTTCTAGTTGAATTGTTCGCCTATATTGCATACTAGCAGGAGAGCCCGGTGTAACAGTAAGAGATAGGTCAAGTATCGACCATCATAAAGACTGAAAAATAAAATTGACAAAGATTATTGTTTAAGGTTGACGGATACGCATGTCTTAATTAGTTTTATTTATTTTATTTTTTTTTACGAATTGGTCAAACCCAAACTCAAACAAAAACATTGTTTTCAATCGTTATGAGTCTACCGATTGAATAGAATTTTGTTATAAACAATTGTCTTGTAAATGGAATTTTTAAAGCATTCTGAATGTAAAAATAAAGAAAAAGTGTGCAAGACAATAAGAAACACTACCTGCCAAAAAAAAGTGAAGTTTTGTTGAAATCGGTTGAAAAATGTAGGAAATCCGATCCCATATATAAACGAACACACACACACAAACAACGTGGGTTTTATAAGTATAAGTCGATAAGAGTTGTCCCCCTTTCATTCTCGCGATGCCTCTTAATCGTGTTTTCAAATTGATTTCGTGCAAAAACAATTGTGTTTTTCCAATTTTTGCCGCTGTCAGAACCACCGCAAGGTAATTTTACGTCGTCCTGTGAAGTTTTGTCGAAATCGGTTGAAAAATGTAGGAAATCCGATCCAATATATAAACGTACACACACACACACACACACACACACACACACACACAATCTGCGTTTTATAATAAGTAAGATGATTATTATACATAATTTTTTTACAATAATATTTGTATAAAGATGTAGTAGATTGAGAGGGCTGGGCATATACAGTGTAACCCGTATATAAGAGAAACCCGGATATAAGAGAGATTTTATCTGGTCCCAAATTAGAGCCATACTTACCTAAACAAAATAGACCAAAGCCGGATATAAGAGAAACCCGGATATAAGAGACTTATTCTCCGGCCCGACAACTCTCTTATATCCGGGTTACACTGTATAAGTTATAGGTAAGAGGAGGTGGAACTTTTCTCTTCCTCTCTCGTCGAACTCTGCCTCTGGTCGGAGAGGAACCTGGACGAAGATATGCCGAAGAGCAAAGTTTCGTTTGGGGAGGTTGAAAACCGACCCCGTGTATACAGGTATCTACGGGCAATTTTTGCCCAAGCATACGGGCTCGGAACGCCCCAGGTTAAAACCTGACCTTGTGCTACATTTTGCCTTGTGTGTGTGTGTGTGTGTGTAGGGGGGGGTAAATAGAGAGAAGTAAGTAACCAACCAGATTTGATAAGAATATTCAACGCTTATTTAAGGAACGGTTAGTTAGAATGAGACATTCGTAATTAAAAATGGTTCCCGAAAACGGAAATTATTAGGTTGGTGCAAAAATAATGACGTAATATAAAGTCGTTTTTTGACGTTAAAAAATACGTCAAAAAACGACATTTTTACGTCATTATTTGATACAATATATTTGCTAACAATGTGTGAGCGTGTGTGTATGTATGTGTGTGCGCGTGTGCGGGTACGAGTGTGCGTGTGTATGTGGGGGAGGGGGTGCTTGTACTTATCTTTGTTGACGTCTCTCAAGACACAGGACGTGATTAAAAAAAAAACAGGCCTAAAACGTGTCAATGATTCTTACCTCCCAAGACAGGAGAGCGAGCGAAATGATCTGAAGACATTATCTTGAATATGTTAACACAGAAAAAACAACACGAATGCCTGTTGAACTAGATTTGACCCGTGGGTCAGGGACAGGCGTGGGGATTATTGGCCTTGAACTCTTACTATAATGACTCACGTTGCGGTGTGTAGAGACGTCGATGAAATTAGTGGATTCTCCAGATCCCGATGATAAGGGCTTAAGAGGAGAGAGAGACAGAGAGAGGAGAGAGGGAGAGAGAGGGGGAAGAGACAGAGAGAGGGGGAGAGAGAGAAAGAGAGAGGGGAGAGAGAGAGAGGGGGAAGAGAGAGACAGACAGAGAGAGGGAAGAGAGAGAGGGGCAAGAGAGACAGAGAGAGTGGGAGAGAGACAGAGAGAGGGAGGGGAGAGAGACAGAGGGGGAAGAGAGAAACAGACAGAGAGAGGGAGAGAGAGAGAGGGGGAAGAGAGAGAGAGAGACAGAGAGAGGGGGAGAAAGAGAGAGAAGGGAAAGAGAGAGAGAGCTGACATCAGGAGAGAAAGAGTGATCGGAGAGATGTAAGAGAGCGAGAGAGAAAAGGAAAGGCGGAGGAGGGGTGGAAAATAAAAAGAGGTAATAGAACAAAAGACGCATTGGGGATTGCGAAAGACGCCTTCCAAAAGCTAAGCAGAGTATTACAGTGTAACCCGGATATAAGAGAGTTGTCGGGACCGGAGAAGAAGTCTCTTATATCCGGGTTTCTCTTATATCCGGGTTTGGTCTATTTTATATACATTAACACAGGCTCTAATTTGGGACCAGAGAAGATCTCTCTTATACCCGGGTCTCTCTTATATCAGGGTCTCTTATATCCGGGTTACACTGTAATAGAAAAAAATTGGCTAGAAACAAGGAAAACAGTGTGACGTGATATTTGTCCTCTCGTATGACAGTGAGTGCTGGACGTCTCCTCAAAGACGAAGAAGACTAAGAGACTCAAGGCAACAGAGATATGATTCTACAGAAGGATGCTGAGAATAACACGGAACGAACATGTGGGCAACGACGAAGTTTTAGAGAAAATGGAAAGAAAAAGGAAACTTTTCCTTAACACCAGGAAGAGACAGTTGAAATTTCTATGGCACATAATGAGGAAGGAAAGCTTGGAAAATATGATGAGGATTGAGCCCTAGGGTACGCCCATGTTTCACCATTTGATAGAAAAGACAGTATCAGTTCAATAATGTACCCGGAGAAGACCTGAATGCCAAACCTTACTGTAATCTAACTTTTTTTTTTTAAATATCACAGAAATACA
Source organism: Acanthosepion lycidas (assembly GCA_963932145.1). Classification (NCBI taxonomy): domain Eukaryota; kingdom Metazoa; phylum Mollusca; class Cephalopoda; order Sepiida; family Sepiidae; genus Acanthosepion; species Acanthosepion lycidas. Next base: position 67,095,177 of record OZ010614.1, read on the forward strand.
TTTTTAACACAGAAAATGGTGTTTATTTAACGTGTTGAAAGTTTCATGGCAACCGGAAGTTTTTTTTTCCTTTGGCGGGCATATTAGATTTGGTTTGGTTCGGTTTGTTTTATGGCATATCAACCTTAATGGGTTATTTAATGCCGACAAGATTTTTATTGCTGGAAATATTTTTTTTTCAAAAACGTATTGCTGGTAATATTTTTTTCCTTCCAAAAATATATTGCTGGTAATATTTTTTTCGCAAATGCATTGCTGGTAATAATTTTTTCTTCAAAAATACATTGCTCTAATAACCTTTTATAAAACTGTATTGCTGGTATTAAAACCTTTTTTTTCACATTCACAGTGTTTTGACGCCACTTTGGGGAGGGGGTGTCAACTATTTGCCTATAGCTGGGACCCTAACAGGTGCTACCACCCCTAATCAGGGTGGACCTAGGTACACTCGCAATTAAGAGGTGGTTCCATGCTCCTCAAAACCTCCTGATCAGAGGCCTTGCTGTTGGACGTAGTTTATCGTCTTAATTAAGACAGGACATATTAGGTGAGGAAAATAACGCTATCATTTTCGGGCACCTCGAGGCGGTGGAATGGTTCGTAAACTTGTTTCGCTAGGACAATTATTACTGAGTTCGATCCTCACTGGACGTCCACTACTTTTGGCCTTGTGCTACACCTAAGCTACGCTTGGAAAATCACTATAAGCTATCACCTTTTTTATATAATTTTTAACCACCCAGTATTGTGAAAAAATTAGGAAAATATTCTAGTAAAAGTAATCTAATACGCTCTTATTTTTTATATTTAAAAAAACAAAACAAAAACGGCACGCTTATATATATATATATATATTTATATATAAATTGATTCATCGAGTCTGATAGAAACCACTGAACGGCCGTTTCGTTCTATATTTGGGACTCATCAGCAGTGCGCATCCACTACCGCGGGAATCGAAACCCCAACAGTTAGGTTGGCAAGCGAACACTATACCAACTGCTCCGCCGGGCCTCGGTGATGAAGAGATTGCAAATCAGACTCTAAGAAGCGTCGCTCACTCTCACATTCCGTGGTGGAACTCAACTGAGATTCTCTCTGACCATAGGACTGAGCCTCCTGGAGCCACGACTACTCTCACCGAGCCGCTCCAAGTGGAGCATTAGAAGCTGGTTCAAGCGATGATAAACACACATAGTAATGAGGAGGATTTGATAATTATATTAATTGATTCATCGAGTCTGATAGAAACCTCAGGAAGCACTGATATATATATATATATATATATATATATATATATATATATATATATATTATAAATTAAATGATTTAAAATATGTTTTTTTTTCGCTACACAGTTCTAACCATGTTTCAAAAATGGAAGCTAAAAGCTCCGAATTTAATTTTGTAATTAAATTAAAGACATTAATTCCATTTCATCCTCAAGCGAATTTTGGAGCGACTTTTAAAATTACTGGGTTTTAAAGACACAACTAAAATCATAATTTACGTTTCCAAGGTTACAGATAAATCTACTTCCACCAGACAAGGGGTGTCTGCGTGTTCATTATGTCTGTATTTTGATGTATCAGTTATTAGTTACGTTTTGGTAGGGGGTAGGGATGTATTTTTCAATGAAATCTAACAATTATTAAATGCATGTCGTCTGAATTTTTAAAAATTTTATTGTTATATATACACATTCAAAATTTAATTGTTATATATACACATTCAAAATTCTTTTTAAAATAGTAGGAGCCGATGAATTGTAGTAAGTTTTTCCATTTTGGATTATTATATATATTGTTTAATTAATAACAATATGAACTAACCATCACAAATTTGAAAATATTTAAAACTTTATAAATTTTTTTGATTAAAATTTAAAAAATGAAGACAGTTCTTGTAAAAATACATTATTTATGTAATTTATATTTTTAAGACAGTATTCATAATATATATTTTATTCATAAAAGCAATTAAAGGTTTTTCTAATTAAATAATATCTTAGTTTTATTGCAATTTTTTTTTATTTTACGATTCAGAGCAGATTTTCGGTAACCGGAGGACCTGCTTGTCAAAAAAAAAAAAAAAAAAAAAATTAAATTCTCTAACAAAAAATGATTTAAATTCTACAAGGATTTCTGGTTACAACTAATATTAACATTAAATCCTACACAAATTAATTTCTTGTGGGTAACACATGTACAGAAATATTTTTAATAAGATTTTTTGAAAAAAGAAACATTTCTAAAATAATTTCATTCATTTGTGAATAAATCCTGAAAGATTTGTGGCATTGTGTTCACGTCGCAAGGTCACCTGTACGGATATGATAGAATGGTAAGATTTTCTTAATTGGAAACTTTGGAATAAAACGAACTGACTCAAGGTTTTAAAATAAATATTTTTTATTTATTTTTCCTGCCGAGATGAGTGGGCATTCAGTGTAGCAAAAGTTCGTTAGTAATACGGATATTGGTAGCAGTCTGGATAAATGTCCATGAGTGGTACTTTAAAGTAAGACAATGGTAGAGATAGTAGTAATCTTAGAAATAGGCCAGTGTCAGTCTACTGTATTTTTACCGGTCCTAAGCAGGGTAGAAACATCATTAGCAGATGACCCCTTTACTAATTTTTCACGCGTCACACATAATTGATTTCTCTGAGGGCCGTCACTCTCGACGTCCCTTCTGCTTCAATCTCAGAGGTGTGAGTTTATAGCATTCTGACCAGGCTCAGGGACTATGACGTGGACATTGGTTTCGGCTAATATCAAAAGTCTCTTTGTGTCAAATGCAGGAAAAAAATGTGTAGAAATAGAATGAAATGGTATTACAGATAAACTAGATATGTATAATAAAAAAATAAAAGAACTAACAGGGGAAAAGTCATGCTCATCAACAGGATGTATAAAAACCAAAGGACAAGACACTGATAAACTAGAAAGAAAAAATACTTCAGCAAGAGAACAATATATTTGGGGAATCTTCTACGACAAAACCTGCAATACACAGATATATCGACTGGCCGAAAATATTAAAAACCGAAGTGGAAGTTGCACTGGCCGAATTGAACAGAAACAAAGTGGGAGGGCCAGACGGAATTGTAATAGAGATACTGGCAGCTTTAGGTGATTTCGGCATAGACAAGGTTACAGAAACAATAAATGAAATGTAATGATACAGTCGTGATATACCGGACGATCTAAGCGGATCTATTTTCATAGCACTGCCTAAAAAGACAGGTGAAAAAGTATGTGCATTCCATCGGATAATCTGCATAATAAGCCATATAACTGTCATATAGGAAGAAAATGAGTAACTACCAACACCTAGGTTCGATCGTGGCACTCTGGACTTATGAACATATGTTTTCCGCCAAGTGTATATAAATACCGGTGTCAAGCGGCTGACTGCAGTGATTATTGAGCGACTATTGAATGGAACTATCCAGTCGAATTAGTGTGAATTATTGTGCGTCGATATTTTGTGTTTTGATTTAGGATTTGCCGGACGTTAAGCCGAGCTGCGCTAATAAGGTATTTACTGAAGTGGTTAAATCATTTTTAGTAGACTTTAACTTCTTTGTACTTGTTAAGTATTTATTTGCGGTTGTAATTAAATTTTATTTTCTCTTAACATTGAAGTCTTGCTAAGCCACAAAAATCTCCTGAGCCGACCAAGCATAGAAATAAATACAATATGGGAACCAGTAATAAGGAGTGCCAGAGAAAAGCAATGATAACAAAGTTGCAATATGAGCTCTGGTAAAAACATGAAATGATAAGAGCAAAATTGCAATATGAGCACTGGTAAAAAATGGTTGCTGAAAACATTAAGTTTATAATATCCAGAAATTCATACCAATTCATACCCTCAAGGACACATGGCACAGTGGATAAAGGCGTTGGTTAGATCCAGTGACAGACCCAAAGAGTGTGAGTTCAATACCCATTTAAGGCAGTGGAGAACTTTCAGAGGGAAAATTAGCAGGAGATAACTGATAACTGACATCCATCAAACATGGCGCTTGGAACTAGAACAGTCTACCCCAGTGAGCGAAATAAAGGGTTCAGTTCGAAATTCCAACCACCTGAAGAAGGCCGAAACGTAGTGACAAATATGGCGACAAAGATGAGGACAATAGTCCGACTAATGTAAATACTGTACATAATACCTCATCTCAGAAATATAGACAGACTCTGATTGAAGTCTTGCGTTTTACTTCATCATTAACGGCCACCGTACGTCAGAATATATATATATATATGTGTGGGGGGGGTAGTGTCATATATGAAGAAAATGAGTAACTACCGACATCAAGGTTCGATCGTGACACTCTGGACTTATGAACATATGTTTTTCCGTCAAGTGCATAAATAGAGATGTCAGGTTGCTGACTGTGGTGATTATTCCCTGAAATGATTAATTATCCTTCGTTGACTTTTACTTCTTTGTTCTTGTTAAGTATTTATTTGCGGTTGTAAATAAATACTCTTTTATTTTAACATTGAAATCTTGCGTTATGCCTAATCATTAGCGGCCACCGTACCTCAATATATATATATATATATATATATATATATATATATATATATATATATATATATATATATATATATATATATATATCCGCATATATGTATATTTAATCAGCATATCTTCATTCAAACATATTTCATTGAATAGTATGGACATGTTAGAGAAATAGAAGCGAATATTTAAAAAATAAATAGACATATATGTCTATACTAGCAGTAGAGCTCGGCGTTGCCCGGGGATGTAACAGTAAGAGATAGATCAAGTATCGACCATCATAAAGACTGAAAAATAAAATTGACAAAGATTATTGTTTAAGGTTGACGGACACGCATGTCTTAATTAGTTTTTTTTTTTTTACGAATTGATCAAACCCAAACTCAAACAAAAACATTGTTTTCAATCGTTATGAGTCTACCGATTGAATAGAATTTTATTATAAACAATTGTTTTGTAAATGGAATTTTTAAAGCATTCTGAGTGTAAAAATAAAGAAAAAAGTGTGCAAGACAATAAGAAACACGACCTACCAAAAAAAAAAGTGAAGTTTTGTTGAAATCGGTTGAAAAACGTAGGAAATCCGATCCCATGTATAAACGAACACACACACACACACACACACACACACACACACACACACACAAACAACCTGGGTTTTATAATAAATATAACTCGATATGAGTTGTCCCCCTTTCATTCTGGTGTCAGTGATGCCTCTTAATCGTGTTTTCAAATTGATTTCGTGCAAAAACAATTGTGTTTTTCCAATTTTTGGCACTGTCAGAACCACCGCATCAACGTTCAAGCGTGATATTCTTGATTTAGGAATATATGTTTTCTGCCAGCTGTATAAAGAGCGATGTGAGTCTACTGACTGCAGTGATTATTGATTGACTATTGAGTGGAACTATCCAGTCGAATTAGTGTGAATTACTGTGCGTCGATGATTTTGATTTTGATTTAGGATTTACCGGACGTTAAGCCGAGCCGCGCTACTAACAAGATATTTACAGACAGTAATCCCCCTTTTATACAAGTTTCATTAAAGACAATTAAAGGTACTGCGATTAAGCTTTTTACTGAATGTTTCTTGGTTTACTATAAATATTTTATTTTCTGTAACATAAAGTGTGTAAAAAACTGTCCAAATATTATATTCTATACATACGAGTACTTTCGACTATATGAGGCATTATTAAAGATGGTTTTTTAACTGAATGTGTAGATTTTTCTATATGTATTTGGAGTAGTTGTTATTATTTTCCAAACACGGTCATCGTATTGTGGCCGTGTTTATAGTTGATGTTATTGTGAGTTACCATTTTTTTTATTAGTGCTTCCATTATTTTTAGAATTTTTTACATGTGGATGAGGGTATTATCTTCCTCTACGTAACATCTGTCCTTCTTTGAATGAATGTTGGACGATTTCCTCAAGGATGAGGAAGAGACTCGATAACAAACACAGAAAAGAAAATACAAGTAATCATTACGGACGATAGCGAAGAATAGCGAGAAAAGTGGACAAATAACACTGGTCGACAAAAAAAAAAAAATTTGAAATGGTGTCGAAACACCAAACTTCTTTTTTGAGCCAATTTGAGGGTGCTGAATCTGAAAATGACCTTACTTTTTTCTTGTTTAGCTACCATTTTTGCTGTACAGAAATGCCTCGTTTTTTTGGGGGAAAAAAAGCATTTTTTCATTTGTTTTTTGTATATATATTGACCAATGAGAATATTTCTCAAAATAAAATCGTAGAAACCTCTCAATTCGTATTTAAACCAACAAATATTGGTTTGCTTATTGAGAAGTACTATTTTTGCAATAACAATCAGACCCTAAGTCTTTAAAAATAACACAATTGGATATACCAAGACCAATAAGTATTTTTATCAAATCATTTAATAAACTAACAGCAGAAATAAAACCTTCGTGAAAATAAGAACTATGGTTCTTCAAAACTCGGCTCGGTGGCAAGGATCAAAGTGTAGTATCTGCGCTTTGTGAGCTTCCGAGTTGGGTTTTGCTGTCGAACTCTCTACTGCAGAGAGGAACTCGGAGGAAGCTTTGCCGAAGGGCAAGGTTTCCTTCGGGGAGGTAGACAGGACCTGAACCCGTCTAGGCGGGTTCAAAGGTCATATTTTTGGCCGAGCCTACGGGCTTGGAGATACCCACATTAAACCGGCCTTGTGCCACATTTAACTCCACGTGGGGGTGTTGATAAATATCAACATAAGAACTATGGTAAAAATTTTCTCTTTCTTGATTGGCTGTCATGTTCAATGTTATTTAAATCCCTTTTGATACTCCAGCAGTATCATGTACAATGGAATTGGTGTATTCAATTGGGATGTCTTTAGTTGGAGTTGGGGATTCAACAGTAATTGCTCGTAAGTAAATATAAGAAAGACGACGAAAATTTGAACGGCTCTTCGATTCTAACCCGGAAGTTGCTTAAAAGTTTCTGGGTGTTAATGTAAGCAATAGAATACAGCATCATACTTATTATAAAACCCACGTTGTATGTGTGTGTTTGTGTCTGTTCGTTTATATATTGGATCGGATTTCCTACATTTTTCAACCAATTTCAACAAAACTTCACAGGACTACGTAAAATTACCTTGCAGTGGTTCTGACAGCGGCAAAAATTGGAAAAACACAATTATTTTTGCACGAAATCAATTTGAAAACATGATTAAGAGGCATCGCTAGAATGAAAGGGGGACAACTCATATCGAGTTATACTTATTATAAAACCCAGGTTGTTTGTGTGTGTGTGTGTGTGTTCGTTTATATATGGGATCGGATTTCCTATATTTTTCAACCGATTTCAACAAAACTTCACTTTTTTTTGGCAGGTAGTGTTTCTTATTCCCTTGCACACTTTTTTCTTTATTTTTGCATTCAGAATGCTTTAAAAATTCCATTTACAAGACAATTGTTTATAATAAACGGAAGATTTTAGGGGTTCATTTTTTTGATCTTACCTTTATCAGTTTTACTAAAGTCTATGATTGATGAAGTGTATCAGTTAATTTAAATTTTGGCGATAAATTGGAAAACTTCGGTACTTCTATTTCCAAATTTTTGACTCAAAAAAACTTTTTCTTCTAAAAATATTTTATTTCAGGTGGCTGACATAAACAGCTTGGCCCACCTGAAAATTAATGAGTTTCTACGACCTTTATGAAATAAATTTTGCGATCAGCCAACATCGTAAATCGATCTTTTTTTCCAAAATACAGCAAAAATGGTAGTTAACCATGAAAAACAAAGCACATTTTCGGAGTCAGTACCATCAAATTAGTTAAAAAATGTGTTTTGTTTCTTAGCACCAAAATCGACCAGTGTAATGAATGGTAAGAAGACACAATGAACTGTTGTCTGTAAAAAGAAGATTTCAAAATGCAAATTACAAAATCAAGGAAGTACAAAAATTTAAATATCTCGGAAGTTTTCTAACAGAAGACGAAAAAATACGACATTGAAATCCGAAGATGCCTTCCAAAAGCTAAGCAGAGTATTAAGAGACAGGAAAATTTTGTTAGAACCAAAGAAATAGGTACTGAAGTGTTACTGCCTTCCAATATGGCAGTGAATGCTGGACAGTCTCCTCAAAAAGTGGCTTGAGCCAGAAGAAATTTGGTTCTACAGAAGGATAGTGAGGATAGCGTGTACTGAACAGGAGAGCAACGATGAAGGTTTGGAGAAAAGGTAGTAAAAAGACATACTTAACATCAGGAAGAGGCATCTATCTATCTATCTATCTATCTATCTATTAGGTTGGAGCAAAAATAATGACGTAATAATGTCGTTTTTTGACGTATTTTCTAACGTTAAAAAACGACATTATTATGTCATTATTTTTGCACCAACCTAATATCTCATTCTTTTTCATATCTATCTATCTATCTATCTATCTATCTATCTATCTAACCTTCATCTGTAGATGTTTTGCCTACCTACTTTTCGAAATTCCTCGCATTCCAAGCGTCAAATAAATCCAGCGGTCTTTGATTGATTACAAGGAACGGCGGCTTTGTGCTTACAACCCAGTCACAACCTGCTCAAAGCCGGACCCCCACAACACACACACACACGTACAGAGGGAGAATGAGAGACAGATTTCAAAGTAGGCCAAGTTATAAATGACCATTAGCTAAATGAATTCACTTGGACTAACGTCTATCGAGAAATTAGCTTCGCTTAAAAAATAGCGTAATGGCGACAAAGTAAAGTTGTCATTTCGCTCGAACTGTGGTGATAAACTCGAAGAAAAGGTAAGTTTTCAGATTAAGCCCTGCACACCAATCGTAATTAAAATTTCCAGAAAATTTCCATTTTGGTGTAAATTTGCATGCTTATTTCGAAAATAACAGTAAAAGTTTGTGGAAATCTCCTGTTTAGGGGTTATCGACAATATAAGTTCGGCCTTATTCGCTTCGCAGTTACAGCTCGGCCGCCATAACTACGTTTGCCTCGAGCAGTCATACGCAGAAGCTTCACTTGTCTTGATTATTGCGTACGCAATGCATAGACTTTAATTTAAAATGAATGAGCGAAATTTAAAAAGTAACCCAAGTTTTGTGTTATTAAATTTGGGATTTTAATAAGCATGATTACTTATAAAATAAAAAAAAAGAACAAGTGTAAAAAGGACCTAATAATATGAACAATTTTAAGCAATATTATCTAAGCATGAAAAAAAAAAATCAATAAATGCTTCACTTTCAAAAGTGTCTTTTTGTTTTGCGCAGTAATTGAGACGAGCAAGATGAATAAAAGGGTCGCTAACTAAGTGGGATGCAAAATCAACTTCACTCAGCGCGACGCGAATGAGTCCGGACTTTTATTGTCCAAAACGATAGATTTTATCAAAATTTCTTTGTTATTTTCGAATTAAGTATGCACATTTATTATTCCGGGAAATTTTATTAGAAACTGAACGCGGGGCTTGAAATGCAAATTACCTTCGAGTTGAAATTATTAGGTTGGTGCAAAAGTAATGACGTAATAATATCATTTTTTGACGTTAAAAAATACGTCAAGAAACGACATTATTACGTCATTATTTTTGCACCAACCTAATAGTTCTGTCACCCAACTTCCGCGCATGATTCCTGGAGGCAAACGTATGTAAAAAAACGCCATTAATGGCTGTCGGTCTGTAGCCTCGACGCGAATATGGTGGCCGAACTTATATTGCCGATAGCTCCTAAACGGTAGATTTCCGCAGATTTTTATTGTTATTTTCGAAGTAAGCATGCATATTTACACCAAAATGGAAATTTTCTGGAAATTCTAATTACAGTGGGTTTCCGGGTCTAAAACTACAATTTTACCAAAAGGTTTTAAATGCTGATATGTTTTTACAAAAAGGAGGGCATCGAGAGCTTTCTCACATCTAGTCATGTCATTAGAATGATCGAAAACTGAATCCCAAAAAGTTACCTTAAAGAGCTATCTACACACCGGCAAAAGTAGCCTCAGCAGTTCGTGGCTCGGGTGCAAAGAGAAATTGATGAACAAACTGTCATGATCTTCTTCTTTTATATGCCTTTCATGACGTAAGCGATCATGGCTCACCATTACTTCCTGTTCCTTGTAGCTCTCAATAAGTTTTGTCTTTTTCTTATTTCTCCCAAACCCCGTTCTGCCATCTTTGCTTAAGCCCATTAAGTATGTCACACGCGTTGTTTTCCTTTGTCCCTCCCCCCCACGCTCTATCCGCCCTGTGAGTATTAGATTCTCGAAGCTCTCCTTTCTCATTACGTCTCCCAGAAACTTCAGCTGCCTCTTCCTAATGTTAGGTATAAGTTTCCTCTTTGCATCCTCTCCAAAACCTCATCGTTGCTCACATATCTGGTACATGGTATCCTTAGCATCCTTCTGTAGAACCATATCTCTGTTGCCTCGAGCCTCTTCTTCATCTTTGAGGAGACTGTTAAACATTCGCTGCCGTAGCAGTTCAGTATTTTTTGTTACCAACGAAACCCCCCTGTCTCGTAAGACTCTGCCTAGCTTTTGGAATGCGTCTTAGGCTATCTCAATACGTCTTCGGATCTCAGCGTCACATTTACCGTCTTCGTCAAAACACTTCCTAGATATTTAAATTTCCGCATGAGCATTAATTTTAGTGTCCCCAACCTACAAATTGCATTTCGGGACCATTCATTCTGTCTTCTTCTAGTTTAGGCTTAGTCCCTTCTTCTCGCTCTCCTTCGCTGCCTTCTGTAGGAGATTTTGTAACTTCTTTTCCGTGTCTGCTCTCAGCACTGTGGCATCCTATGTTGTTAAGTTTATAGCCGCCAATGCTGAATCCTGGTAGGATTTCTAATTCTCTCAGAATTGCCTCACTGTATAGATTGAATAAGTCCGGTGAGAAGACACATCCTTGCCTTACGCCCCTTTCTATTTTTGTATATCTGCTGCATGCAGGACGTTTACTGCCACTATAGGTTCTTGATTTTACTAATATCTTTTCCAAATATATAAAGATTGCTGAGCAGTTCCAACAGATTTTGTGACGTACATTTTTGTGACGCTTTTGTCTAGTCTATAAAACATAGGCGCACGTCCTTCTGCATTTGTATCAGGTCATCCCATAAGTTCTGTCCGAATTTTGAATAAAGAAAACAAGTGACCAAATGTTACATTTAATTACAAATCCAATCAACAATGTATTTTCCCTGATTATCTATGACTTCCTTCCATCTATTAACAAGCTTACTAATTTCATTACTGTAAAATTCTTTTGGCTTTGTTTCGAAGAACTCACAAATATCAGTTTTAACCTCTTCCTGTGTTACAAAAGCTGTTTCTTCCAAATGATTCTGTAAGCTACGAAACAAATGGTAGTCTGAAGGAGCAAGATCGGGAGAATAAGGTGGATGAGGAATTTTCTCCCAACAAAATTCTTCGATCTTTTGTGACGTGATTCTTGCTGTGTGGGGTCGCGCATTGTCCTGATGAAACATCACCTCTTTTCGATTCACTAGAGCAGGTCTTTTTTTTCCTCAAAGCTTGGTTCAAGCGCTCTAATTGCTGACAGTATATTTGAGCATTAATTGTTGCATTAGGTGGTAAGAATTCAAAGTGGATTATTCCTTGGCGATCACACCAGATTGAAATAAGAACCTTTTGCCCATGAAGTTCCCTTCTCGGCTGTGGCTGGGGTCCTTCCCCTTTACCAAGCCACTGTCTACGACGCTTAACATTTCGATAAAAGATCCATTTTTCGTCGCCAGTCACAAGTCTATCCAAAAAAGGTGAAACAAGTTGGCGAGAATGGAGAGAAGAGCAGATGTCAACTCGGGATTTGAGGTTGTGTTCAGACAATTCATGAGGCACCCATTTTCCAAGTTTAGGGACTTTTCCAAGTTGTTGAAGATGACGACGAACAGTTGTATGGTTTGAACTGAGAACCACTGCCAATTCCTCAACTGATAAAACAGGATTTTCTTCAAGGGCTGCTTCAAGAAGCTTTTTATCAAACTCAACTGGACGTCCGGTTCGATCTTCATCTTCAAGGGTGAAATCTCCACCTCTGAATTTTGCAAACCATCTTCTGCAAGTTCTTTCATTTACACATTCCTCTCCATAAACTGAGTGAATGTTTCTAGCCGCTTCGGCTGCTGAGTTTCCTTTCTTGAATTCATAAAGCATTATGTGCCTCAAATGATTCTTGGGTACTTCCATGTTAGCAGGGTTTTAATCAAACAAATTTAATTTTATTGTTCTCTGAAATAGAAATTGATCAGTTTAAATGCATCTAAACATAAAAATAATGTTCAGCTCCATTAGACATTATAAATACTCTTTAAATTTCGTTCATTTTAACAAAAAGTTAAAATTCGGAGAGAACTTATGGGGTGACCTGATATTGCTCTTTCTGAGCCTGAATATCGCGTTCCTTGTTCCCGTGACTTTAACGAACCCACACTGTTCTTGTCCTATCTCTGGCCTGATTTTGCTGTGCGCTCTATTCAACATAATACGGATGATGAGTTTTGTCATGTGGCCCATTTAGCTGATTGTTCGGTGGAGATCACATTCGTTTGCGCCTGGTTTCTTAGACAGTGCTTGGAAAATAGATCTGCTGAGATGTTCCAGTTGATCTTCACTGTTGTAGATTTCAATTATTTTTTTCTGCAATCTTGTCTATGTCAAAATCATCTAAGGTTACCAGCATCTCTTTTACAATTCCATCTGGCCCTGATTTTAATGTCCCCGACCTACAAATCACATTTCGGTCTTATCTTTTTACTGATGGCCATGCATTCTGTTTTCTTGAAGTTTATGCTTAGTCCCTTCTTCTCTCTCTCTTCGTCGTTACATTCTGTAGGTGATTTTGTAATTTATTTTCTGTGTCTGCTATCAGCAATGTAGCAGCTGCGTATCTTCCTTTGTTAAGATTGTGGCCACCAATAATGAACCCTAGTAGTTCCGGTTCTCTCAAAATTGCCTCGCTATATAAATTGGATATGTCCGGCGAGACCATACATCCTTGCCTTTCGCACCGTTCTGTTTTTGTATATCTACTGAAGTCATTTTTTTTTTTATCTTTTTGCTTCCAGTAATTTTTGATTGTTCTGATGTTTTTTTTTCCCGAATATGTCGAGGTTGCTGAGCAGTCTAACTGTTGTCGGGGTAACAACCAAAAAGAGGGGAGAGGATGCAGTCAGAATGGCATTGAAACAAGTGAACTTAGATGTCACCAATACATCTAAAAGAGGGAAGAAGAATAACTAAACAAACTGCATTAAAACTAGTAAACTTTTTTCGTAACCAGCCATCTTGGGCCCAATCTGGTCTTATCTCTAAACCTCTTGCGGGACTGAAGCGTCACTTACTTTGTCATAAACATCTATCGACTAATCTATAAGCTGCGGGACACTCATACGTTGAACCCGACTGGTATATATATATATATATATATATATATATATATATATATATATATATATAATTATTTATTTAAAAATATGATTCCAACACGCTACATAAGAGGTCTCATGTTTCAAAACAAGAGCCGAAAACTTCAAAATAATATTTGAATTAACTTGAGTTAAAGTAGGCTCTGTTCCATCTTCAAGCGAAATTTTTTGGAAATGACTTATTTCTGAAATTTACGAGTTTTAATAGTATGGTCAGAATTGAAATCAAAAATTTAGAGCCTACTTTAACTCAAGTTAATTCAAATATTATTTTGAAGTTTTCGGCTCTTGTTTTGAAACATGAGACCTCTTATGTAGCGTGTTGGAATCATATTTTTAAATAAATAATTATATTTATGCTCTACTTTCGTATCGAGCACTATTTTTTAAAAATAATTACAAAAATACTAAGGAACTTTGGATTATTTACCAAACCAGTTTCTTTCCTATTTTCTACAATATTTTCACATATATATATATATATATATATATATATATATATTAAATTTAAAGAAAAACAGTCCACTTTAAGGTTCCATTAATATAATTTATTTCACCAGAGCCCTGTTAAGGACGTTGGATCATCAGATAACACTTGCAAAAAATGAAATGAAAGATGAAATGAAAATTCACACTTTTGACGGGTTATATATATATATATATATATATATATATATATATGTATATATATATATTATGTTTATAATTTGCTATATTTATGGCGACAGAGTGCTCAGTGTCGGAGAAAGAGCACTTATAGTTATCTACAGTGTGGACATAGGAGTCAACACTGTATGGTGACTGTCAGTTTCACGCTTCAACATTTACTTTTCAAACACCTTCTTTATATATATATATATATATATATAATCCATTTCTCAGAATTTACTGCCCGTATAACGCCAGGTTTTTTCATATGTTAATATGCACAAAAAAGTAATATACAACCCAATTTTTAGAACAATAGTTTAAATACAACACATTTAAGAGGCGAACTATGCAAAATAGGAAAACACAAAATTATTCGTACAGCATGAAAATTAAATAAAAATAAAAATACCTATAATATTATATAATATTTGAAATATTTAAAATAGAAAAAATTGAAGAATGTTCACAATATTAATAATCAATAGAATGGCCTCTCGTCTTTATAACTTGCTGCAATCGTTTTCTAAAGTTTTTGATAAGATTTGAACAAATCTTTTCAGGGATTTTCTTCCATTCTTCAATGGTTACACGTTCTCATTCCTCAAGGTTTTTTGGTGATCGACGATTCATTTGAAATTTCAATTCTTTCCATAGATTTTCAATAGGATTCAAGTAAGGACTTATTGAAGGCGCCATTGCAGAACTGTAATCTTCTGTTTCTGAAGCCACGCAGTCATTGATTTAGACGTATGTTTGGAATCATTATCTTGCTGGAAAGTAAATCACCGACCTAGATGAAGATTGTGCGCTAATAGTTGTAGATCCAGAATTTTGATATAGTCTGCAGATTTCATTATTCCTCTTATTGCAATTAATTGTCCAGCCTCCACCCCTTGAGCTAAAATAACCCCAAAACATGATTGAGTCACCTTCATGTTTTTATGTTGACACTGTGTTCTTTGAGAGGAAAGATTACCTTTCTAACGCCAAATCCGTACATAAATATGTCCAAAAACCTCAATTTTTGTTTCATTCCTCCCTAGTACTTGTTCCCAAAAGCAATTTTCTTTATCCAAGAACGTGTAGCGGACCCCGCCGAGCACCCCGTATCGCAAAAGGGTGATGAGGTCACAAGAGGCTCGCTAGCATTTTCGAAGTCGTTAAATCTGACAAGGTGAAACAACATAGACGACAGAACGAGGATATTTAAGATATAAGCTAATTTATTCTAGAAAAGTAATAAAGGTGGTCGGAACAGCAGAGATGCAGATGTCCCGGTGCAGGCATTGATGGTCGAGGTTGGTTGTTACAGGTGATCGCTGTTGGTCGTTGCAGATGATCGTTGCTGGTCGTCGTAGGGATGCCAACTTGATGTGTCGGGAAGGAAAGAGGAGCTGGCGTTGCGATGTTGTTCGGGCATGTCAAAAATCCAGTGCTGGCTTTGCGTGTCTGCCGGTCGAGTCCGATATTAGTAACCTCCCGTAATAATTAGAAACGTAGTGTACGGGAAAGGTTATGGACGACGTGCAGGCAGCCATTAGGGACGGAATGCTAGTATTTATTAACCCACCCACGAGGATTAAATGTGGCACAAGGCCGGTTTAATGTGGGTTGCCCGCGAGCCCGTAGGCTCGGCCAAAAATATGACCTTTGAACCCGCCTGGACGGGTTCAGGTCCTGTCTACCTCCCCGAAGGAAACCTTGCCCTTCGGCAAAGCTTCCTGAGAGTCGAACATTTGCAAGGATACAGAAGTAAGAAGCGAAGTAGAGAGAGAAAGCAAAGTTTCCAACTATCGTCAAGTTGGCAGACAAAAAGAAATGGGAGCGTAACTTTATACGCAGCCCGGTGGTCGACGTCCTGCGTATTTTTTGGCCAACTTTTTGGCAAAATTAAACCGAGCAACAATGTGGCATGGTTTGTGAAGAGGGTTTCATCGTGGTCAGTTTCCATACAACCCATTTCTATTTAAACAACGTTGTATTGTGCGAGTACTTACGTACCCATCGTATCCAAACTTTTGACAATGTCTTTCAAAACAGCTCTTGGGTTTATATTTAACTTTAACGACACAGTTTTTCTGCAGTTCTTGGAGACAATTTGGGTTTTCTTCTACGCACAGGAAAATTCTCTGTCGTGCCAAACTGTTTAAACTTCTTTATCACGGATTGTAATGTAGATCTAGAGATAGCTAACCGGTTTGAAATAGTGCTATAACTATTTCTCGACTTGTGGAAGTCAATAATTCTCTGGCCCAAGTCAACACTAAGCTCCTTTGTCTTCTCCATCGTGTTGTTAACTTAAGAATTAACAATGGTGACACTCTATGCATCACGTGATGTTCTTTGGTTGAATTATCACAAATATTCTACTGAATAAATAGTCAAGAATGCTTCACCGATAAAAAAATTATGTAAATTACTTAGACTTACACGAATCATTCAATTTAAAACGATTTTTCTACAGTACGAAAAATTTTGTCTTTTCTTATTTTGCATAATTCTCCTGTCAATTTTGTGGTATTTAACTGATTAGGAAAATTGAGTTTTATATTCCATTTTTTTTTTTTTTTTTTGTAATGATTAACATATAAAAAAAATACAGACATCATGTGGTCAATATATTCTGAGAAATGGATAAAAATATTCAAAATTCATGAGTGTACGAATAATTTCGTCGTTGACTATATATATATATATATATATATATATATATATATATGAAAGTTGAAAGGTAACATTCCTTTAACGAAATATGCTGTCATTTGCTTTTCTGTCTGATAATCACATCGTGTGGAAGGGAAGTTTATAAAATAGAGAAAGGACTTTTAACACATACGCTGCACACAAGGAGATGTGACCTTGACTGTGAACTCTTGTCGCGTCTATGGAAAGTTCCCAAAACTAAAACTAAAAAAAATGAAAATGAAATTTGAACTGTTTTACTAGCAACTGGCTGGTACAGCGCGCTTAAATGGAGGCGTCGAGGCATTTACTCCAAAGTTAGCTAGCTAATCTTATAGATTTATAACAACTCGTCAGTATGATTTTATTAGGCGCTCATATACTATGGCCTTGTGCCAGATAAAGCTGAAATTTACAATATCGGTACTTTTATTGTCTTCTTTTATTTCTAATAATATCAACCCAAGTAAGGCAATAAAGCCACTAAGACGCCAGGAGATACTGAGTATTAGAGATTATGATAAAAATACTATTAAGGAGAGAGGACAAAATTGACTGGAAAGCAATAAACCGTAAAAGAGTTCCACAAGCGAAAAGTGCGAGAGAAGAAACTGTTAGCATAGAACTTACGGTTATATCTAGCCATTTCAACTGTAATGATGAGACCTTGCCGCCAATCTAGTACTGCGCTTAAATTCATAAAGACTAGATAACAAAGGGGAAAGCACATCCGAACAATTACCAGTTATCGAAAGTGATATATATATATATTTTGATCATCAAAAATTTAAATACAATGTCAATCGTTATCTTCTATCATCTTAATTCTTCTTCTTTTATTGTCTTCTCTCCTTAATAGTAGTTTTTTCTCATATTCCCTAACATTCAGTAACTCCCTTGCGTCCTAGTGGCTTTATTGCCTTTGATCTTCAAAAATTGAAATGCAATGTCAATCGTTATCTTCTATTGTTCTTTTATTGTCCTCTCTCCTTAATAGTATTTTTATCATAATCTCTAATACTCAGTATCTCCTGGCGTCTTAGTGGCTTTATTGCCTTACTTGGGTTGATATTATTAGAAATAAAAGAAAACAATAAAGTTACCGATATTGTAAATTTCAGCTTTATCTGGCACAAGGCCATAGTATATGAGCGCCTAATAAAATCATACTGACGAGTTGTTATAAATCTATAAGATTAGCTAGCTA
This sequence comes from Acanthosepion lycidas, assembly GCA_963932145.1. Classification (NCBI taxonomy): domain Eukaryota; kingdom Metazoa; phylum Mollusca; class Cephalopoda; order Sepiida; family Sepiidae; genus Acanthosepion; species Acanthosepion lycidas. The sequence continues at coordinate 67,113,196 of OZ010614.1, forward strand.
ACTTTGGAGTAAATGCCTCGACGCCTCCATTTAAGCGCGCTGTACCAGCCAGTTGCTAGTAAAACAGTTCAAATTTCATTTTCATTTTTTTTAGTTTTAGTTTTGGGAACTTTCCATAGACGCGACAAGAGTTCACAGTCAAGGTCACATCTCCTTGTGTGCAGCGTATGTGTTAAAAGTCCTTTCTCTATTTTATAAACTTCCCTTCCACACGATGTGATTATCAGACAGAAAAGCAAATGACAGCATATTTCGTTAAAGGAATGTTACCTTTCAACTTTCATATATATTTATATATATATATATATAGTCAACGACGAAATTATTCGTACACCCATCAATTTTGAATATTTTTATCCATTTCTCAGAATCTGATGCCCGTATGATGGCAGTATTTTTTTTATATGTTAATGATTACAAAAAAAAAAAAAAAAAATAAATAAAAATAAAAAAGCGAATATAAACTCAATTTTCCTAATCAGTTAAATACCACAAAATTGACAGGAGAATTATGCAAAATAAGAAAAGACAAAATTTTTCGTACTGTATGAAAACTAGAAAACATTGAAGAATGTTCACAATATTAATAATCAATAGAATGGCCTCTCGTCTTTATAACTTGCTGCAATCGTTTTCTAAAGTTTTTGATAAGATTTGAACAAATCGTTTCAGGGATTTTCTTCCATTCTTCAATGGTTACACGTTCTAATCCCTCAAGGTTTTTGGTGATCGACGATTCATTCAAACTTTCAAGTTTTTCCAACTTTTTAATATGTGGACGATGTTTTAAAAAGAGTAAGCAACCTCACTAAATTCAATTTCCAGGATGAAAGCTTTCAGTTCGTAACAGAAGAGTCATTGAAGCCGTTGTAGGGATACAGAAAGCGATTATCTCCCTTTGGTCAAAATGAAGTGACGGCCGCTTACTGACATCACGTTATACCCAGTCATCTTCCCGGAGTCAAACCGAGAGATTGCTGTTTCTTTTAGCAGGGATGGAGGCTAAATCTGCCTTCTCTGGTCCGCTTGGAAACTTAAATATGGCAAGAAGTTCCCGTTCCCTTTGGAAATTAATATTAATTCGTCACCTTTCTATTCTGCTTGTTGTTGCATGCATGTCATAGTTTCTTTGTGTAGGACGAGTGGAATATATATATATATATATATATATATATATATATATATATATATATATATATATATATATATAGATGAATAGATGTCAACTTAACAACCAATAAGACAAAAGTTTTTTTATAAAAAAAGATTACTAAATATAAAATGGATTACTCTTCCAATGTACTGTCTATGAGTTTCTCTAATCGACTGTTTCATAGAAAATACCCAAAACTCCAACGAACTTCAAATTAAATTCTTCGTAGATTGTTTAGACATTTAGATTTACATCAAACCGTAACCTCCCAAATATGCCCGTTAAAGTAACGCGAATTAACAGCGTCTAAGAATTTGAATGAAACCTGTCCTCGGGGAATGTGATTTATTAGGGTTGCTGTAGCTTCTTCCTTTAATGTCAGTCTCACGCCTTACCCATCGATATCTAGAGACAAGACGCGTTGGGCTTAAACAACGTCTAGCCGACAGACAGGGGGTTAAGAATAAGGAATTGAAATGGTACACCTAACCCACTCATATCTTATCTTCTCTCTCCCACCTTACTTCCCCACTTCGTTAATTTTACATATGCTTGATGAGGTCCATCAAAAACGTGTGTATTTCTTTTCATTTTTCCTTTCAACCTTTGGAAGTAAAGTCTGATGATCCAGAGCCCTGTTAAAGGGGTTGTGGTGAAATAACTTATTACATGGAACCCTAAAGTGGTCTGTTCTTATTCAAACATATATATATATATATATATATATATATATATATATATATATATATATATATATATATAATTTTGTGTATGACTTAGCGATATAAAACTTTCCCTGAGAACAAAACATGTTTGACATTCCATTTCCGTCAATTCGAGTTATTGTATCATGGATATAAGAATGCCCATAATAGGGTGGTACACATTGGAAGAGTAGTCATGTCTTCCACAAATCCCCCATTATCTGGTGACATGTGATATTATTAATATCTATCAAATGTTTTATCACTTCACAATTCTGCATACTAGCCGTGTTCAATGCGACAATTTGATCATGTTTTGATTGAGTCGCCATATTTAATCGAATTGACATATATTGTCACTTTTGCTATGTCAAGCGAAAGCCTGTTATCACTTTCAAAAATGCTCGTTATCTTCGAATCTGCATAGACGCCGGTACTAGTAGTAACGCCTTCCAATAATCTCCGCGCTAGTAATACTTGTTCAAGTAGTAATTGCCAAATAGTATAATGACCAGAAGAGAATCGTAATCCATTGTGTAGTAGAGTAGAGAAAGTGAACGTATAGCAATAGTCGATAGACAAGAAGAGTGAACAGTGATCGTATAGTCATCACGCTACTTCCTGTTTATCACTTCCTTTCACGTGATCTACTTAATAATGGAGTCAACCGTGTTATTCACTGGCGATCTAGGTTCAAACCAGTGTCGGCAACGACACTTACTCTTATACAGCAATATATATATATATAGATATATAGATATGGTCATCCACATACAAGCCTGTTTCGCTGTATCACAGATCATCAGTGTGGCTAGACGTCCCGTTGCTTCAATCCGGTATCGAAACCCAACCGATTTGACGCCAAGTCAGAGATTCTGCCCCTAAGTCATCGGCTCAGAGAAAGGAAAAATTTTACCGCATTATATACGAGATTAATACAATTAAAGAGCGATGCGTACATAGAGCAGCAGCCACTGTTTCTTAAATATTACCATTTCTCTAAAGGGATCAATCGTGTGACGAGAGCATAAATAGTCACACACACACACACACACACACACACACACACACACACACGCACACACACACACATATATATATATATATATATATATATATATATACATAATATAAAAGGCTCAAACACTAATATTCCATGGTTATAATTTATTACATTGGAATCGTAATCACGATCCAAATCATCAGACCTACAAATTAAATAAAATCTATGTTATCTATCTATCTATTTATCTATTTGATCGTGAAGCACCAAATCCATCTTACAATTTTAAATATTTAGGATCGTGACATTCAAATAAATTCTTAGTAAGTTAATATCTTATTGAGTCTGTTAGCGAAGAGATTTCGTCATTAATTACATTGACATTGCAAATGAATTCTTTGTATGTTTACCTGTTTATAATATATATATATATATATATATATATATATATATATATATATATATATATGTGTGTGTGTGTGTGTGTGTGTGTATGTAGTCCTTGATACCGTAAACATGACTGTGACGAATATATGCAGAAGGATGACGAAGACAAAAAATCTGGACATTTTGGTCCTAAGGAGGATTTTGAAAGGAGAATTTAGGGCTAAAACCATCCAAGTTCTAACCCTGACAGTTGCTCTTAAGTGCCAACAAAAGACAAAAATGGCTTAGCAGAAGGTGAAGAAAATGTTGGTGATGCAGCGTGCTGCAGACAAGATCTTCGTTTGGCCGGATGGCAAATTTCCCCCTTTGGTCATCTACGAAAACGATAGGTTTTACGCTAATGGGTGTTTTCCCAATTTTTGAAATAAAATTATCAGGTGAAAATCAAGGACAACTGATTGAAAGGTAAAAAGGTCAACATTTAAAAGTTCTGCAACCATTTAGTCTCAAGCATAAACCAAAAATCTCAAAAGGAGTTCTACGGTACAGGCTCTAAATGTCCGCCGTTCAGCTTGTGCCGATCTACATCGCACTGATATACGTACATACATACATACATACATACATACGCAAATACAAATCACATACAACGACAAACATTCATTGGTTAATAAATCACCACTACGTTATTATAGACAATTTACAAATCGCAGCAATGCGACAATTTTGTAATCGCTCTATTTTTATGTTGTCAATTTTGTGCACTTTTGGGAGAAACGGATCCCAGAAGATTTCTTGAGTCTCCCCAAAACTCGCTCGCTGATTTGTCAATGCCAACCAATCAGATTGTCCGCACGTGAAGAATGATTCTTCCCGCGCAGCGCTTCGGAGCCGATGATCACCTACATAAGCAAGAAATATTCTTAGATAATTAGTAAGATTTCAGCTGCCAAACGAATCCACGGCAGTTGAAACCATGCGTCAATCTTCTCACTCACATGCTGAACATTCCTTACAATCACCTAATATTTTCTTACACAGCAAAACTGTTGAGAACATTTATTACAAGAAACTCAAATTTTCTTTCTTTCAGTGAACTTTGGAATACAAAATAATAAGAGAGACAACTCTTGTTTTATTCAACCTTTTTTCCTATTCAATGCATGCCTTCTTTCACATCCTTGTACATCTTGTTAAATATGTATTTTATGTGTAATGATGTCTTTTGTTTATCCTTTTTCACGTCAGTTTTGTTTCCTGATCTAAAGTTAAATTAATGTGGTGAAGTCTGCCACAAGCTCCAGGTACGGTTGAATGCGGTGTGTAAAGGTGTTGATAACGCGTGCGCATTTCTCCTGGTGAGAAACCCTTTGCCCTTCGATCAATTTGAAAATCTGACTCCTGTTTAGGAATTTATTAGAATTGAACCTCCTGTATTTTGCTTGAACATTCTTGAAAGACTTAGCTTTGTAATATGTCATCTCACAAAAGATCTGCTCGATCGTCCAAGGCAATGATTTCGCTATATTTCGTTGAATATATCAAAATGTTAACTATTTTTCAGCAATAATCTGATAAGAGAAAAAAAAAAAATAAAATCAACAGGAAAGATCGGAGAAGCTTTGTTTTAACAATTGTAAAACACGCTATACCTCATCGGGAAATATCGCAAGGAAAGTTGGCTCCCTGTGTCGCGCCAGGAAATTTTTCTCCCCGGAATCGATCCTCCAGATCTACAAATCAACAATTCGCCCTTGCATGGAGTATTGATGCCATATATGATCTGGAGCCCCTTCTGTTTGCCTCGTGGTCCTTGATAAGCACCAGAGGCGGATATACAATATAATTGGCCATGTTCTGGCATGTCGTCTACAGTCACTGTCTCACAGACGCGCCGTCGCCTCTCTCTGTCTTTTTTACAAATACTTTCATGGTAATTGCTCCGAGGATCTGCATTCGCTGGTTCCCAGACTTCATGAGTTCAAGCGCCCTACGAGTCTGGCATCCCGCTCTCACCCTTTCACTGTCGAAACTACTAAATGTAGCTTCATATCTCGCACCTCTCGCCTGTGGAACTCACTTCCCTATTCCTGTTTCCCTGAGAGCTATAATCTCCAACTATTCAAATGTAATGTCAATCGACATCTCCAGTTGCCTTGATCTATCCACTACCCTTCTCCTCATCCTTTCCTCTATCACTCCTATCTGATCTAGCTCCAAATCTTCTGTAACTCCTTGCGTCCTAGTGGCTTCCCACCTTGCTTGGGGTGAAACGCTTCAAAAAAAAATAAAAATAAAAATAAATAAATTCAAGCGACAGAAACCAACTGGTATTATTGTTTGAGCCAATGTTGTTCCTGATGGTTCTAAATCATAATTAGACGTTAAATAAAGAGTAAAAGGAAATAGCATTGTTTATCAGCAAATACTGGACAGAGATGGTCTCCCAAGAAAAATAAGGGTCCCCCGTTTAAGCAATAAATGAAAAATTCTTTCTATCTTTCTTTACGTTGGGATACGAAACAACAGTTATGTCTGTTGTTCATGATGACGGTCGTCTTTGAGTATAGAATCCAGAGGTTAGCAGAGAATATTTCGAAGACAGTAGGGAAGCGTTGTTCAGGTTGGCAGTGGATATCCCGGTAAAGTTGCAGAGCGTGGTTCAGTAGTTCTTCCTTCTGTTCCTCTTCGCCTGACAAGCTGGCACTGGACATTCAGATAGAGTAAACAAAATGGCCGCCTTTATACACGACGGATTGAATATTTTACGTCTTCTGATTGGTTAACATTTCTCTTGGTGGACTATAAAGTGAGTCAAGTCATTTGGGCTAGCTCACTAGTAAACATAATACCCCCAAAACTGCAACAATGTCTATTTCGAGAATTAAGAAAAATCTATCTACAAAAGACTTGTTTGAGCCGGAGGTTTTTCGTGGTCGAGAGGTGGCATATCTGATCTAATAATGGTTTTCTCTGGGGGATGCAGGTTTGAATTCTACTGAAGGGCGCATATTTTCCTCACAAGATTCCACAAATATTCAGGTCGATAGATGAAAATAAATAAATATACTGTTTAATAAATAAATAATAAAAAAACAGCGTCTATTCAATATGGGCATCCATTAAATTATAGATTAAGTAATATATATATTTATTTATTTTTTTTGTTTTGTTTTAGTACTAATAATTTATTATTTCCTTTTTTTAAAATTTTATTTAATTAAATTTTTTTAACTTGTTTTTTTTTTAAATTTTTCCTGTTATTATTTAATTTCCTTTCGATTTTTTCCATAACTCCAACTTGGGGGTGTTGGAATTAATAACTTAAAGTCATGTTTGCGTTAACCTTTTCCATTGAAGCCAGACAATATCAGCCTCTCCTTTCCCTTTCTTTTGTTTGGTTATCTCAACATCTATTTTCAGCGACTGCGTCTTCTTTTTCTTTTGTTAAATGTTGAATTTTTAAGTTTCTAACTTTATATCTGCTCACCATTTGAGTCGAAAAATGCTAATATATCACTGTTAGTTAAAATATCTATTCTATTGAGGTAATTTTGAATTTTCCTGTTATGTAATTTATTTGCTCTGTTATAATAAATACATTGAGCTCTTTTTGTGGATCAGTTTTAATATTTTATATTACTAGGATCCACTTAGATTATATACTAACGTATTAACTGTACTATATATATATATTGTTTAGGTACAGGGACAATCTGAAGTGTAACCTCTTAGCTGCGAATATAGATCACACTACCTTTGAGAACATCGTAATTGATCGTAATGAATGGAAGACTACATGCTACAATGGCATCAAGAACAATGCAGCATCAAACATTGTCAAGCTTCGTCAAACTAGGGAAAGGAATAAAATATCTGCTGCTTTTCCAGCCATATACTCCAAGAATCCACACTCTTGCACAATCTGTGGACTTCTTTGCAAATTACTAGCAGGACTGAAATGTCACTTGCGACTCACACACAAGGTTAAATAAACAAAGTTGTTGGAACCTCATACGTCGAAACCGACGGGAGAGTTCATCATATATATATATATATATATATATATATTGTGTGTATTTAGGCAGCATCTTTTCATTCATACACGTTTCATTAAATAATATAGACAAGTGTTGTCTATTTATTTTATGTAAATTTTTTTCGTAACATCTGATAAGTTTAATAACATTATCGTTGAACGAAGAAAGAAATTCACAATATTGATCCATATTTTTTTAAATACAATCTAAGCTTTCGGCTTACTAAAGCCATTATTAAAGATGTCAATTACAACATATTAAACAATATACGGACACGAGAGTGATGATAGTCTGTCAATGTTTACATAGATGATTTCTAAGCAACGATAAACACGCGCATAGAAGACGCTAGAAGCGAAAATCGCACCGCATCTCATGACGCCACACATGACCACACGAGAGTGAATTTCTGTGAGTCTATGTGTAATTTCCTCCAGTTGATCCGGGGTAGTTATGTCCTGTAGTTTATCGTAAATTATCCTGTTTGTTGCTGTAAAGTTTATTCAATTTTTCTTTTGCTATTTCAATATATATATGAGAAACAGCAGGTATTTTTATATATAGCGTTCAATATTAAAAATATTAAAATAATATAAAAAATAGAGCGTTAATGATATTATATGAAAAGATTACTTAACTTTTACATATCAATTTTATCCCGACTTCGAAGTTTCTTGGTAAAAATTTTGAGTCTTCATGGGTTGTGGCTGTAAACGAGATTTCCATAGAACTAAAAGATAACATACAATTAACACATACATTCCCTTCCCAGCAACCAATAAAACTGTCAAAATAACTAAGGAGGGAATTCTGCGAGTCATGGATCTCCCCAGCCTCAATCTTAAAAAAAAAAAAAACATTAAAAGAGGCCGTTTGACCAAGACAAGGATTGACGATAAAAAACAAATAAAATAATAGATGAAGCTAATTTTCTTTATATATATATATGTGTGTGTGTGTATATATATATATATATATATATATATATATATATATAACACAGAAAAAAATCCAAAATTACCTCATGTGTGTATAATTTGGGATTTTTTGTTGTGTAATATATATGCCCTGTAAAAATAAATATATTGAACTCTGTGGATCATTTTTAATATTTAATATTAATAGGATCCACTTGGATTATAACAACGGATTTATTACCATTAATATTAATATTAATATATATATATATATATATATATATATATATATATATATATATATATATATATATAAATGCATATATATATATATATATATATACATACAGGGTGACCCACAAAAAACGGGAATTTTTGAAGTGCGTATTGCCAGACATGAGCATATGGCAACACTGCGAGATAGTGACCTTGAGCAAGTAAACATTTCGCCATTTAGAATTCAAGACGAAATTCACAGTATCCCAGCTGAGATGTTGCAGCAGTCAATGAGGAATAATATAGACAAGTGTTGTCTATTTATTTTATGTAAATTCTTTTCATATCGTCTGATAAGCTTAATAACATTATCATTAAACGAAGAAAGAAAATCACAATATTGATCCATATTTTTTAATCCTATCTAAGATGACAATTACATTACAATATATTAAGCAATACACGGACAAAACAATAATGATAGTCTATTTTTGTTTACATGGAAGATTTCCAAGCAACGACAGACTCATGCATACGAGACGCTGGGAGCGAAAAACGCACGCAGCTCATGACGTCACACATGATCACGCGTTTTTCGAGTTTGTCGTTGCTTAGAAATCTTCCATGTAAATAAAACAGACTATCATATATCATATCTTACAGACACAGTAAAGGTAACAAATCCAAGTGGATCCTAAAATATTAAAAGTGATTCACAAAAAAAAATCAAAGGAATGAATTAGTGTTAAAATGTCAACATAGAAAATTCAAATTTCCGTAATATAGGTATAACTTAATTAGTTTCTATATTTCTATAATATTCCCTCCCCTCGAACTTTTCAAAGGTCAAATGCATAATTAATTCTAATTTTTATATTCCCCTCTTTACACTATATTAATTATAATTCATAAACTTTCCTCTACTTTAATATCTACTCAAATCTCTTTCCTTTAATTCCTTACATCCTTTTATCGATAAAATGGTCGCTCCAGACATTTCCACAGTAATTAATTTTACAAATGAACATGCTTATAAAGATGCGTAAATTTCAAGATTGGTTATTCCCAAATTTTCGCTTGAGGAAGAAACGGGTCTTGATACTTTAATTCAATTTAATTTCAATAATTATATTGAGGTTTTTGGCTCTTGTTTTTGAAACATGAGAACTCTTGTAGCGAAGGAATCATATTTAAAAAAAAATAATTATATATATATATATATATATATATATATATATATATATATATATATAAGTTAACATAGAGGTCTTCAGGCCACGTGTGTGCTCGTGGCCTGACAATTGCATCTAGCATGAAACAGACTGTCGCCTCTAAGTGTTGACTTCTATGTTCATTTTTATATTTACACGCTCTATCTCTGATATTGAGCACTTTATCCCATAAATATAGCACATCTTAAGACTATGTTTCTTCATGTATATATATATATATACACATAATGGTTGTTCAAAAAGTTCTAAGCCTCACTCAGAAAGGAGAGTCATAACTGAACATTTTTATCGTAGCAACACACTACCACATTTTATAAAACAAGAAAAACTAATTCCGATTTCTGTCTTAATTTCTGTGTAGGTGAGGCCCATACAAAGTTGAGAGGTGGGCGACAAATTTTAGAATGGAAAAAAAAAGAGGCCTGAGCAATCATAAAGTCATAACGTATCAGCAAATCAAAGGTATGCCGCCCAAGGAAAACCCTGCGGACTTGGTAAAGACACTTGCTGAGGACATGAACAAGTTTTAGATGATAGACGTCATACTGGCCAAAAGATAGTCCATAAGCATTAATTCTGGTTCGTTCCATACTGTTTTAACTGAGATCTTGGGGTTGAGGAAGCTGTCTGCAAGATGCTGACACCAGAGCAGAAGCTGAAAAGGGTTCACTTCTGATTTGCTTCCAGGCTGACCCTGAGAATTCCCACCGCATTTAGCAGTAAATTCGACCTTGCCAACCAAGCGATCCTTTGTGGCCGAACGGTTAGGCACGTCAAGTTAAATGAAGGTTCCGTATAGGATGCAGGTTCGAATCCTGTCAAAGGACGAATATTTTCTATGAAAATTTCTCGGATATTCAGGCCGGTAAATGTTATTTAATACTGTTTGTTATAAACAGAGCATTTACTTAAATACTTGTATCTATAAAAAAAAGAACGTTAAACATCAAAATGTCTTTAATAAATATATATATATATATATATGCATGTCTCATTAAAAACGTCAGACAAGGTACTACGGTTAAGCTTTTTATTTAATTTTTCTTGTGTTCTGACAAGAGCTTTCTTTTCTGGACAAAGCGTGTGTCAAAAATGTCCAAATGTTTTAGATTTCCGAGCGCTTTCGGCTATGCCTTCAGCCATTATCAAGGATGATTCGATTTTTCACTTTAATTGAGTGTGTGCGTTCTGTGTATGTATCAGTGTGTGGTAGGGATGTTTTTAATTTCTGAATACGGTTAGCACATTGTGGCCTTGTTCGTAGTTAATATTGTTAAGAGTTGGCATTTTCTTTTTTTATTATTAAAGCTTCCATTATTTTTAGTCTTTTTTTGGAGGTGGCTGCACTTAATATATTTGTGTTTTTTACTAGTATGGAGTCTGGTAAATTTGTGTGTGTGTTTAAATGGGTTCTAATGGAGCTGTGATCAGATAGGTGTAACGTAAGACGTCTGGATAAGCATGTGATTGTGTAACCGATGTAATTATTTATGAATCCGGTTTGATCAGGAACACAGTTCCTTAAGGGGCATTTGAACTCATAGATAGAGGATAAGGTTGGCTGTCTTAAATGTTTTATAATAGATAATAAATTTGATTTTTTTATTCGGATCAATTGGAGTAGTATATTTCTTTATAATATGCCTTAGTGAAGATTCGTCTTGATTGTAATTAATATGCATTTGAGTTTTGGTAATAAATGTATATGTGATTTTTTTGTGATTTTGTAATAAATGTGTATGTGAATTTTATATATATATATATATATATATATATATATATAGCACAAAAGGAAAATTTATCCAACGCGTTTCATCCTCTGAGAAACTTTATCAATGAAAATGCAAGAATTTTATTTTGTAACAAGTATTTTACAGATATACTTTATTTGAAATTATACACACACACACACACATCTTTATATATATATATATATATATATATATATATATATATATATATATATATATATATATTAAGATATGTCTCATTGATTAATTTAGACAAGTTTTATCTAATTATTTTCAGTAGGGTCCTCCCATATTCACGGACAAGCTTCTTAATATCCTTATTAAAGAAAGAGAGAAAATTACGATGTTGATACATATTAATTCCGAGTACTTTCGACATTAGCACAATGGCATTAATGTCTTAGAAAAATGATGAACCCAACAATTTTTGTCTTAAAAAACAAGAACACCCTAACCTTCTAAGTTTTGTAACAAGGTACCTCAAAGGTTTCACGTAGTATTTCATTTTCAAGTCTGTTTTCACTGCTCTTTGGACTGTCATAGCTGAAACTCCTCTCTCACTTGTCAAACGTCTTATGGATTGAGTTGGATCTTTTCTAATTGATCTTTTCAGCTCTAAGTTGAAATGATGACCCCCTCTTCCTGTTGTGACCTCCTCATCCAGTTTTCCTCTCTACTGTTCCCTCTTTATTAAACTTATTTGGTGGCTTTTGATTGGACTTTGAAGATGGAAGCCAGAGTATGAATGTTGGTACAATTACTGAAAGCCTGAATGATGTTTTTCCTCTAACCATTGCTCATTTGAAAAGGCAGTGGGTCTGACACAAAATGATTTTAACCAGTTCTCTTTCTGTCTGAATAACTCAAAGAATTTCTTCTTGATTCTTACGACAAATGGTGTCAGGATGGCTAAATGTCTCATCTAAAAACTTGGAAAAAAGAGAAACTCAATTATTAGGTTGGTGCAAAAATAATGACGTAATAATATCGTTTTTTGACATTAAAAAATACGTCAAAAAACGACATTATTACGTCATTATTTTTGCACCAACATAATAGTTTAGTGGATTTTTAAATATTAAATATTTTGTGGGATGAAAAATTATTCTGTGACATGATTTGGTCAATTTTGGCGATACAACCGGTATATATATATATATATATATATATATATATATATATATATATATATATATATATATATATATGTTGGATGTCTCTCACCAGTAATATTTCATGTATGTATGTATGTATGTATGTATGTACGTATGTATAGAGAGACAAAGGGTAAGAGAGAGAGAGAGAAACGGAGACACATGCATGTATACATCGAGGGGGAGAGCTGTAGAATGACAGACAGACAGAATTAATTTAGGTAGCTAGATTTTAGATAGATAGATAGATAGATAATGAACATACTTGGATATCTATCTATCTATCTATCTCAGTCCTTTTCATATCTATCTATCTATCTATCTATCTATCTATCTATCTATCTATCTATCTATCTTAACAGGACTGAGATAGACAGACAGACAGACAGATAGATATGAATAGATTGAGATATATATGAGAACGATAGACAGATAAATAAGGATAAATAGACTGAAATAGATTTATATATATATATATATATATATATATACATACATTATATATATATATATATATATATATATATATATATATATAGGGAGATAAATAGAAATTAACAACATGAAATAGACTGATATGAAGAATATATATATATATATATATATATATATATATATATATATATATGGGGGTTAAGGTTAGTGAACTGACATAGATAGATAGATAGATAGATAGATAGATATGAAAAAGGCAGAGATAGATAAATCGATAGACAGACTGATAGATAGACAGATATATCGATAGATACATGAGAAGGACGGAACTATCTATATTGGAAAATGAAAAGGGAGATAGATAGATAGATAGATAGATAGATAGATAGAGTAGTATATTTACATTTTATATGTCTCATGACATTTTTGGATATTTTGAAACGTGTGAAATCAGTGTTTGTCTAACAATAATAAACAAATAAATACGATAAAAATAAAATAAAATCTGAAGACGACGTTTAAAATTAATTACATTCTCCTTGCTTTATTGGTAGGCTGTTAGAAAATGAAGTCCGCCTGTTTTTTATCTTTTTATGTGTACACGAAGCATAATTGTGCCAACGTTTGACCTTTTTTACCATTCAGCCACACACAGAAATATATATATATATATATATTATATATATATATATATATATATATATATATATTGAATCTTTCACAACAGTCAGGCAAACTTTAATACGTATATATCTCTATTTGTGTCCCTGACTCCGCGTTGATTTACGAATGGCTTGATTTGTCCTGGAGTTTATATTAAACGCTCGTCTGTTGTTACATACGTAAATTTTACATCTACTAAAACTTAGTGGGCGATTTCGTTCTTTAAAGGTAGGTACTCGATCTATTTTTTCTTTTTTCTTTTCTGTCCTTCCATATAGTCATTATGGACTTTACCCCGGCTTCTGCTTTTTTTTTTTAAATTTATTAAAATCATGATTTTTAATCATTTTACTGTGTTTTTTTTATTTTTAAAGTTTTTTTTTTTTTTTATTCTTTCTTGTTTCGGAAAGAGGATATTTATTTCTTCATTTTTTTTTTTGTTTTGTTTTTGTTTCGTGGCCCACGTCTGCGAGAATGCGTTGTGGTCTGTTTGTCTCTCAAGAGAAGCAGGCATATGCACGCAAGCCGCCCTAATTTTTCTAACTCCATTTCTAGGTACGTCGTCGACGTCTGTCCGGGTGTTGGAAAAAACAGCAATTAAATAAATAACTAAAATAAAATAGGAAAAAAAAAATCATGTTTACAGTTTACTTAGGAGGACCCACCACAATTTGGCTAAAAATAAAGAGCAAGGCATGATGAAAAAGACCCCAAACTTGACGAAAACAAAATTTTATCGTCAAAAAGGTTTATGTTACCATTGAGAAGAAAGAACAAAGTACTTTTTAAAAAAAGTTTTCCATCCTTTACATTTTACATTTGATTAACAAAAACTTTTGTTTCTCTTTGCGTCCAGGGGTACTAGTGTTTCAAAACAAACCTAAATCGTTCATGTTTTCGACATGAAAATAAAAATACACGAAGAGAAAACAAACAAAAACGACTCAAGCTAGTGATATATTCAAAACAATAGAAAAGAAACCCCGACTGGCGCACACAGTCTTCCTCCTTCTCTCGTTGTGGCTAAACGGGATGACCCAACATCCTTCTTACAATGATGAATAAATTAAATAAATAAAATAAAATCTGAATAAATATTTTTATAACAAAAATATAATATTTCGACGTGTTTATTGTATCATCGTCAGCATTTTAACACGTGATTACGTGGTAATTTTTTAATTAATTAAGAAAAAGATTCAATTTTTTTTTATTTATTTAACCGACTATTTTCATGTTTTCATCCTTTTTTACAATATCGCGAAGAACGAAGATGGTGCCTGAATTTAAAGAAAAAAAAATCTGCAACAATTTATTTTAAAAGTTCATCAATTATTTATTTTTTAATAATTTCACATCACAGTATATATTGAAGTTTTTAAATTTAAATTAAAGACTACATCAAAATTCGTTTATCGAAATTAAATTTAAAAAATTCGTTAATAATCTTGAGAATTTGAAGAACAAAATAATTTCATAGAAATATGTGTAGATAATTATCCAATTGTGAGTTCGAATCCATCCGCCAGCGTTATTTATTTTTCATTTTATTGAATTGAATTTATATATATTTTTTGTTAAATTAATAAAAACTTCCACGAGCTATGTGAGGAATTTATTTTACATTTTGAATTAATTTAATTCATTTAAAAAATAAAAGCAAAATTAAATGCAATGAAAACACTTAAATGATGAAATAATTTTAAATTATTTAAATCTATCTATCTACTTTCTTAGTCTATTCATATCTCTATTTATCTTAGTCTGTTCATAGCTATTTTAAAGTCATATCTATCTATCTATCTATCTATCTATCTATCTATCTATCTATAATATCTTTAAGATCATTCTTTGACTCTCTTTCTCTTTTTCTCTCTCTCTCTCTACACACACACATGCACACTATATACACAGTATCATAAAACACAATATTCTACAATTTAACACACAATTCAGTGCAATATATTGCAACAGTATTATACACAATAATGCCCCCAAATTATTTTTATAACACAATGAATGATAGACACTTTATAAATGCACAAAGATTTTACAGTTACATTCCTTCACGTGTGACAGATATGAAAATATTAATTGTTGAAATAAATAAAAATATATTTTTAACTGGGTTGGATTCGACGTGGGTACAGTGTAACCCGGATATAAGAGAAACTCGGATATAAGAGAGATTTTCGCTGGTCCCAAATTAGAGCCATAACTTACCTAAACAAAATAGACCAAACCCGGATATAAGAGACTTCGTCTCCGGTCCCGACAACTCTCTTATATCCGAGTTACACTGTATTTTATTTCAGATTTTAAAAGTAAAAAAAAACAAAAAAAAAAAAAAACAACATTGTTTCTTTTTTTATTTTGAAAGCGAAACAAAAAACAAAAACAAAAACGAAGAAAACAAAGAAAAAAAACAAAGACGAAAAAACGAACACTAAAAAAAACACACAATAACAACCTCGTTGCTGGACAGAAATAGGGAACTGGGATCGAGATGTTGGGGTAATTTGTTTAAATCGGGTGCACGGTGTGGGTGTGGGTGTGTGTGTGTGTGTGTGTGTGTGTGTGTGTGTGTGTGTGTGTGTGTGTGTGTTTACTTGAATTGTTTTATTTTTAGATGCCTTTTTTTTTAAAAAAAAAGAAGATTTTTAATAAAGCTTAACTTTACGCGTGTAGAACAACACTGCCTGATTGAGTTTTACACACACACGGACACACACACGGACACACAAACGGACACACACACGGACACACAACTACGATTATTTGAAAAGGAAACATGATAACATTGGGGAGAATACACAAAAAGCTTAAGTGTGATGTCTGTCTCTAAACGATCTTTCTATCATTATGCATATATATATATATATATATATATATATATATATATATATATATATATAGATAGATAGATAGATAGATAGATAGATAGATAGATAGATGTTCTGTAATAAGATGATATGATTTTTTTATTCAATTTTCACGTGAGAAAAAAAACCGCGAAAATTTGTCAACCTTCCTTTCTTTCATATTGAGTGGGACTGGCCTATATTATGGATGTACACATTTGTAATAATTGTCTCTATTCGTTCCCGCTTTTTTTTTCCCCCCTTTTTTTTCCTTTTTTGTCTTTATAATGATTTATTGAATTTAAAAGTTCAAGTTGCGTTTTTGTTCCAAGGTTCACGTGATGTCTGTTTTTCAATGACCGTAGGAAATATTAAACTTTTCTTTTTCATATCTATCTTAGTCAATTCATATCTATCTATCTATCTATCTATCTATCTATCTATCTATCTATCTATCTATCTATCTATCTATCTATCTATCTCAGTCTGTTCATGTGTCTGTCTGTCTGTCTATCTATCTATCTCAGTCTATCTATCTATCTATCTATCTATCTATCTATCTATCTATCTATCTATCTATCTATCTCAGTCCTTTTCATATCTATCTATCTATCTATCTATCTATCTATCTATCTATCTCAGTCCTTTTCATATCTATCTATCTATCTATCTATCTATCTATCTATCTATCTATCTATCTATCTATCTCAGTCCTATTTCATATCTATCTATCTATCTATCTATCTATCTATCTATCTATCTATCTATCTATCTATCTATCTATCTCAGTCCTTTTCATATCTATCTATCTATCTATCTATCTATCTATCTATCTATCTATCTATCTATCTCAGTCCTTTTCATTATCTATCTATGTATCTCAGTCCTTTTCATATCTATCTATCTATCTATCTATCTATCTATCTATCTATCTATCTATCTATCTATCTATCTATCTATCTCAGTCCTTTTCATTATCTATCTATCTATGTATCTCAGTCCTTTTCATTATCTATCTATCTATCTATCTATCTATCTATCTATCTATCTATCTATCTATCTATCTATCTCAGTCTGTACATTATCTGTCTTTCTATTTATATTTTAACATCATTCTCTTATTGCCTGTCTTTCTCTATATATATATCAATCAATAATTTATTACAGATTAAGACTGAGAATTTGTCAAATACACACATGCACGCACACATACACGCGCGCCAGCGCACACAAACACACACAGAGACACACACACACACACACATATATATAAATATTTATTTATTTTCCCTCGAAACTAACAGGTCGAAGCAGCTCCAGTAAAAAACGAATGTGTGTGTAAAACTTTTTTTTACATATGCGATGATTGCAGTCATTCCTAGACACACAAAAATGATCTATCTATCTATCTATCTATCTATCTATCTATCTATCTATATATATATCTCAGTCTGTTCATGTGTCTGTCTGTCTGTCTATCTATCTATCTATCTATCTATCTATCTATCTATCTCAGTCTATCTATCTATCTATCTATCTATCTCAGTACTTTTCATTATCTATCTATCTATCTATCTATCTATCTATCTATCTATCTATCTATCTATGTCAGTTCCATTATCACGCATGGCACGTAACTGAACTGACACACACACACACACACACACACACACACACATATATATATATATATATATATATATATATATATATATATATATATATATATATATATATATATATATATGCATGTTTTATTAAAAACGACAGACAAGGTACTACGGTTAAGCTTTTTATTTCATTTTTCTTGTGTTCGAACAAGAACTTTCTTTTAAACACAAATATATTAAGTGCATCCACCTGTAAAAAAAAGATTAAAAATAATGGAAGCTTTAATAATAAAAAAGAAAAAGCCAACTCTTAACAATATTAACTACGAACAAGGCCACAATGTGCTAACCGTATTCAGAAATTAAAAACATCCCTACCACACACTGAGACATACAGAGAACGCACACACTCAATTAAGCTGAAAAATCGAATCATCCTTGATAATGGCTGAAGGCATAGCCGAAAGCGCTCGGGAATCTAAAACATTTGGACATTTTTGACACACCCTTTGTCCAGAAAAGAAAGGTCTTGTTCGGACACAAGAAAAATTAAATAAAAAGCTTAACCGTAGTACCTTGTCTGTCGTTTTTAATGAAACATGCATAAAGGAAGGATTGCTGTCTAAATATACAACTATATATATATATATATATATATATATATCTGAGTGTGTGTGAGTGTGTCAGTTCAGTTATGTGCCATGCGCGATACACGCGTAGGGGATCATGTATCTTTCGGTACATAACTGATGAATGCAGATTTTTTCCCGCAGTAGGTTGCCATTTCTTTCTGCAGTAGACCATTTGCCATCATACTATAGAATCCGGTCTGTTCTCAGTCCTTTTCATATCTATCTATCTATCCTGTTCAGATAGATAGATAGATAGATAGATAGATAGATAGATAGATAGATAGATAATCTAGCTAGCTATCCAAGTCTGTTCATATCTATCTATCTATCTATCTATCTATCTATCTATCTATCTATCTATCTAATCAATAAATATGGTATACAATAAATAAACGTAGCGCCTACCAAAATAAGAGTATCCTCTAAAAATAACATTTGCTCAATAACAGTATGTCGAATTAATAACGAAAAAAATTCACACACACACATATATATATATATATATATATATATATGTGCCTGCCCGGCCTTATGGGTGACGTATTTTTTGTTCATTTTACAAAACTCGTTCCCACAGAAGCGTTGTAAACCTCTCGTTAATCTATCGTTATTTCCATGGAACGTGCTCAGATGAACTAGATTTCTTAGTTCCCCAGTTGTAACATCCACGGTTAAGACCCCACATGCCACGCCCATTGTAGAGAACCACCCTCATTCCCTTCGCAATTTCATCAACAGTTGCTTCTTTCAATGCTTTCTGTAAACAAAAAACCCAAAAGAATGCAATTTCCGATCACCCCGAACTGTTCCTCTTATCTATTACCGCAGACGAAATAAACACTCAAATACGAGTATTCTACTCAAATAAGGGTATTCACTAAAAAATAATGTTTGGAGTAATAAAAAATATTTATATCTAAAGCCTATATGGTCAACTCTCATGACAAATAATTAAACCTCTTTTTTATATATAATGGATGTAACAGCAAAATTGCCCAAATCGTGAAACAGCATGGGTTAACTGTCAATCCCAGAAAATCTTTAATATCTAAAAAAAAAAAAAAAGACGCTAGACTAATTGAGTTTCTTTTTTCCAGATTTTCAGATAAGACGTTTAGCCATCTTGACACCATTTATCGTAAGAATCACTGAAAAATCCTTTGATTTATTCAGCTAGAAAAAGAACAGGTTAATGTAATTTTGTGTCACTTCCACTATGTTTTCTCAACTGAGTAATGGTGAGAGGAAAAACACCATTCAGGCCTTCAGTAGTGGTACCACCGTTCATACTCTGGCTTCCATCATCTTCAAAGTCCATTCAAGAACCATCAAAAGAACGGTGAATAAGTTTGAAAAAGAGGGAAACAGTAGAGAGGAAAACTGAATCAGGAGGTCACAACAGGAAGAGGGGGTCATCATTTCAATTTAGAGATAAAAAGATCAATTAGAAAAGATCCAACTCAATCCATAAGATGTTTGGAACGTTAGAGAGGAGTTTCAACTGCGACAGTCCAAAGAGCAGTGAAAAAAGACTTAAAAATGAGATTGTACGTGAAACCTGTGACGCACCTTGTTACTCCAGAACAGAAAACAAGAAGATTAGAGAGGGCGAAAATCATCTTGAATAAGTTAAAAAATGATTTCTAGAATAATATATATGTGTATATATATATATATATATATATATATTTGTACTTTGTTTCAATCCTTCATAAGCTTTCGATCCATAGCTATTGTCAATTAATGATGGACATGTCATTTTCGTTTATGATCGATTTCATGACGATTCTTCAGTTAAACTTCTAGAGTAATTATACATTCTTATTTGCTCAAAGTCGAAAAATTCCAGTAAGATACTTTTAAACATTTACACGATACAACGGTTCAAAGCTTCATATAACAATTGGATAATTTTACTGTTACACCCGATATATATATATATATATATATATATATATATATATATATATATATATATATATATATATATATATATATATGAATTACATGTCACTTTCATACTTTTATCTAAGTAGAGACCCCTTGATAACGAAAGAAAAACTCCAGATTATTTAATTTCCAACCTATAAAGGAGTAAAGCATTTCTTCAGTGAGTTATTCTAAACATCGCTTGAGAGTGAAACTGTACTCTAAATTTTAAGTTTACTCTTGAAATTAAACTTTGGAACTTTGTCAAGTTTCAAAGCATAGAAATTTTTGTGTCGCGATGGAATCATATATATATATATAAAAAAATAAGTATAATTTTAAGCTCTACTTCTGTATCGAGCAATGTTTTTTTTTAAATTATAATATAAATACTAAAGAACATTGGATCATCAGTCTAACTGTTTTTCCTTACATCAACACACACACACACACACACATTCGCTTGAAGAAACAGAGCTTAGTACTTTAATTCAATTTAATTCAAATAATTATATTGAAGTTTTCGGCTCTTGTTTTGAAACATAAGAACTCTTATGTAGCGTTGGAATCATATTTTTAAATAAATAATTATATATATATATATATATATATATATATATATATATATATATATATATATATATATATATATACAGTACAGGTAATAAATCCTTTGGTATATAATCGAAGTGTATCTTAATAATATGAAATAGTAAAAACTGATTCACAAAAAGAGTTCAATGTACGGCTTTTTGCCGACATCAACAAAATTTCGCATTAAATAATTAGCATAAAAAAAATAAATCAAATTTCATAGTTTAATAAAGGGCTAAATAGCTTAACCCAATCATTAAAGGGAAAAACCCTTTATGAAATCGTCAAAAAAACAAATTGTAGTTCAGTGTGACGCATTTATATATGAAACAGCCGGTTGTAAATAAATAAATAAACAAATAAAATGAACAAAATTATCCAGGCACTTAACAACATACTATGGTGCCAAAATCTATCTTTCTATGTGAATGAACAGACGATGCGGGTACAAGAAAGACATCATTCGCTTTGAAATAGACACCCCACCCTACCTCAGCTTGACCTCTTCCTGAAAGTGACTGATATCTGGAAAAAATGGTTGCCCCAGCCGTTTCTATAGTAACGAATGAACACGCTTTTCCTAATGATACGTAAATTTCAAAATTGGTTATTCCTGAATATTCGCTTGAGGATGAAACAGGGATTGTTACTTTAATTCAATTTAATTTTAATAATTATACTGATGGTTTCGGCTCTCGTTTTTGAAACATGAGAACTCTTATGTAGCGGAGGAATCATATTTTTAAAAAAATAATTATAATATATATATATATATATATATATATATATATATATATATATATATATATATATCGCGAGAGAGAGAGAGAGAGTACAGGTAATAAATCCGTTGGTATATAATGATAAGAAATATTAAAACTGATCCACAAAAAGATCTCAATATATTTATTATAAAAGAGTATGTAAATTACATGACAGGATAATCACAAAAATTACCTCATGAGTATAGATTATTTCAACTATATATATATATATATATATATATATATATATATATGTAGACTTCTATATATTTGATTTGAGTTGAATGAAGCTAACGCTTTGACGTTAGTTGAAATAATATATATATATATATATATTAGTTGAAATTATATATATATATATATATATATATATATATGTATGTATGTATGTATATATATGTATGTTTCATTAAAAACGACAGACAAGGTACTACGGTTAAGCTTTTTATTTAATTTTAACAAGTTCTAACGAGCTTTCTTTTCTGGACAAAGCGTGTGTCAAAAATGTCCAAATGTTTTAGATTTCCGAGCGTTTTCGGCTATACCTTTAGCCTATTATCAAGGATGATTCAATTTTTCAACTTAATTGAATGTGTGCATTATGTGTATGTCTTACTGTGTAGTAGGGATGTTTTTAATTTCCGAATACGGTTAGCACATTGTGACCTTGTTCGTAGTTAATATTGTTAAAAGTTGGCATTTTCTTTTTTTTATTATTAAAGCTTCCATTATTTTTAGTTTTTTTTTTTGCAGGTGGATGCTGTTAATATATTTGCGTTTTCTACGAGCATGTTTCTAATGGAGTCTGGTAAATTTGTGTGTGTGTTTAAATGGGTTCTAATGGAGCTGTGATCAGACAGATGTAACGTAAGACGTCTGGATAAGCATGTGATTGTGTAACCGATGTAATTATTTATGAGTCCGGTTTGATCAGGAACACAGTTCCTTAAGGGGCATTTGAACTCATATATATATATATATATATATATATATATATATATGATAGCTGACGATCCCGATGCTCGGATGCGAGCTGTTGCTAACGACGATGACAGATGTGTAGTTGTTTGATCAAATGACAAACGAATCAGCTATTTTTGGCGGGGAGTAGGTGGGGGCATTAATTTTCTCTTCTAGAAGAGTTTCTCAATCACTAAGTTCACCTCGTCCACTCCCGACTTATCACGTCCTCCCCCAACCTTTAGTAATATGTGTCAGATGTCATGCGCACATCGGCTAATAAGAAGCATTTCTGAACATCCTTTCACCAGATGGAATACATGTCCTACTTTTTAATGCTATCATTAAAACTTGGAAAATTTTCCCCCCCTTTTCTATCTAAAGGTGTGATGGGTGTGTGGGGGGTCGATTTAGAACCTCAAGTGGGGAAACAGTAGAGCGTACTGGATGTGACTGTTTTCACATCCATATGACGGGATTTTAATATTGGGAATATAATTTTAACTTATAATACGATAATGTCTAAAATTGTAATTTTTAGACCTTTCCGAGAGACGTAAATTTAAGCGAGCTTTCATCAAATAGTGAATTAACTTGGTGGGTTTTGCAACATATCAATTGTTGGCTTATTGAAGATGAGATATGTGTATTTTTTTACGTGAGTCTATCCGGAAATATTGTTTGGGTTTATACTTGAGTCTATAAACATTGTTTGGGTTTATACTTGAGACTATAGAGAAATATGTTTTGGATTTATACTTGAGACTATAGGGAAACATGTTTTGGATTTATACTTGAGACTATAGGGAAACATGTTTTTGATTTATACTTGAGACTATAGGGAAACATGTTTTGGGTTCATACTTGAGACTATAGGGAAACATGATTTGGATTTATACTTGAGACTATAGGGAAACATGTTTTGGATTTATACATAGTCTATACTATAAAATGGACTAAGCTCGACAATTATTTTAAAATATTTTCTGTTTATACGTTATTTTTATTTTTTTTAATATGTAAATTCTCTGTTTATAATAAACAGTATTAACAACATTTACCGGTCTGAATGTTCGAGAAATCTTAAAGAAAATATGTGTCCTCCAACAGAAATCGAACCGGTATCCTACTTGGAACTGTCATATAGCCTGAGGTGCTATGCCATTTAGCTACAGAGGAAGTGTCTGGTTAGCAAGGTCAAATTACTGTTTTTAAACTACAAATTTTCCATAATTTCTCTCGAACGCTTATATCTGCTCGAAGCGTATCTTTAGGTAAACAAATGATATCATATACAGGTAAACATTGTTAATAGAGTCTATCGACAACTACATTGATGATACACTTTAGTGTATAGACAAACATCGTTTGGGTTTATGTTGGAGTCCATAAACTATAATAACACCTCCCCCTGGAGACATTCAACTAAATAAGAACTCTAAGAATGTGTTTTGCAGGACGCCGCAAGAACTCGTGAGTGATCTACTGCTCTGGACACCTGGCTATGGAGCAAGACGGGTTAGTTGTCCAGCAACCACCTACATTGACCTGATATGTTATGATACAGAATGCCACCCTAATGAGCTTCCGACCGTGATTCAGGAGCGTGATGGTCCGAGCTACCTTGACTAAATAAAAATAGAATATACTCAATATTTGAAAAGTATATAAGAAATAATTGTAAGAATGATGTCATCAAAAAGACAAAAAGCAGAAATGAAGATGAAAATAAAATAAAGATATACCGAGTGTAACACTAAAAGAACTCTATATATATATATATATATATATATATATATATATATATATATATGTTGATGCAAGTTTCATTAAATAATATAGGCATGTTTTGTCTATTTTCAGTAAGTTCCTTTCATATTGTCTGATAAGCTTAATAACATTATCATTGAAAGATAAAAGGAAATCGCCATATTGATACACGTTTTAATCCTAAGCTTTCGGCTTATATAAGCCACTGTCAAAGATAACAATTACTTTTCAATATATCAACCAATACACGAACGAAACAATAATGATAGTCTGTTTTTGTGGCATGAAAAATTTCAAAGCAACGAGACGCAAAAGCGAAAATCGCGTCGCAGCTCATGACGTCACACATGACCATGCGAGAGTTAAAACGAGAAGTATTAAGTATGGGAAGCCATTGGTATAACCCAATGGCTTCTATTATCAATTATAGGCATTTAAGAATATTTGTGAAGATTGCATAGTTTATTTTGTTCAGGTTAGGTTTCAACTGTTTTATGTATATAGCTTCAAGAATTTTTATTTTTTGTTTATTGTTTTCATGTTTAAGTATAGTTGCATTTTCAACAAGGATTTTCCGGAATTGTGTACGCGGCCAGGCATGTTATTTTATATATATATATATATATATATATATATATATATATATAGTAAGAAATAAAAAAATGGACGCACCCATAGAAATGAGGATGAACAAAATATAAAGCTTATTACAATTGTATTTACATTTATTTTAAGCATTGAAAAATTGTCCAAATCAGTGTGCACGGTGGAGTAATGGATAGCGGCTCGTATTGAAGAATCGGAGAGCCGAGTTCGAATTCCAGTCGAATCCATTACATTCACTTACGTGCTAATACCCTTGGGAAAAGTATTAAACCTCTTCTTCTCCCTCCAGCTATGGGTAAATAGCAGGACAGACCGGGTTCTATAGCCTTGGATGGCAACTGGTCTCCCGCAGAATGAAATGGCAACCTACTGCGGCAAAAAGTCTGCCTCATCAGTCATGTATCGAAAGATACATGATTGCCTAAGCGTGTATCACTCATGTCACATAACTAACTGACTGTCCAATTGTTAGATTAAGATTTGAACCGATAATAGAAATGATTAAAGGTATCTTACTGGAATTCTCCGAGGTTTTTATAAGACTATTGGACTCTACTTTGAACAATAAGAATGTATTTAACTTTAAGTTGAAATAATGACCCCCTCCTCCTGTTTTGACCTCTTGGTCTTGTTTTTTTTCTCTACTGTTACCTCTTTTTTAAAGTTATTCACCATTCACTTGATGGTTCTTGAATGGACTTTGAAGATGAAAGCCAGAGTATGAATGTTTGTATCATAACTGAAGGCCTGAATGATCTTTTTCCTCTCACCATTGCTCAATTGGGAAGACATAGTGGGGCTGACGAATTATTTTCTACTTTCCTGCCTGTCTGTCACAAGCCTCTCGCTGCTCTATCGCTATTTACATCAAAAATGCTCGGATAAACTACATTCCTTGTTTCCACCAAGTCTAACCATTACAGTTAGGACGCGTCATACCACTTACATAGTCGCAAACCACCCATATCCACCCCCACTGAGAAGTTCCACACAACCAGCTTCTTCCTGCAAACCGTTACTCTATGGAACCAACTCCCAAGAGGATTTCCCTCCGATCAGTACAATCTTAACCTGTTCAAGCCTAAAGTTAACCTTTATTTTCCCTCTGATTCGTACTGAATACTAATGTAGCTCTCTACCTTGAGTGGCGCTCAGGCTTTATACAGGGTGAACCTTAGTATAAAAATATGAGGATTATGAACTAAAGACATTCCCTCCTTACGTTGCAGAAACTGAATTTTCGGCAATTGCAATGATTGGTCGTTTTCTCGGGTTGATCGCCGTACATCTAGTGCATATTCAAATATGAATAACCAAGATCTCAAATGGAACACATCCATCGCTAAAGATGTTCAGACCAAAAACAAACTACTGCTCTCAGGAGCTTCTCAGTCCTTACATTCCAGTCCCGATAGAATCTAACAGTGTCTCCGCGTCCTTTTGGGTGATGAATTATTTCCCACTCTATAGCCTCTTTACCACTGAAGAAACATTGCAAGCCTCGCGCTGCTCTATCGCTATCTTAATTTTCGCCAGTTCCAACCTTGACGGCTAGGACCCACCATGCTACGCGCATTGTAGCGAACCACCCCCATCCATTTTTGTATACCATTGGTGAAATGTAAATTCCACTGGAATGGTTTCTTTCCACAAGATACTGTTTTGTAGAACCAACTCCCAAGAGGATGGTTCCACGATAACTATAATTTTAGCCTGTTCAAGATTATGGTTAACCGTTATCCCCCCCCATTTCCCCAAGAAATGAGCCTCTTACCCTTTACCCACTAACCCGAGAAGCTGTTGGGTCTTGTGCAGGACGAAGACTTAGAGGAATTCATTGAATATAAAAACAACTCGAGATCTATAAATTTATAGTCCACAGTGAAGATGAGGATAGTTCAAAACATTTAGCTGGCTAATGGCGCTTACTTGTACCGTTAAGGTTAGCAAAGCTATCACAAAAATGTAGGTATGGTCACTGAAAATACACGAATTTTAACCCTTCCAGAAAAAAAATACCTGTTTTTAGTACAGCGGGTCACTGAAATTGCATGATTTTTAACCTCTTCAAAAAAAATTTACCTCTGTATAGTTCGACCATGAACGATCCGAACTGAAGTCAAGCAATAATACATCCATCACAAGAGTTGAGGACTTCAAATATTTTTGCATGAGATGCGCGTAATAAACTTCATAAGATTTGGCCCGCGAACCTTCCATCGTCTTTAAAAGTCCAAGCTACTCGAACATTGATTGAACCAGTTCTAGTACATGGATCAAAAACTTGGACATTATCTGTTGGTCTGGAAAGACGACTGGATGGCACATAAGATTTGGCCCACGAACCTTCCATCGTCTTTAAAAGTCCAAGCCATTCGAACATTGATTGAACCAGTTCTAGTACATGGATCAAAAACTTGGACATTATCTGTTGGTCTGGAAAGACGACTGGATGGCACATATACAAATCTACTTAGAGATATCCAGAACATCAGTTGGAGATCCCATGCAACGCTTAACACCATTTACGGAGAATTGAGACCAATCTATCTTAAGCTCAAACAAAAACAATTACACTGCTACCGAGCGGACAATTGTCTAATCTCTGTGTCGCGCCAGAAGGTTTTTCACGCCTGAGTCAATTCTTCAAATCTACAAATCAACTATTCGTCTTTGCATTGAATACTGTTGCTATGTATAATCTGGTACCCCCGCTGCTCATTTCGAGGTCCTAGACAAAATCCAGAGATGGATATGCAATGGGATAAGTCCAGATCTGGCATTTTGATTGCATTTTTCACAGATTTGATGTGGCTTCCCTCTGTCTTTTCTACAACTATTTTCATGGCAACTGCTCTGACTAGTTACGTTTACTGGTTCGCAAAACTGCATGAATTGAATTTAAGCATCTCGGTCCCACCCTTTCACTGTCGAAACGGTTAAATGTAGCCGCCTCTTCTACTCCAACAGCTTCCCGACAGTGCAACTCCTTTCCTCCTACTTGCTTCCCTGATGACTATAATCTTCAAATGTATTTATTTAATTGACCCCCTCCCCCACTAAAGGCAGGTTGTGACACAAGGTCGGTTTTAAACGTGATTACTCGAGTGTCCTCACTTGGGCCGCTGGTCTTATCTGGTCATAGCTTTTCCAGGCTGGTCAGAGCTGGTCTAAGCTAGTCATAGATGGTGTTAGCTGGTCCAAACTGGTCAGAGCCGGTTCAAACTAGTGATACTACCAGCGCAGGGACAAATCCCTGTGACCTGTAAGTATCCGAATGTGTACATCACCTTGAGGGAGGGGGTTTCCACACAAATATTCAAATGTAATGTCAATCGACATCTTCTGATGCTTTGATCCTGATCACCGTCCTTCTCTTTATCCTTTCTTCCATCACCCCCCCTCTTTACTCTTGCTCGCACTCTCTGTAACACTTTGCGTGCTAGTAGCACTCCAGCCTTGCTTAGAGTGAAATGCTGAAAAAAACTCCTTACAGCTATGGCATCCTTCTGAACTGTCATATAGCCTGAGGTGCTATGCCATTTAGCTACAGAGGAAGTGTCTGGTTAGCAAGTGTCTTCTCACGAGAATTGGCTTTCCCAGACACCATAGCTCTGGAGCATGGGTTGGACATTGGGGGTCCGGGGACAGCAATACAGGATCGAACAGTGTGGAAAGGGATTGTCATTGGAATTCCGACCATCCACAGGATGATCGAAAGATAAAAAGACGTAGAGGAAATGTATGTCTTTTTCTACGTCTTTTAAGAATAAGCTACTTTTGCGCAGGATTTGACAGCATCTTCTCAAGCGCATGCGTTCTTAAGATGTATACGTCTACAAGGACTATACTTATGTTGACGAGATGTGCTTTTCTAGATCTACAAATCGAAGTATCGAAAACGTATAAATCGATACGTAGTTTAAAATTATAGCGATTGTAGTGATCAGGGAAGCATCCTCTTGGGAGTCGGTTCCTCAGAGCAATGGTTTACAGGAAGAAGCTGTTCGAGTGGAAAATATTTCTCACCAATGGAATAGGGAGAGAAAGAGGGTGGCTTGCTGGGAAGGGAGTGACAGGGTGTGTCCTAACCGTGAAGGGTAGAACTGGTGAAACCAAGGAATGTACTTCGTCTGTACAACGAACACTCATTGTCGCTTTCGTAATGTCAGCGAAAACTCGTTGCCACTTTCATTATGCTTGTTGTAGTAGAGACTTTGTAATCGCCGATACAACTATAGTAACGCCGTTGAACAATACTGCTGTCCGACGCCTTCGAATAGCACTCGCACTAATAGCACATGCTCGATAATACTCGCTCGAATAGTAACGCGTATAGTGATCAGTATAGAGAAATAGTATAGTGAATACTATAGAGGAATAGTATAGTAAATAGAGTAGAGGATAGCGTTTCGTATAGTAATAGAGGATAGACTAGAAATGGAGATCATTTAGACAACACGCGACTTCCAACTTATGCGTTTCTCGCATGGTCCCGTGATCCGCTAAATTCAATAATGGGATCGCCTGTGTTTACTCAATGGCAATCTGTGTTCAGACTCAAGTGTCGGTAGCGACACTTTATTCCTATATAACAAAGTCCTACTGATTAACACATAGTTGGGGGAGAAGTAAATTCATACCTAGTCGGAATTTGATAAACAAACAAAAAATTATGCCCTTATAAAATGGGAGATCAATTCTATATCACAATCATTATGTAAACTGATCCCTCACTTTTCAGCCATGACAGTTTCTATACATTTATATTCCATAGAATGTAAATAGACCTAAAAGACATGCCTGTGTAGCTAATCAGTATTTCATTGATGGATTCGTTTTCTACGGCTTATCAACCAAGAAATTATAAGCGGATATAAAGTGGGGGATCAATTCTACATTACAATAAATATATATAATGATCCCTCACCTTGTGGCCACAGTAGTTTCTATACATTTATATTCCAGAGAATACAAATAAATCTAAAAGACATTCCTGTAGAGCTAATAGTATTTCATTGAATATCAACCCTTTGCAGGTTATTTAAAGTTAGGAAATAGTTTTTGATATTTTGGAGATAATAATTTAATGATACAAGTGCTACTGATTAACCCATACCTTGGAGATGGGAAAGGTGGAATCTTACCTTTCCAAAGGGTATTTGCACCGAGCGGGTACGGAGGTTGTCTTGTCCTGTCTTCCTTCTGGAGGTACCTTCTCATGAAAGTTGACTCCCAGACACCATAGCTCAGGACTCAGGGTTTGTTCATTCGGGATCTGGGGACAGCAATTGAAAATGGAATTCCAACTAACTATAGGGAGGTCAAAAGAGAAGGATGATGATAGTGAAACCCTCTATTATTGCTGTAAAAAAACTGATCATGCCAGTAAAATGGTCGGGCTGCCTGTAAGGATCTGACTTCACTTGCTATCTGAATAAGTCCGGTGAATAGTTTTCCATATTTCAATCAGACACAGTTCTTTACCGATTATAAAGATCTTTTTCTCTTTGTCTTTGACAGGATATACCAGATGCGACATTAATTGAATGGAATCAAAAGGTAAGTCCTTTTAAATAAAAGCTTTATTGACAAATCCACAGAGTTTGGGGCGGAAATGAATTCTTTCTTCATATTATTTAAAATCGAACTGTTGACGTCATTATTTTTATCGACACATCTTTTCTAGCGAAGGGGATTCCAGTCCTTATGAGGCGCTTATTGACCCGTATAACCTTTAGGGAATTTTAGGCCCTTCATTTAACTGAAGCAAGTAAATTGTTTATGTTCCGTTATCCATGTCTAGGGATATCGTAATCTTTTCCGTGCAGCTCCATTACTGCTTACCCTGTTTCAACTGGGCCCAAATCTGTTTTATCCAAACCAGGGATTGAACCCACAATTACTATATTACACAATTAAAAAACAAAACGCATTAATCAACGAAAAGAGCAAAAAGAGATAAAAGATTTGGTTTATTTTTTTTTGGGGGGGGGCTAAATGACTCTCAACTTTGTCTGTTTTATCATTAGATTTTGGTTGATGAATTCTTTGGCCTTCCTCATTGTCTGAAATTCTCTCATGGGTCATTATTATTATTTCATGGCTTGTTTAGACTAACATCCTCATCCTTGTTGGCTTTATCTCTACATTTTGGCTGATGCATTCTTTGACCTTCCCGTTTGTCTGAAATTCTCACATGAGTCGTTTTTATTATTTCATAGGTTGTCTGGACTAACATCCTCATCCTTGTTGGCTTTATCTCTACATTTTGGCTGATGCATTCTTTGACCTTCCCGTTTGTCTGAAATTCTCACATGAGTCGTTTTTATTATTTCATAGGTTGTCTGGACTAACATCCTCATCCTTGTTGGCTTTATCTCTACATTTTGGCTGATGCATTCTTTGACCTTCCCGTTTGTCTGAAATTCTCACATGAGTCGTTTTTATTATTTCATAGGTTGTCTGGACTAATATCCTCATCCTTGTTGGCTTTATCTCTACATTTTGGCTGATGCATTCTTTGACCTTCCCGTTTGTCTGAAATTCTCACATGAGTCGTTTTTATTATTTCATAGGTTGTCTGGACTAACATCCTCATCCTTGTTGGCTTTATCTCTACATTTTGGCTGATGCATTCTTTGACCTTCCCGTTTGTCTGAAATTCTCACATGAGTCGTTTTTATTATTTCATAGGTTGTCTGGACTAATATCCTCATCCTTGTTGGTTCTATTATTTTATATTGGCTGGTGCATTCTTCGGCCTTCCTCATTTTCTGAAATTCTTAAATGAATCATTATCATTATTACTTGCGTTGTTTGGAATAATATCCTCATCCATGTTGGTTTTATCATTGTATTTCGGTTGTTGCATTCTTTGGCCTTCATCATTGTCGGAAATTCTCACATGAAATTCACACAATACATTTCTATAAGGAAAATCCTGTTGAATTCATTCTCGTAACAAAATTTCTTTACAATTCATTTGCATATTAATAGCATTTATATAGCCCCGTTTGGAAATGCATTTACATATAATGCAATGGATTTCTATAAATAGTATACAATGCGAATCTACAAGAAATCTACAACTCATTTCTATAATATCACAGTTGAATAAATTTCTATAACAAATGATAACGCCGAATGATAACTGTATGTATTTTCGAATTTTTGTCATGAACCTTTTTGGCAGATCTTTCTGCAAAGAATGTCACACGTCTTTAATTTATAATTTCTTCAAAAAGTCAACTCCTTTTTTTGAAAGCCTCTATAACATTTTTCACTTAAATTTTGCCTGTTATCTGACATGTGATATCCACATCTCAACTGGATGTACTTTTAATTCCCCCTCCCCTTCATACTGAAAATTATTTACTAAAAAACCATTGGTTCACCAATTTGTTGGTACATTCTCGACAGGATTAGAGTTGGAGAAACAAGACAGTTTTTCATTATTTTTTAATACAGTCCCCCTTGACATCAAGGCACTTTGTCCAAAGATGGACGATTGCAATCCTATCACGGAAGAAGCTGGTGCCCTGGGTCTCCAAAAACTCTTTTACAGCATCGTAGGATCTCATTGTTTTCAAAATGGTCAACATGCAAGAAGGATTTGAGTTTAGGGAACAAGAAGAAGTCAGATATAAGTAAGGGGGGGGGGTTAGTAATTCAACGACAAAGTTGGCTGCTTCAGCTACTGCAACCTGAGCAGTATGAACGGACGCGTTATGTTGAAGCAGAAGCAGACCTGTCCCTCGCCTCCCGTAGCATTTCGACTCGATTGTTTCCTCCTACGTTTCTTTTTCTCACGCATAGTATTGTCTATTAATATTTTTTTCCCTTTTTCCAAGTAATCTGTCATGATTATACTTTCAAAATCCCCCCCCCCTCAAAAAACAAAACAAAACAAAATCCATCACCTTGACAACAGACGCAGCCTGCTTAAACTTCTTCGAGGTGGAGAATCAGAGATTTTTTCCACTGTTTGCTTTGAATCTTTTATTGAGATTTGAAGTGTTGAACCCAGGTTTCATCTTGAGTTACTAATCTGCGGTGGGAATTCTCAGGGTCAGCCTGGAAGCAAATCAGAAGTGAACCCTTTTCAGCTTCTGCTCTGGTGTCAGCATCTTGCAGACAGCTTCCTCGACCCCAAGATCTCAGTTAAAACAGTATGGAACGAACCAGAATTAATGCTTATGGACTATCTTTTGGCCAGTATGACGTCTATCATCTAAAACTTGTTCATGTCCTCAGCAAGTGTCTTTACCAAGTCCGCAGGGTTTTCCTTGGGCGGCATACCTTTGTTTTGCTGATACGTTATGACTTTATGATTGCTCAGGCCTCTTTTTTTTTTCCATTTTAAAATTTGTCGTCCACCTCTCAACTTTGTATGGGCCTCACCTACACAGAAATTAAGACAGAAATCGGAATTAGTTTTTCTTGTTTTATAAAATGTAGTAGTGTGTTGCTACGATAAAAATGTTCAGTTATGACTCTCCTTTCTGAGTGAGGCTTAGAACTTTTTGAACAACCATTATGTGTGTATATATATATATATATATATATATATATATATATATATATGAAGAAATATAGTCTTAAGATGTGCTATATTTATGGGATAAAGTGCTCAATATCAGAGATAGAGCGTGTGTAAATATAAAAATGAACATAGAAGTCAACACTTAGAGGCGACAGTCTGTTTCATGCTAGATGCAGTTGTCAGGCCACGAGCACACACGTGGCCTGATGATTGCATCTAGCATGAAACAGACTGTCGCCTCTAAGTGCTGACTTCTATGTTCACTTTTATATATATATATATATATATATATATATATATATATATATATATATATATATAAATATGATTCCTTCGCTACATAAGAGTTCTCATGTTTCAAAAACAAGAGCCAAAAACCTCAATATAATTATTTTTTCCACTGTTTGCTTTAAATCTTTCATTCAGGTTCAATATGGTGATCCCAGGTTTCATCTTGAATCTGCGGTGGAAATCCCCAGTGTCAGCCTGGAAGCAAATCAGAAGGTCCCTAGAAAAGTCAACCAATTTCAGCTTCTGCTCTGGTGTCAGCATTCTTGGGACCCATCTTGCAGACAGCTTCCACGTCCCCAAGATCACAGTTAAAACAGTATGAACCGAACCAGAATTAATGTCTATGGACTTACCTGTCTTGCTGGACAGTAAAACGTTTGTCATCCAAAACCGTACGGTGAATGAGTGGTTGGGGTTTTGAGGGTTATCCTCTACGCTGTTCTTGCCCCTACCCAGCCTGAAGTCCGCAACACAATTCTTCAAATTTGCATTGGAAGTGTCTTTAACCTGTCTTCATGAATTTCCTTAGATGTCATACCCACCCTTTTTTTGCAGATGCTTTTATGACTTTTTGGGTCAATGTTTTGCCCATTTTTAGATTTGTTACACACCTCTCACCTTTTTATGGGCCTCACAAATTAAGACAGAAATCAGAATTAGTTTTTCTAGTTTTAGAAGAAGTGGTAGCGTGTTGCCAAAACAAAAATGTTCAGCTACGGCTCTTCTTTCTGGTGAAGCTTAGAACTTTTTGAACGACCCTCGTAGCATTACATTGAGTCCCCGCCTATTCGCGTTTCAGCATTCGCGGCTTCCCACATTGGCAGATTTTTCTTTAGTTCATATGTACTTGTTATTCGCGGAAACCCCGAATATTAGCGTGTATTTCTGAAGAACATATGTACAAATTATTCGCTGACAACTCCCTCGATTCGCGTATTTTTTTTCGATAGAACATATTTAAAATATTCCTGTATTATTTTCCTGTCATTTAAGTGACTTAAAACATATAACAGTCCATTTTTTGTGGTAAAAATTGGCAGAACTATACATCTTCATTATAAAAACAGCAAAAACATGCGTAGTGCTTGGGTTTGTTCTTTTGTTAAGGGCTACGGCTGGGGTCTTAAAAATGGTTTATGCTAAGTCTGGGGGCATCATCACAATTCTGTTTTTAGAAAATGTCTTAAAATTTTTATTTTATGTCTTACTACACATATTTTATACAGTATTTTCAATGGTTGTATCGATCTATGCGTAATTAAAAACGGTTATTGTACGTATGAAAGAAAATTTACGCTAAGTGTATGGTCACCAATACTATTTTTCAAAAATGTTTTTAAAAGGGTCTGAAATGTTTCTAAAGTGTTTAGGGTGAAAGTTTAATGTTTTATCAATGAAAATAAGTACTTATAAGCACTTTTAGCGCGGGGGGGGGTACAAGTATTTTTGGATTTTAACTATTCGCGACCGGTACTGGTCCCTAACTCCGGGGGACTCACTGTATTTTATTGTTAAATTAAACATTTAGTAAATAAAGGAGAGATTTATAAATATTTAACCAATCATTGAGAGAAAAAAAAAGATTGTTTTCTGTCGGTCTCATGAAGTGTAAGCCTCGAGAAAAAAATGTCAATTCGAGATAATGAAAAATAATTTTGTCATATTCATGTTTCTCTTTGTCCTACCAATTCATAGAAATCACAAATTTCCTTATAAGGAAACCTTTAGCATTCTACTTGAGCTCTGCTTTTCTTAACTTCTTGGCTGTCAGGCTGGGATCAAAGTGTAGCATCTGTTCTCCTCACCTTCAATGGTGATTTACAAAGCGTATCTTAGATGTGGCACAAGGCCAAAAGTAGGGGGCACCCGATGAGGACTGAACTCACGATTCATTCGTACTTGTACTAGCATGGCAAGCTTGCTAACCATTACATCGCATCGAGGTGCCGCAAATATTGATTTTCCAAGCCTAGATGTGGCACAAGGCCGAAAGTAGGGGGCACCCTGTGAGGACTGAATTCACTGCACTGTCGTAATTGTTTTAGCGAGACAAGCTTACTGACAATTACATCGCCTCAAGGAGCCGCAAATACTGATTTTCTAAGCCTAGATGTGGCACAAGGCCTAAAGTAGGGAGCACCCTGTGAGGACTGAATTCACTGCACTGTCGTAATTGTTTTAGCGAGACAATCTTGCTGACAATTACATCGCGTCAAGGTGCCGCAAATATTCATTTTTTAAGCCTAGATGTGGCACAAGGCCGAAAGTAGTGAGCACCCTGTGAGGACTGAATGCACTGCACTGTCATAATTGTTTTAGCGAGACAAGCTTGCTGACAATTACATCGCGTCAAGGTGCCGCAAATATTAATCTTTTAAGCCTAGATGTGGCGCAAGGCCGAAAGTAGTGAGCACCCTGTGAGGACTGAATTCACTGCACTGTCGTAATTGTTTTAGCGAGACAATTTTGCTGACAATTACAACGCCTCGAGGTGCCGCAAATACTGATTTTTTAAGCCTAGAAGTGGCACAAGGCCTAAAGTAGGGAGCACCCTGTGAGGACTGAACTCACTACACTGTCGTAATTGTTTTAGCGAGACAAGTTTGCTGACAATTACATCGCCTCGAGTTGCCGCAAATATTCATTTTTTAAGCCTAGATGTGGCACAAGGCCTAAAGTAGGGAGCACCCTTTGAGGACTGAACTCACTACACTCTCGTAATTGTTTTAGCGAGACAAGCTTCGCTGACAATTACATCGCCTCGAGTTGCCGCAAATACTTATTTTCTATGCCTAGCTTAGATGTGGTACAAGACCGAATGTATGTGGTACCCAGTGGAGATTTTAGCGAGACAAGCTTGCTAAACATTACACCGCGCCGAAGTGCCCTCTCCTCACCTCTCATGTTAGCAATTTTCATAGAAGGAAATATTTCGCCTTCATGGACGGAAGCTACACGAGCTATGCTTTTCTTCATTTTCTGACTACTGGGTTGGGTTCAGTGTAGTACCTGTTTTTTTTTTTTTTTTTTTTTTTTGCTGTATTTCTGTCTTCGGACGGAGCGTAACTCTCTTGTGTCTCGAAATACTAAGCCCAACACAACCGATGGTTGTCGGGGCTGGTCTATTTTTGGACCGTACCACACCCCGATTGACCTTGTATCGTATCCTACCAATGTGGGACGGTAAGTCAATACTAATTGTAGCGTCTGTTCTTATCTATTAGGTTGGTGCAAAAATAATGACGTAATAATGTCGTTTTTTTACTTATTTTTAACGTCAAAAAACGACATTATTACGTCATTATTTTTGCACCAACCTACTATAATGGTTATAATAGTCGTTTCTTTATGAGGATATACCAGCCGCGGCAGAAATATCTCCAGAATAATTGTAAGACATTCGGCAAATGAAGACAGTATTTCTGCTAATGTGTTACCATGGGAAATATTTCTGGGAGGTATATGTGGGAGGTAATTCTTCCGCTCTGTGTATATGCAGGATGCGATCAGTAAATTGGCGCCATTTAATATTTTAATTTCACGCATGCGCATTGCTTGCTTTTGAGTTTGTCGATTGCACAGTATAGTAGGGTCAGTTGGGCATCGCCTGTATGAAGAAGAGCACCATGACGCAATTTACACCGCCAGAAATTTAGAAACGCCATGTTTGGTGTTCGCGCCGGCGGAGCTTCAAAACGAACATTTCAGAGTATTTGGCCGTCAATCTGGGGACAGTGCAGAAGATTCTTAAAGAGTTGGAAGAGTCTAATGGTAATTACGAAGGTGTTTGGAGTGATCACAAGTGATGGCGATGTTATGCCTCTACTCATCTTCGTACAGAGTCTCAGATTCAACACGGAGATCTATATCAAGTGCCTTGAGGAGAAGTAGTTTTGCTCTGGGACAAGAAGGTAGCTGCTGGAAGACCCAAAGTCTGTCATCATGACTCTGCACCATGCAACACAAGGTGGAGAATCCAGTCATGGCTGTCAGGCAATTTCTGCGATCTCGACACCCTCTTAGACTTGGTCACCTAACTCCCCAGACTGCACCCATCTTGATTATTATTTGGGGCGCGATACCAACAAAATTCCTTGTAACCCCAAAGATGAACTGAAGGCAAAGATTATGGTGGAATTCATCAACTTAAGCAACGATTCGGTTCAGAAGAGTTGCAGGAGATTCCCAAGTCGTCTGGAGGTCATGCTTGAAGCCTAATAAATATAATCTTCTGTATTTGAAGTTATTTTTGTGTAATTTTGGTAAATATGTCTGAGATGTCAGTGTTATTTTTGCGTCATTTAGAGGATAATTTATCTAACACACCCTTTATATGTTATTAATTTTAATTCTTGTTATTAAAAGTCCTCAAGTGATTTGGTTTTTTTCATTTTGGCACGGTTCTTTCTTTGCTATTCTGTAACACCAGTTCACAAACATGTAGTCTTCGACAAGACCCACATGCTTCACTCACTGAAAGCCATTGACTCTCGCCTTCACTGACTTTTCCCACCGTCCTCACGTAGCTTGTTCTATAAATATTTTCATGTTAATTGTTCTTATAAGTTTTCCTCTTTGAAATTACAAATTTAAGTACAGTACTTGATTGGCAGCTAGGTCTCATCATTTTACTGATGTAAAATTGTAGAGAAGCAATAGTAACCGTAACGTATGGGATGTAACCGTAAGTTCTATGCTAACAGTTTATTCTGCATTTCTTGGTTGTGGAGCTCTCCTCCTGCTTCTTGCTGTCCAGTGAGCTTTGAGCTTCAAAAATTTAAATGCAATGTCAATCGTTATTTTCTGTCTTCTTAATTCTTGTTCTTTTATCGTCTTCTTTCCTTAATAGTAGTTTTTCTCATATTTTCTAACACTCAGTAACCCCCTTCCGTCCTAGTGGCTTTATTGCCTTTGATCTTCAAAAATGTAAATGCAATGTCAATCGTTATCTTCTGTCTTCTTAATTCCAGTTCTTTTATTGTCCTCTCTCCTTAATAGTAGTTTTTCTCATATTCTCTAACACTCAGTAACCCCTTTGCGTCTTAGTGGCTTTATTGCCTTGCTTTGATTGAAAGAATTAAAAAAAGAAAAATGCAGGAAAATATATATTCAACTTACACTTCATAATAGTCTCATCTTCAAACCAAATGATGTTCTTTATTCTCACAAATCTTCTGGGTACATTGCGTGGCAGGAAGAAAGTATGTACGTGATCATGGCTCTCCACAACCTCTAGTCCTTTGATGTTCTAAGTAACATATGTTCGTTTATCATCCGTCTTCGTTGTAATCTTTCAGGACATAGATGATCACGGCACTCCACAACTTTCCATCCAAAATTCTCTTCATTTATTG
Source organism: Acanthosepion lycidas (assembly GCA_963932145.1). Classification (NCBI taxonomy): domain Eukaryota; kingdom Metazoa; phylum Mollusca; class Cephalopoda; order Sepiida; family Sepiidae; genus Acanthosepion; species Acanthosepion lycidas. The sequence goes on from OZ010614.1 coordinate 67,152,767, forward strand.
TCTTTGTTCTGCATCCATTCACTTCTACTTTGATGTATCATATTCGTTCTGCTCGTAGCTGATCATGACTCTCCACAACTTCCTGTCATTCATTATTTAATTTTTACCTATTTACCATCTAATTTTACTTCGTCATTCATTGTTCTAAGTAACTTTTACCTATTTATCTTTTGTCCGTGTTCTGCCATCCATTCACTTCTTCCTTGATGTGCCGTGTATCTTTAGGATGTAGTTGATCATGGCTCTCCACAACTTCTTGTCTCAGGGTTTCTTTGCCATGCACTACTAATCTGTCACGAAATATCTTTGTAATGTTCTTACTCATTGTCTTTATTCTTTTGCCGAAATACTTTCTTGTTCCTTAATCAATTTTTATCGCTTTTTTTGCCTTATATTTGCAGCTGAAAATATAAGGCAAATTAATCAATCAAATGAATCAATTAAATGCCTATATCTCTGCATATTTGCACTTGTCAGGATTCATTATCCGTACATGTGGGAAAAAGTTTAAATTTGCCGACCGATATGCGCATAAATTGTACTATGACGTCAGCCAATGCCGAAGCGCAATGCATGTGTCATATTCAATGTATGGATTTCAGGTTGTTGCTATTTATCAATCCACCCACGAGGATCGAATGCGGCACAAGGCCGGTTTAATGTGGGTAGCCCCCGAGCCCGTAGGCTCGGCCAAAAATATGACCTTTGAACCCGCCTAGACGGGTTCAGGTCCTGTCTACCTCCCCGAAGGAAACCTTGCCCTTCAGCAAAGCCTCCTCCGAATTCCTCTCTGCATTAGCAGAGAGTTCGACAGAAACCCGACTCGGAAGCTCACAAAGCGCAGATACTACACTTTGATCCTAGCAACCGGGCCGAGTTTTTTAGGTTGTTTGTTAACTATAAAACTTTATACAAATTAATTCAAACAAAACGAATAATTCCCTTATTATTTACTCTTTTTCAAATTTTTCCAATGAAATATGACCCAGCGCACATATTAGTACTTCGTAACTCCATTCCACGAAGTCGTTCCTTGCAGATTGATCACAGATTCTCAATTGGATTTAAATCAGGAGAGATTCCGGACCAGTCTATAGTATTTTGATTTGCTCACCCGTAAGGCCTGCCATTGTGTACGTGCGTTACAATTTTCGCACGCTTCCTTGGGGTAACGTCCATCGCAGATAATAGCCGTAGAACAACTAATCGACAGTCAAGACAATAGTGACAGGATGAGAATGCACCCTAAACGTTGATTTTTTATTGTGTTTAATAATTCCCTTGGTAGCCACTGGTGTATTCGTTTCACTGGGCGTACACCAAATACGTATTCGTCCTTTATATCTAAGAGTAAAGGGACTCTCGTCACTCCACATCTTCCCAATTAGATTTAATCCAGTGTAAATAAACTTTTCACTATGCCAACCGTACCCGTCGATTTTTTCACGATACGATTTTTTTTATGGATTTGGTTACAATGCCTTTTGCTTTAAGCCTGTGTCTGACTGTTCCTGAAGACACCGCCGAACTAGCCACTTTAGAAACATCTTGTGCCGTTACGAATCGATCATTCTATCTATCTTCGCTGCCGGTAGATTTTAGCGCTCGGCCTAATTCGCTACGTCTTTTATATATTCCAGTTGGCGTTCTCTTTTTAGCTTGCGGGCACATGACTCACTTCGATTAATCTTATCAGCTACCGATCTATTCGACAGCCCAAGATTATGAAAAGGGATGACTTGGCCTTTCTCAGAGTCAGAGCAATGCTTAGAATAAATGTAAATACAAATGTAATAAGCTTCATATGTTTTTCATCATGATTTCTCTTGGAGCGTCCATTTTCTTTTCCGCGTACTATCTATCTATCTATCTATATATATATATATATATATATATATATATATATATAAATTTATTTATTTATTATAATTTTATTACATAGAAAAAAAGAATTTATTCACTACAAAGATGCAACTTCGTTTCGGTGCATTTCAATTGCACCTCGACTGGCGAGTACCAAAAATGGTTATAAACAATTCTGCTTGTAGTCAAGCCGTATGTGAAACGTCACTTCCATTTTTACATTTGTTTGAGAATAAAATTTGTTCATAGCAATTTAGTGAAGGATGGGTGAGGTGTTGAATGCTGGCTAGTCTGAGAGGATTCCTTGCCGATAAAAACGGTCAAAAGTTTAGGCTCAGCATCTCACAAGCGTCCTAAGAGTGAGGGGTGGGGGAAGAAAGGTGGGAATGGGAGATAATAACAGGATGAAAGAGGTAGGAGGGACAAATTCTAGCGATAGTCATAGTAGTAATTGGGAAAGTTTTTTTGGTTTACTATAACCCCCCCCCCCACCAAGCTAAAGCTGAATTGCATACATTTATGTTGGTGTTATCACTACTAATTCTGTAATCAATGAAAGTGTTTTATAAATTAATAAATTTAGAAGTGTCGATTAACTTTTATATCATTGGATTTATTTTCTATTATAAAAGTAGCGGAAATGTTGTTCTACAGAAGGATGCTGAGGATACTATGGGTTGAATATGTGAGCAACGACGAAAGTTTAGAAAAAATGTAAACGAAAAAGAAACTTATACTTAACATAAGTAAGAAGCAGTTGAAATTTTGTGGGTACATAATGAGGTAGAAGGCTTGGAAAATTTAATACCCATGGGATAATTTTCTGATTTTTAGCAACTATATTAAAACAGAGGGTAGGGATTTTTGCTTTTATTTTGACGTTGAGGTCAACACCCAAATGTGACAATCTGTTTAAAGCTTAAATTGAATTGTCTCAACACCCCCACTACACACATGCACACACATACATATTCACGCACGCACATACATATGCATATACACGCACGCACGTACGCATGCACATAGACACAGATATGCATGCGCATACACCCATTCACATATATACACACGTATACACATGCTTACGCATATACGCCACGTACGCACTCACACACATAGACGCAGTGGATTCCCGGATCCTGGAGGATCACGATTCCGGATATGTTTGACCTTTGCCATAAATATAAACACAATTTTACAGAAAACAGCCCAATTCTGAAAAATGTGACCTTTAACCTTTCCCTTTTTTGCCTTAACCATAATGGCAAGTACCTTACCTATCTTGGAAATATGCATTAGAAAGCCAAACATTTATCCGCAGACAAGAAGTGGTAAATACTCAACGGCTCACCTCTCTCAGACACCAGACAATGAATATATATATATATATATATATATATATATATATATATATATATATATATATTAAAACCCATGCCAAATTCACTATAATTGAGAGAATAGAAAAGTTCAGAGCAGATAACATTAGAAAGATTTTAGAGTCCCATGAAAATAAGTGGATACAACGTCTAAAAACACACTATTCAACTGCACTAAACCATAAAGTTAATAATATAGATAGTACCAATATATAACTCAACAAATCAAAACCTACCCACATTTCTCACCCACACAATACAGACATGCTTACGGAGGTGTGGAGGCCTCACACTTATACACACACCCACACGAATATACACACTTACACACATCATGCTCACTCACTCCCTAATGAGCCAAATGATAACACACACCCACAGCAATACACACACTTACACACATCATACTCACTCACTCCCTAATGAGCCAAATAACACACACATCCCAGAGACACATCCCCTTTCCAGGAACCAATAAAACTGTCAAACTGACCAAGGGAATTCAGAGCAGCATGAATCCATCCAGCTCTTATCTTAAATAACAACTTAAAAGAGACTGTTTGACCAACACAAGTCTGACCAAAATTCACGCTAAAAAATAAAAAAAACAAAAACAAATGAAAATTACAGACAAATGTTTTCTCCATCAAGACATTCATTTGTGTAGTCCACTGCTACCAGCAAGCAGAAAATTATTTTTCTCCTGATGATGGCCATGTTGGCCGAAACTAGTCGAGGAATCTAAATGAAATAATAATAAAAACGAAGAAATATTAATATACAACCCAGTGTGTCTGAAGATTTTAATTTTCTAATATTTTTTATTGTTCAATATATATATATATATATATATATATATATGATATTATACTTAGGGAGTGGTCCTTCTTTTATGCATGTTTAATTAACACGACAGACTATGTACTACGATTAAGCTTTTTATTTAATTTTTCTTGTGTTCGAACAAGCGTTTTCTTTTTTGTACACAGAGTGTGTAGAAACTGTCCCAATATTCTATAATTCCGATAAGTTTCGGTTAGACTTTTAGTCATTATCAAGGATAATTTTATTTGTCTCAGTATAATCGGGTGTGGGCGTTTTGTGTATGTTTTTAGTGTTATATAGATGTTTTAGTTCCAGAACACAGTTAGTACATTCTGACCGTGTTCGTAGTTAATATTGTTAAGTGTCAGCTTTTTCTTTTTTATTATTAAGGCTTCCATTGTTTTTTAAAATCTTTTTCAATCTTTTTTTTACACACACTTTGTCCAAACTAGAAAACACTTGTTCGAACACAAAAAATTAAATAAAAAGGTTAATCGTAGTACCTTGCCTGTCGTTTTTAATGAAACACACACACACACACACACACACACATATATATATATATATATATATATATATATATATATATATATATATATATATATATATATATCCGATGCAGTGAGAACGAAAGTAATATATAAATTCTAACGCTCACAGTATTAATCCAAAAGAGGGCTCGATACCGAAAGTAGTTAATTGTTTCAGTTGGATTTATTCAGCCTACACCGCGAGGATTCCTGGGAGAATTAGGGGTCCTACCAGGATTTATTATTGGCGGCCACAATCTTAACAACATAAGATATACTGATGTCATGGCATTGATAGAAGACACAGAAAAGAAACTACCAAAACTTCTACAGAAGTTAGTGAAGGAAAGCAAGAAGGAAGCACTAAACATTAATGAAGTCAGAATTCATGGTCGTTAGCAAAAGGGTGAAACCTAAATTCAAATTACAAATCGGGGATACCAAAATCAAACAAGAACAAAAATTTGAATATCTGGAAACTTTTCTAACAGGGGACGGAAAGTACGACACAGAAATCCGAAGACGTATTAGGATGGCCAAAGTTCCATTCCAAAAGCTAAGCATAGTATTAAGAGACAGGAAAAAACTTCGCTAGAAACAAGAAAAAGGGCACTGAACTGTTACGTGATATCTGTCCTCCAATATGGCAGTGAATGGTCGACTTAAAGATGAAGAATAGACTGGAAACAACAGAGAGGTGGTTCTACAGAAGGATGTTTGCGATACCATAGACCGATTTTTCTAGAGAAACGTTGGCGATCATGACTCTCCACAACTTCATCTCTTTTATAGCTCTTAAGAAATATTCTCTTTTTGTTATACTCACAAACTCGATTCGCCCATTCATTCAGTCAAGCTCACCAAATATGCCATGCGTTGTTTTCTTCTTTCTCTTTTACCTTCAATATATCCCGTGAGTACCAAATTTTCCAAGCCCTCCGTTCTCATTACGTGCCCCAGAAATTTCAACTGCCTCTTCCTGATGTTAAGTATAAGTTTCCGTTTTGCTTCCATTTTCTCTAGAACTTCGTTGTTGCTCACATATTCGGTCTACGGTATCCTCAGCATGCTTCTGTAGAACAACATTTCTCTTGCTTCAAGTCTCTTCTTCAACTTTGAGGATATTATCTAGCATGCACTGTCATATCGGAGGACAGATATTACATAAGAGTTCAGTACTCTTTTCTTTGTTTCTAACGAAGATTTTCTGTCTCTTAATACTCGGCTTAGGTTTTGGAAGGCATCTTTGATATGCCAATGCGACTAATGATTTCAGTGTTGCACTTTCCGTCCGTTGTTAGAACACTTCCAAGATATTAAAATTTTTGTACTTGTTTCATTTTGGTATCTCCGATTTGTAATTTGTATTTTGGGCTCACCCCTTTTGCTAACAGTCTATGCATTCTGTCTTCTTTCAGTTGATATTTAGTCCTTTCTTCTTGCTTTCCTTTGCTACCCTTTGTACGGATTTTTGTAGTTTCTTTCTGTGTCTATCAACACTGTATCATCTGCGTCACCTGCATATCTTATACTGATAAGATTGCAGCCCCCAATATTGAATCCTGGTAGAACTTCTAAATGTCTCGCTATATTAGTTGTCAGGTTTGGCTATATTTTGATGAGGTTTTTCCAATTTAGTCGATAAAAATCTAGATCTAAGTTTTACCTTTTTTTTTAACGTTTTGAATGCATCTCCATTCAACTTACAGACTAGTTTTTCTTTGGTGCCATTATCGGAATTTAACAGTCACTCGTGGAACAGGCCGAAATGAGGGCCCAATCAGTGCCCTTGTAGAAGTCATGTGGTACCCTCAGCAGACCACTATATAAAATTCGACTCCCAGCCTCTTTTTTTTCGTTCGCTTTCCTTTGCGACAGGCTTTGACCCGTCGATCTGTGTCTTGTTCCCCTGTGTGATGGCCTTTATCCGAGCCCCTGAGAGAAGCAGCGGCCGCTATCGACGGCCAACTCAGATACGAGCCTACAACCCAGGGGAAACTGGGACAGCCACTACAGACTGACCGTCCTACTAGTTACGAGGGTAAATCTTCAAACAAGCTAAGACCACAAACGCACTTTGTTTGCAAATAGACAACCTTTATCCTTTCAATTTTTTTCATTGAAGTAAATTAATTGAACTCAAACAGGTCTTGTGTTTCCTTTCTTCAAAAGCTGTCGTTCCAATTTGCCTATACGCATTTAGTTTCAGTTCTGTAACCGTCCAACTTCGGGGACAAAAACCCTAAACTTTTTTCAGATAAATTCATACAACTATTTTATCCTTACAACATTTTAAAATATCAGATTCAACAGCTATGTATGATTTGTACATAAATAATTTTGTACACTATTTACATTGCTCGGACTATCATCCTCATCTTTGTTACCATATTTATCAAGGACACATGGCACAGTGGATAAAGGCGTTAGTTACATCCAGTGACAGGACCCAGAGAGTGAGTTCAATACCTGGTTAAGGCGGTGGAGGACTTAGAAAGGGGAATTAACAAGAGATAACTGATATCCATTAGACGTGGAACTAGAACAGTCTACCCCAGCGAGCGAAATAAAAGGTTCAGTTCGACATTCCAACCACCTGAAGAAGGTCAGAGCGTACAACGGCCGAAACGTTGTGATAAATATGGCAACAATGATGGGGATGATAGTCCGAGCAATGTAAATAGTGTACATAATACCTCATCCCAGAAATATATGTTTTTTTTCTTGTATAATTTGCTAGCAATATTGTTTCCAATTGTTTTAAACTCAGATCTGGGATTTCGATTCCTGTCTGTGTTGTTTTTTTAACATTGAAATTTGCAAGTGTGTTGAGCAGTGAACGGAAAGAGACGGTTTTTTAAAAAAATGACACTGCGTCAGAAGTAACATAATTGTCAAAGTACGAGCTGGTGTGCAAAGACCCAGTATATTAGAAGAATGACGCTCGCGTGTTCGGACTGGAAGTCTGGGATGAGCGTAACATTCTACAATGGACACCGGGAAGCGGGATTTCAGTTGTCCCTGATGTTATGACTCGGTGTAATATCTTCTCCCGGTGCGGGAATCTGGTGGAACATCTCCCCGTGTGTAGATAGATGCGTGCAGCGACCATATTCGTTAAGCGATGGGCAAGCGCTGAGACTAAGGGATGGGATGACTAAATTGATGACATCCTCCTCAAGCAGATGATGAAAGAAATAGCTAGTTGTAAAATACGGCAAGGGCAGATTGAGGTTAGGGGAAATACCGAACTGGTTGCTCTCCCAACTACTCGGTGGTTAGGGGTTTAAAGACAGAGAAGGAAGAGAGACGGCAGGTAACAAAATGAAACTCCCTCAGAAGGCACCAAAATTTTAGAAACGAAATGGCCACGGGACAGACATCGAGTTTCGCCCATTGCCTACCATCAATTGTTGATTTTACCATTCGCTTTTATTGACAAGAAACATTTGATAGAAATCCGGATCTAGACAAGTTGCAGAGAGTCCTGTATCTGAACATGCTATGCCGGTCGCGTTGCTAACGAAGAAAATCCAGATACAGTTGGTTTTGATAGACATGCCCGCTTGCAATCCGGGCCTTTATTTGCGTCTGTACTGACGCAGCTTCGCCACAGATATACTTTCCACGGTTAAGCAACCCCTGTCAATAATGGCCTCATTTTCTGGCGTTGGACGAGTTTTCTACACCTATGAACTGATGCATTCCAAACTCAGAAACTGTTTCGGTACAGACAGAGAGGCAAAACTGGACTTTCTATTGAAATCCATGAATCCAAACATTGCTCATGTTGAAGTAAAAAATATATTAATGGATAAAATTTGAAAAAGAAAATGATTCCGTTGATTCGTCATTGGCACCCGGTCCCCATCTGAGATTCGGGATCATCATCCTCTTTTCCTATTGCCTTTCTCTCATGACCTCCTGCTGAAGGTGGTAGAGATGGCTGTAAATTAAAGAGAGTTTGATGAGACGTTTCGCGTAAATTTGATTTTGATGGGCACCTCTGCGCGACGCAAGGGCCCACATAAGTGCGGATTTGAGTCAGGCCAGATCTGGCAAAGTTAGTTGCATCGGGTTGCCGGAAGCTTGGTCTGCTAAGGACCGCTTTGGTTACGCAAGCCCGACTGGCGATGGCCTCTTCCGTCTGTCTGGCTGTCGAGATCCTGTAGATATTTGCCTATTCCACCATTGGAGTCTTTAGTGGTTTTCGTCAGTTGATTCATAAATACTTGATTCAATATGTTTAACACTTGACTTAATATGTTTAACACTTGATTCAATATGTCTAACACTTGATTCAATATGTTTAACACTTGACTCAATATGTTTGACACTTGACTCAATATGTTTAACACTTGACTCAATATGTTTAACACTTGACTCAATGTGTTTAACACTTCATTCAATATGTTTAACACTTGAATGAATATGTTTAACAGTTAATTCGATATGTTTAACACTTGACTCAATGTGTTTAACACTTGATTCAATATGTTTAACACTTGAATGAATATGTTTAACAGTTGATTCAATATGCTTGACACTTGACTCAATATGTTTAATGCTTGACTGACTATGTTTAACACTTGTCTCAATATGTTTAACACTTGATTCAATATGTTTCACACTTTACTCAATATGTTTAACTCTTGATTCAATATGTCTAACACTTGATTCAATATGTTTAACACTTGACTCAATATGTTTAACACTTGATTCAATATGTCTAACACTTGATTCAATATGTTTAACACTTGACTCAATATGTTTGACACTTGACTCAATATGTTTAACACTTGACTCAATGTGTTTAACACTTGATTCAATATGTTTAACACTTGAATGAATATGTTTAACAGTTGATTCGATATGTTTAACACTTGACTCAATGTGTTTAACACTTGATTCAATATGTTTAACACTTGAATGAATATGTTTAACAGTTGATTCAATATGCTTGACACTTGACTCAATATGTTTAATGCTTGACTGACTATGTTTAACACTTGTCTCAATATGTTTAACACTTGATTCAATATGTTTAACATTTGACTCAATATGTTTAACACTTGACTCAATATGTTTAACACTTGATTCAATATGTTTGACATTTGACTCAATATGTTTAACACTTGACTCAATATGTTTAACACTTGATTCAATATGTTTAACACTTGACTCAATATGTTTAACACTTGATTCAATATGTTTAACACTTGATTTCCCTCATGAAATTTCATCCAATAAATCAGTGATTTAAAAAATATTTGATTTAAATCGTGATTTAAATCAGTTGCTTAAGGCTTCCAATGAACCCCCAACATTTATAAGCATGACCCGGCGTAGTAGCATCTATTAGGGTCCCGTCTAAGGTCACGCAGTTAAACCCCAAACTGAGGTCAAATATAATTTATTGTAAAATTATTACCAATATATATTCATAATAAAATTAACAGCAATACTTATTCATTCTAAAATGACCAACAATACATTTTTATAATAAAATTACCAATAATACCCATTTATAATAAAACTGCTGCAATAACTATATGGGCCCGTGGCCGATTGATCTCTGAGGCCCAGGTTCGAATCTCTCTATGGTCGATTTGTCAGGGAGGAGACTTCCTGGTGTTATCAGACTGCAGAAGTCGATCCCAGCGTGCGGCACCCTCGGAAAGTCCCTGAAAAACATACCACGTGTTTACCCAAGCCTTGTGTGGGAAATTGGGTAAGCAGAACCATAAGGGGCCGTCGATAGGTGTGCTAGCACGAAGTCACAAGTCATCGTGACCGAGAGTTTGAGTGTACTGGCGTTGTTCGGATTGTTTATCATACTAGATAACACGCTCTCTCCCAGAAACTGTCTGCTCAGCATAGTTGCAATATAAGCCACAGTTGGGCTCTGTAGGTGTTGAACAAACACAAAATACACCTGAGCAAGCGTCTGCGATAGGGATTGGCTAGCTGCCGTAGTAGACGAGTGGCCAGCTATACCACAATAACTATTTATAGTAAAATTACCAACAACAACTATTTAAATGAAAATTACCAACAATACATTTTAATTGTAGTTGAATGCATGAAATAGAGTTTAAATATTTAGATTTCGGCATTAAATAACCCATAGCGGTGTTCATATGCCGTTAAACAAAATCAACCAACCAACCTATTAGGTTGGTGCAAAAATAATGTCGTTTTCTCACATAGTAACATATGTGAGAAAACGACATTATTTCTGCACCAACCTAATATCTATAATATCGAGCAATAATATCCCACCTAAATATATCAAGGTTTCCATCCCAATGAAAGAGCCCTTTAAAATAAAAATAAATATAAATAAATAATGTTTGATTTTTTTTTACATACGTGCAATTGTCCTCAATTTTGTTATCATAACGTTTCAATCATTGTACCACCCGTCTTTCATCAGGTGTATACCGATCCGGGTAACCTACCCGGAATTTAGGATTTAACTTAATTTATTTATGGGGGACGTAGACTGTTATCATTCCATTGTCCATTGTGGAGAATTTGACTTTCCAGGCCGGAGAAAGGCAATGTACTTACCTGGGTTTCTGGTTCTTACTAACTAAAAGTGGTTATGTTTTTACTAACATTTTATAGTTACAGGGATCACGTGACTTTATTACCACGTGATCACTGAAGTATTTATACGGGAATTTTTTTTTTTTCCTTTTTTATTTTTATATTTACTTAATGGAAGTTATTAGTCGGTCACATTACGTTACGGAAAGATATCTTATATCGTAACTTACGGCAAGTGTTTTTGCTTCTTTTCCTCGGCCTGAATCGCCTCTAGATTTTTGGGGGTTGAGATTTTCTCGATACCATGTCTTAATTAGTACTACTCGGTTACTGATCACCGGTATCCACCGAGTCGAAGTACACCCTGCCCGGGCTAAGGATTGAACTCATAATTACTTTGATACCAAATGAAACGTTGTAACAAAAACAACAAAGATGAGGACAATAATCCGAATGTAAATAATGTTAACTCCTCATCCCAGAAATTCAGACAGAACTAATATTTGGTGATTTGGAGATTCGTTGAAATAACTCTTCAGCACCCCACTCCTCAAATTCATTTGTTTGTATGTTTTATTGAATTCAACCTACAAGACCTGTTTATCTCATTTTCATGACAATTTTTCCCAGTTAGTAACAACACATCCAGATCAAATGTATAAACAAACTGAGCAAAGTCAATATTTTTTTTGTTAATGCACTTTCAACCATCTTTCGTCATTATCAGTAATGTTTATATCAATTACAATAAAGGAAAGTTTTTTTTTAGAAATATTAATTTAAGTCTACATTTATCAAAGGCAAGTGACGTCATATCTAAAATATCTGTGTAACTACACAGAAGGGATATTTCATTTGAAATTTAAAACAAATGGCTTAAGTTATACAACTTAACAATATCTAATGACCAAGATAGAATTCAAAATTTTTAAAAATTTCAAACATATTTAAAAAAAAAAAGAAGCTTTATTTTCTGTTCAGTATTAGACGTAAGGCAGCTGACATCTTAAGACAGACTTCCTGAAGAGAAAGATGGAGTTTGAGTCTCACCTGGTGGCTGTTATTTATTTCTTACCTGCACTGTTTAATGGTGGCCATAAAAAGTTGCAATAAAAGTAAAAAAAATAAAGATGAAAGAAGCCCTAGACAGAAATGAATAATAGATGATAAAGCTTCAATCTGAGAAATTCAGTCTGTCCTCTTATAATTGTCTGTGTCTCTTCCTTCGTTAGTTTGCACGACCGTTACGCCCTGCCAATAAATACATGCAATTCTACTCACCAAATTACATAAGAATCAGCACGAAACTCAAAATGCATAAAATTGGCCATTATCAGGTTTCTATGATTAATACTGCTCAAAATTAAATTTAATTGACACCAAATGATTCTGCTCATCAAATGACATAGGAATAAGCAGAAATACAGGTATAGCTCACCCTACGTCATTAATTGGTTTGAGAGGTCACAACATGAGTCATTTTTCGACCTAAGTCAAAATAACTATATCATAAACCTCAAATATGCACCATCACCCCATAGTATGTTAAGTTTTCTTGATTTCCACCAAAATCTTCCAGCGATATAGGCTCATGCTTAGCATTAACCCTTGCACTGGGACTTTTCTTCAGAGCCATGGGCAAAAATGTATTATAAATCACAATTGATGATATGTACATATAGTATTCTTGATTTCCACTAAAATCTTCCAGCGATACCCTTACTTAGTTTTTATTTTCTGTTCAGTATAAAACGTAAAGCAGCTGGCATATTAAACCAGACAATTCTTTTCTCGGGAGTTTTTTTTACAGTATACCCTCTATTATTATTATTATTATTATTATTATTATTATTATTATTATCAATTCATTTCTTTTTATTTCTGCTGTATACTCATTTCTTTCCGGGTCCCTACCAGAGACATAAGGTTAGAAATGGCGTAATGACATTTTCCAATGAGCTATTGAAAAACACACACACACACATACAGACATAATTTACATAGATAAAGCCCTTCGTAAGATGTGGGCTGTACTCTTGTGAACAATTTTTTTTTGTATTTTTTAAGGCATACGAGGAAATGCATCCAATGAGTCTACTGGAATCTTTTCCAACCAATCCTAGGGCTCCAACTACAACAGGGATTGTTGATGTTCTCATATGCTATATTTTTGGGATTTCGATTTCAAGGTCCTTGTATTTTCATAGCTTTTTGTAGATCTTCGAAGATACATTTCAGTCTGCAGGAACTGCCATATCAATTAGGAGGCACTTTTTTGTTTGCGATCTCTAATAACAATGTCTGGGCAGTTGGCTTCGATTGTTCTGTCTGTGTGTATTGTGTAGTCCCATAAAATTGTTACAGGTCCTATCTCCATAACCGAATCTGGGTGGTGTTCATACTAATTTCTTTCAGTTTCCTTTCTGTAGAAGTTGCATTATTATTATTATTATTATTATTATTATTATTATTATTATTAATAATATTATTATCTTCTTTGATTTCTGGCGTTTAACACATTTCTTTCCGGGTTCCGCCCAGGGACCTAAGGTTAGAAATGGCATCATGACACTTTCCACTGACAAAAAAAAAAAAATTACATAGATAAAGCCTTTCGTAAAGTGTGGGATGTACATGTGAGAACAATTTTTTGTATCTCCTTGAGGCATGGACTTCCAGGAATCCCTTCAATTAGTGTACTGCAATCTTTTCCAACCAATCCTAGGGCTCCAACTACAACAGGGATTGTTGATGTTCCCATATGCCACATTTTCGAGATTTCTATCTCAAGGTCCTTGTATTCTAACAGCTTTTTGAATATCTTCATTGCAGTCAGCAGGGACTGCCATATCAATAAGAATGCATTTTTCTTCTTCTTCTTCTTCTTCTTCTTCTTCTTCTTCTTATTATTATTATTATTATTATTATTATTATTGTCTTCTGTACTGTTGAATTATGGTTAGGGATATTGCATTATGGGTGTTTTTTATCAAATCACACCGTCTCTAAAAAGATTACATGTTTTGCAGAATATGGACAAAGTGAAAAGCAATGCAGACTTCTGAAGCAACGGAATACTAGGCTTTATTCCTATTTTCTTAATGTAGGTTTTTAGGGTCGGTGGTATAGACCCCCCAACGATCCAATGATAACTGGGTTAAGGTACCTAAGCGTATCATATTTTGGCAACTAAATCCAGAAGGTCAGTGTGCTTTTAAAGCTTTTTATTGCCTTTGAAGTTTTTATTTTGGTTACCATTATTATTATTATTATTATTTCGTAAAATACATCTATTGGATGCTTTAGTACATATCATCAGTGATGTTTCTAACTGAGGTTCATTAGGGGTTTCGGGTCTTTCAACATCTTACCCCCTCTTCACAGTGACCTATCCAAAAAGATGTTTTTTTTTTATATAGAATGTGCTATTATTTCGGTCTACAAACAATTATTTCGTTTCCAAGTTTTTGATTTTATAAGGAAAAGATATGCCTGACGATGAATAAAGGATTATTCGAAAGTACTTGCATTTAAAAAAATATATAAACTGGAAACAACAGACAACAGTTTTATAAATGAGGATCACATCATTCTATGGATTAACAGTATTTTAATGCATACATTATACACTACTAGCGATGGATGTCGCCAATAATCGCATTAATATTGCTGATTGATTCTATGCGTGATTATTTCTTTGTATATAAATTATATGCTGCCTAATGTTTTATGTTTATATATATATATATATATATATATATATATATATATATATATATATATATATATATATATATATATATCCGATCGCTTTCGGCTATCCATTTAGCCATTTTCAAGGATGAAATATATTAACTGTTACCTGGAAATAAATTGTTTTATGTATGTATTTAGTGTTATAGAATGTTTTGTTTTCAAAGCAAAGTCTATATATTGTGTACATGTCTGTGGTTGATATTATTGCATGAAACACCGAGTCGTGTGCGTGTATTTGTTTATAAGTTATTTTTATACATACTAAGATTTAAGTAAATACTCTGTTTATAATAAACAGTATTAACTACAATTATCGGTCTGAATGTTCGAGAAATCTTCATAGAAAATATGCGTCCACGGAACTGTCATTTGGTCTGACGTGATATACCGTTTAGCTAGAGAGGAAGCAACAAATTTCCTACGATTTCTACGAAATTTCTCGAACATTCAGGCCAGTAAATGTAGTTAATACTGTTTATTATAAACAAAGCATTTACTTAAATATTTGTACCTATAAAATAACGGATAGTCCAATTCATAATATATATATATATATATATATATATATATATATATGTGTGTATGTGTGTGTGTGTGTGAGCACGCGCGTATGTGTCTGTGTTAATGTGTATTTTAAAATTTGTGTATTTAGGCAGCAAATTCTCTTTTAGGCATGTCTTATTGAATAAATTACAGACATTATGTCTGCTAATTTTTAACAAAATCCGTACATACTCACGAATAGACTTCCGTGTATTGATCTTAAAGGATGAAAGAAATGTGCTATACCTGGAAAAGGAAAATAAAATAAAATAAACAGCTATAGCACATTCCTTTCATCCTTTAACATCAATACACGGAAGTTTATTCGTCAGTATGAACGGATTTTGTTCAGACATAATGTCTGTAATTTATTCAATGTGACATATATATATATATATATTCATGAATTATTCATACATAAAACAAATACAAAGGTTAATGATTTAAATGGCGAGAAATCCATCTTCGCGAACAATTCAAATAATATACAAAAAACCCCGAACCTGTTTATGAATGAAAAGATCCTGTTTTATAAATTTCAGTTGCATTAGGTCTTTTTATCTTTACAAGCTTTCGTCTGTTCCTACAGACATCCTCAGGTATGAAATAGATTGTGTTCTTGCTTTTACTTTCAGTAATAAGTGGACAACGAAAACAGGTTTGTAATCTGAAAAATGCTATGAGAAATGTCTTATTGTTTTGGAACGTGCAGTCGCAACGCTGAGTTTGAATTTAAATTTTAAGGGTCTGCGTTTATGTATAAATGTAGTGATAAGAGAATTCTTTTTTACTGGTAGATTTTCCGTCAAAGTGGGATGAACTATATTGTTCAATAATTACAGTAATGTTGCACTTGGATCAGTTATATATATATATATATATATATATATATATATATAAATGTATGTGTGCCTGTGTGTTGATCTAATAGGAAAGAACAGTTAAATTAATGATCCAAAGTTCTTTAGTATTTTATCTGATATTTTTAAAAAGTAAAATGCAATGTCAATCGTTATCTTCTGTGTTCTTAATTTTTGTTCTTTGTTCTCTCCTTAATAGTAGTTTTTCTCATATTCTCTAACACCCAGTAACCCCTTTGCGTCCTAGTGGCTTTATTGCCTTTGATCTTCAAAAATTTAAATACAATGTCAATTATTATCTTCTGTCTTCTTAATTCTTGTTCTTTTATTGTCCTCTCTCCTTAATAATAGTTTTTCTCATATTCTCTAACACTCAGTAACCCCCTTCCGTCCTAGTGGCTTTATTGCCTTTGATCTTCAAAAATGTAAATGCAATGTCAATCGTTATCTTCCGTGTTCTTAATTTTTGTTCTTTTATTGTTCTCTCCTTAATAGTAGTTTTTCTCATATTCTCTAACACCCAGTAACCCCTTTGCGTCCTAGTGGCTTTATTGCCTTTGATCTTCAAAAATTTAAATACAATGTCAATTATTATCTTCTGTCTTCTTAATTCTTGTTCTTTTATTGTCCTCTCTCCTTAATAATAGTTTTTCTCATATTCTCTAACACTCAGTAACCCCCTTCCGTCCTAGTGGCTTTATTGCCTTTGATCTTCAAAAATGTAAATGCAATGTCAATCGTTATCTTCCGTGTTCTTAATTTTTGTTCTTTTATTGTTCTCTCCTTAATAGTAGTTTTTCTCATATTCTCTAACACCCAGTAACCCCTTTGCGTCCTAGTGGCTTTATTGCCTTTGATCTTCAAAAATTTAAATACAATGTCAATTATTATCTTCTGTCTTCTTAATTCTTGTTCTTTTATTGTCCTCTCTCCTTAATAATAGTTTTTCTCATATTCTCTAACACTCAGTAACCCCCTTCCGTCCTAGTGGCTTTATTGCCTTTGATCTTCAAAAATGTAAATGCAATGTCAATCGTTATCTTCTGTTTTCTTAATCCTTGTTCTTTTATTGTCCTCTCTCCTTAATAGTAGTTTTTCTCATATTCCCTAACGCTCAGTAACCTCTTTGAATCCTAGTGGCTTTATTGCCTTTGATCTTCAAAAATTTCAATGCAATGACAATCGTTCTCTGCAGTCTCCTTAATTGTTGTTTTTTTGTTCTCGCTCGTTAATAGTGATTTTTTTTCATATTATCTCACAATCAGTGAGCTCTTGCGTCTTGGTGGCTTTATTTCCTTGTGTTGGGTGAAATGATGAAAACAATTCATGAATCTACCTTTCCATCTCTCTTCTTCCCGGCTAAATAGCAGGATTTAATAGCTCCCGTTCCTTGATACAGCAACCAATTTAGAAGAAGGAAAACTTTGAATTCTAAAGAACGATGGTCTCAGTCTGTCTATCTTGTTCTACACACACGTCTGCTGTTATGGCTGCAGTAGATAGATATGAATCCAGATCTTCTGCCAGTTATGGATTAAATAGTAAGCCTGACGGAAAACTTTGAAGTCGAAACCAGTCTGAAAAGCGTTGGGCTCCGTCCGACTTCTTGACCTAGACACTTCACTGATCCTATGACTGCAATAAATGTGGTACCTCCGCGCCCCTAATGACATACGGAACACACACATACATCGCTTTATGGCAAACGCCTTACACTTATTTGAAAGTACAGAATGAAAAATTAGAAATGTTATTAAGATCTAAAACAATAAATGTTAACATCTCCATCTGGATAAATTTAATTCGAGCAGTTAAAAAAATCACTTCAAGTGATTTTTAGGGCCGGCCCATTACATTCTGATTACCTTACAGCTTTTGTTTGGGAGAGGTGGTGAAAGGCAGGCATGTATAAAATGGATTAACCTTTTATGAGACGCTAATATTCAAGATGTTCCTCGCGCCACCCGCCACATCTCTATCGCTCGATTTATTACTTCCGTTTGGAAGGGCAAAAAGCCCTGGCTGTCACTTTAAAGGTAAATAGGTCTAATACAAAAATAAGGCCGGCTTAGGGTGACAGAAAAATTAGGTTTGAAATTGAAGGGTAATAGCTTTCAAAGGCGGGATGAAAATGACGCATATGAAGTAGGGGAGGGGAAACGAAAAAGAAAACTAAAGTAAAATTTTTCGAATTACAGATGATAATTAATTTCGTATGCACTAATTTTGCACTTGATAGGTGATTTGGTAACCGGATACAATTTCGGTCGCCTAGGGACCTTTCCATGCATTCACCGATTTAATAAGAAAAACTTGCTTTCATATCCTTGCTATCTATCTATCTATCTATCTATCTATCTATATATATATATATATATATATATATATATATATATATATATATATATATATATATATATTCTGTCTATATTTCTGAGATGAGGTATTATGTACAGTATTTACATTAAGCGGACTATTGTCCTCATCTTTGTCGCCATATTTGTCACAACGTTTCGGCCGTTGTACGCTCCGGCCTTCTTCAGGTGGTTGGAATTTCGAACTGAAGCCTTTATTTCGATCCCATCAAACATGGCACGTGGAACTAGAACAGTCTACCCCAGTGATCGAAATAAAGGGTTCAGTTCGAAATTCCAACCACCTGAAGAAGGCCGGAGCGTACAACGGCCGAAACGTTGTGACAAATATGGCGACAAAGATGAGGACAATAGTCCGCATAATGTAAATACTATCTATCTATCTATCTCTCTATCTATGTATATATATATATATATGTATATATATATATATATATATATATATATATATATATATATATATATATTGCAATCTGTTCAGTATCTGTTTATCTATCGCAGTTTGTTCATTATCTATCTATCTATCTATCTATCTATCTATCTATCTATCTATCTATCTATCTATCTATTACAATCTGCCCATTATCTATCTATCTATCTATTGCAGTCTGTTCATTATCTATCTATTTGTCTATTTCAGTCTGTTGATTATCTATCTATCTATCTATCTATCTATCTATCTATCTATCTATCTATCTATCTATCTCCCTTTTCATTTTCCAATGTAGATAGCTCCGTCCTTTTCATGTATCTATCGATATATCTGTCTGTCTATCAGTCTGTCTATCGATTTATCTATCGCTGCCTTTTTTATATCTATCTATCTATCTATCTATCTATCTATCTATCTATCTATCTATCTATCTATTGCAGTCTGTTCATTATCTATTTGTCTATCTGTTTCAGTCTGTTCGTTATCTATCTATCTATCTATCTATCTATCTATCTATCTATCTATCTATCTGTCTATCTATCTATCTATCTATCTATCTATATATATATATATATATATATATATATATATATATATATATATATTGCAATCTGCTCATTATCTATCTATCTTTTTTTACAATAATGTTCACCCTTTACGAGGCCCGGGAGCCAGTCGAGGTAGAGGGTTACGCTAGGAGGTCATTTATGTATATAGGAGTGGAAAATAATGCTTGTCCCGAACAGGTTAAGATTGTAATGGCCGGGGAAGCATTCAGTTGGGAGTCGGTTCCACAGGGCAGGAGGCTCGCCGGAAGAAGCAGCTCGAGTGGACTGCGTATCTTGGGCCTTGTCTTTCTTAGGGTCAAGGCCTTTGATAAGCCTAGAGACTTCTCGTGCTGTGATGGTAATATGATAGTTATCTCATGTTGAATTGGAGGCAAAGATGGAGACGAAGAGGTCCGCCTTATCTGTTAAGGAAAATAGGACCTCAGGAACATTTATAATTGTGGGCATAGCCGCTTTACCTCTGTTCAGGATTTGGTTGGTGAGCTTCTAGAATTCACGGAATCCAATTTGTTTCCTTTCAAACTTTGGCTGGAATTCTTGTGTGTAGCTGCATTTGGCATTTTCTAGAACTTATTTCCATCCATTACGAGAAGGTCTGAATTCAGTGAGGACTGAACTACATCATTCCTTGCAATAGAGATTGAAGTAATTGTTTTGGTGTGTTAAGGCTGCAGCGTATTCAGGCGTAAACCACGATTAACTGTTTGGTTTTTGCTTGAATTTTTTGTAGGCAGAAAACTTTCTATTCTAGATAGGATCCAATCAGTGACAAGGACAGCAATTTTGGTGGGCAGATTGTTTGAAGAAGGTTGAAACGGAAGTTTCCATCCTTTAGGATCGAGAGCTGTCCCAGTCTGCTCTCGCATAGCGAGAAATCGTTCTATGGTACATCAGGGGATGTGCTTCAGGTTTGGCATCAATCAGGACACTGATTAAAGAATGATCTGATGTCCCTAATGGAGGTAAAAATTAAGCATTTATCAGGGCAGGATGTTAGGAAGCAGTCGAGGCGGTTTGCCTGACGTCCTGTCGTGTCCGGGACCTGGGTAGGTTCGCCGATGACCTAGGTTAACTCAGGCGATGGAGAAGTCTCTCCAATATCTGCCTTCAACATCAATTTTCTTGGAGTGGGCTAGCCACCCTTTATGGTGGATATTGAAATCACCGCAGATATCAAGCGGACTGAAAGGAATTGAGTGAGGATTTTATCAATCTTCTTAACAATTCAGTTGAAGGTTACCGCTCTTTCATTATTTACAATATTCGGACAGTTATCTTCATCTTCATGGCCATATTCACAACATTTCGGCCGTTGTAGAGTGTTCTAGTTCCACGTGCCATGCCTCTTCCGGATGTCTCAGTTATCTCCGTTTAACTCAACTCTCTTAGTTTTTGGTTCACCACTGCTGCGGCCTGATATTGAACTCACATTGAACTCACAATTGGAAATTTGGGGCTATTTACTGGATTTAACCAACGTCTTTATCCAACGTCAAATTCCAATCACCTGAAGAAGATCGGAATGTACAACGGCCGAAACGTTATGAATATGCCAATGAAGATGAGGATAACAGTCCGAATAATGTAAATAATGCGATTAATCGTAATACATAATCTCAGAGATAGAGATAGATGTTGAAGAAGGCCGGGGCATACAACGGCCGAAACGTTGTGAATACAGCAATGACGATGAGGATAACAGTCCGAATAATGTAAATGATGCAAGTAATCATAATACCTCTTCTCAGTTATCCAATCACCTGAAGAAGGCCGGAGCGTACAAAGACCGAAACGTTGTGAATATGGCAATGAAGATGAGGATAACAGTCTGAATAATGAAAATAATGCAAGTAATCATAATACCTCTTCTCAGTGATCCAATCACCTGACGAAGGCCGGAGCGTACAAAGACCGAAACGTTGTTAATATGGCAATGAAGATGAGGATAACAGTCCGAATAATGTAAATGATGTAAGTAATCATAGTACCTCTTCTCAGTGATGCATGTGCATCCCCTACTCCAATTGGAATTTGTATAGTAGATGGTGACTAGGGCGGGGGCTTGCAATGGGCAAGAGAAAAAAAATCATTATGGATTGGAGGGAGGTTTATGGACAAGGAATGTGAAACAGCTGCAAACTTTTAACCTAGTAAAGTTCCAATGTCCACTTTTAGGGAAAATGGATATATATATATATATATATATATATATATATATATATATATATATATATATATATTGGTCATTTCTAAATTTTCGCTCGAGGATGAAACAGAGCTTGATACTTTAACTCAATTTAATTTTAATAATTATACTGAGGTTTTCGGCTCTCCTTTTTGAAACATGAGAACTCTTATGTAGCGAAGGAATCATATTTTTTTAAAATAATTATATGTATATATATATGTGTGTGTGTATGTGTGTGTGTGTGTGTGTGTGTGTGTGTGTGTGTGTGTGTGTGTGTGTAAATCATCCACAGACAGACTGCATCACAGCTCATCAGTGTGATTAGATATGCGATTGCTTCAAGCCGGGATCGAAACCCACCGATTTGTTATTAGTCGGAGTCTCTCACCCTTAAGCTTTCAGGGCACGCAGCGGAAAAAAAAATTACGAGATATAATCTATAGACCACACTGCTCAATTCAGAGTGATGAGCTATTACCGTTAATTAGCAGCAGTCGACGAATTGCCTTTCTTCCAAATTTCTCAGCATAGATAGATAGATAGATAGATAGATAGATAGATAGATAGATACTTACTGTGGCAAATGTTGATAGAAAGTTTAAAACAGTGAGAGTGAGAGTAATCCTCGGAAGTAATTTCAGTCTCTTCATTATCTATGTATCTATCTCAGTCTGTTCATTATCTATCTATCTATCTATCTATCTATCTATCTATCTATCTATCTATCTATCTATCTATCTATCTTAGTCTGTTCCTTTATTTATTTATTTATCTATCTATCTATCTATCTATCTCAGTCTGTTCGTATCTATCTATCTATCTATCTATCTATCTATCTCAGACTGTTCGTATCTATCTATCTTAGTTTGTTCGTATCTATCTATCTATCTATCTATCTATCTATCTATCTATCTATCTATTTTAGTTTGTTTTATCTCTCTCTCTCTCTATCTCAGTCTGTTCGTATCTTTCTATCTATCTATCTCAGTCTTTTCGTATCTATCTATCTATCTATCTATCTATCTATCTATCTCAGTCTTTTCGTATCTATCTATCTATCTATCTATCTATCTTTGTTCGTATCTATCTATCTATCTATCTATCTATCTATCTATCTATCTCCTTTTTCATTTTCCAATGTAGATAGCTCAGTCCTTTTCATGTATCTATCGATATATCTGTCTATCTATCGATTTATCTATCTCTGCCCTTTTCATATCTATTTATCTATCTATCTATCTATCTATCTATTTTAGTTTGTGTTATCTCTCTCTCTCTCTCTCTATCTCAGTCTGTTCGTATCTTTCTATCTATCTATCTATCTATCTATCTATCTATCTATCTATTTCAGTCTGTTCGTATCTATCTATCTATCTCAGATTTTTCGTATCTATCTATCTATCTATCTATCTTTGTTTTAAAGTTTTAAAAGGATTAAAGTTTTATTGCTTGTTTTCTGTTTAGGATTGCGTTTTCTGAAATCTAATTACTTTTTTATTCTATCTCAACGGGAGCAGTTAGGTGTGCTTATCACCCGGTTAACACTCCTCCCGTTTTTTGAGCAGGAGTAGAGGTTTATTCCTTGTTATTTTTTAGGATTGGGTTTCCGATTTCTTCTAAAGTTTTCCCTTTCTTTTTTACTTTCAGTAACTTCTTTGCCTCTTAGTAGCATTATCGCCTTGCTTGGGATGAATTAATTAAAAAAGCAAAAATGACTGTCACCGCGCCTTAGTTTTGATTGCAAGGGATATACTGCTATTTTATAGCAATATCTGCCACTTACCTCAAAGACAAGCTTTTTATTCGCAGACATTCGTTCTGGGCCAAATAATGGCATTAATGTTCAATTCGCGTTGCTTGCGAACTAAAGTGCAAAGCCTTGCAGTGCTCGATCATGTTGGCTGATTTCGCGCCAAGCGATTGCACGCATCGTCGGCAAATCGATGCAGTGTTCTCTGTCAAGCTGAGAACTTACTTCTGGCGGAAGTCTAATCCCCAAAAGGAAGTTAGCTATTATTGGGCGTCTGTATATTTGTGAGCTTTGAAAACGTGTGACCGCCCACCCACTCGCGCGCGAATTGGTGGACAGAAAACTGATCCTAAAATATCATTTACCCCCCCTCTCCTCCATATGGAGAAAATGGAATTTTTAACGGCTGCTGCTGCTGCTTTTATACATCGCTTTTCGTAAGAAGTGAGAGTTATGGCAGCCGGTAAGACGTGCACCGATAGGCTAGGGATAGGAGTCTCTGACCGATGAGAAATCGGTCGCGTTTCGATCCCGGCTTGAAGCAATCAGATGTCAAGCCACACTGATGAGCTGTCTTTGATGACTATATATATATATATATATATATATATATATATATATATATATATATATATATATATCATGAAAAGGTTATGTATATATATATTTTAAAGAAAAACGGACCACTTTAAGGTTTCATTATAATAATTTATTTCACCAGAGTCCTTTTAAAGGACGCCGGATCATCAGATAGCACTTCCAAAAGATGAAACGAAAAATGAAGTGAAAATTGATGGGTAGTGTAAGTTTTTGTAATTTAACAGAGAGTGTAAAAGGAGTAGTTAAAGAGACATGGTAGGGTTTAGGGAGGGATTAATTTCATATCTCTCTCAATCATACTTAGTATTGGGGGAGGAGGAGTGACCAGACCTTGACCTATTTAAACGGTTAGCTTAACGGAAGTGATATATTGAAATGGGAGGGCAGAAGAGAGAAAAGAAAAAGGAAAAAAGAGGGAGAGGGAAGTAAAGACAAAGAGGCTGTAAATTGGTTTTACATATGGAGGAGAGGGGGGTAAGTTTTAGCAATTTATGTAAAAAATAGATTTTAATGTTTGATAGTAATTTAGATGTCTAAAAAAATACGAAGAAAATAATTTGATGCTTGCTAGCAATTTAAATATTTAACTTTTTTACAAATAATTAAGGGATTTAATATAAGTTAAATACTGTATTTATTAACACATTCATAGAGAACACATTAAAAAAGTTTTAAACTATAACAGTCTGTTTACCCGACCAATAGTACTCTTAATATTGTAAAAGATAGTTACGGTAACATCTTTATCAGTTTGAATCTAATTCATGAATGTAATTTCTAATTATTTTTAGATGGGTAATCTTTCTTACTTAAAGTTTAGGTTTCGAATTAAGATGGAGTAATATTTGAAGGTAATATTAAAGATTTTGTTTTTTTCATATATATACCACATATACATATCCGCCTGATACCAATTCAGTCGGGTTTCGATCCTAGCTAGAGGCAACCGGATGTCTAGCCGCACTGATGAGCTGTGATACAGCGAAACAGTCTGTCTGTGGATGACATTATATATATATATATATATATATATATATATATATATATATATATATATATATATATATGTGTGTGTGTGTGTGTGTGTGTGTGTGTGTGCATGTGTGTGTGTGTGTAAAAATATATAGAAAATAGGAAAGAAGGAATAAGTTATTCCCGTAAAAATTTCGCTTGAAGATGGAACAGAGCTTACTTTAATTCAAATAATTATATTAGATTTTTCGGCTCTTATATTGAAACATGAGAACTCTTATGTCGCGTTGGAATCATATTTTTAAATAAATAATTATATATATATATATATATATATATATATATATATATATATATATATATATATATATATATATATAGTCAGTATTAAAATGCCGACATAAAAATAAACTCAAATTTTTATAATATAAATTTTACTTTATTAGTTACTATATTTCTCTAACTCTTCCAATGTCGAGAGTATAAATAATTCTAATTTCTATATTTTTTACACCATATTAATTATATCTTATAATTGTCCCCTGTTCTAAGAAGTCTCTTTCCTTTTATCACTTACATTTCTTCAAATATATATTTTAGGGTTGATTTTAAATATAACTTCGTATTTTTAAATATTACTTGTTTTTGATATAACTTATCTTTAAAGTTAATTTTTTTAAATTTATTTCATTTTGATTTCTAAATGTTTAATAATTTATTTTATCTTATTATATTTTTATTTCTAAATATTTATAATTCTTTAATATATGCTATTGATTTTATATTAAATATAATTTAAAAAAAAAATAATTTTACTTAATTTTCATATAAAATATCTAAATATGACTATACACCGGGGTTGAATAAGACTGAGGAAGTTTATTTTTTCGTCGGTTGAAATAAGTTTATTCCTCATATGAGGTAATTTTCAATTTTATTTTGTACTAATTATTTGCTCTGTAATATTAAATACATTGAGCTTTTTTTTGTGAATCAGTTTTCATCATACTTATTATAAAACGCAGATTGTGTGTGTGTGTCTGTACGTTTATATATTGGATCGGATTTCCTACATTTTTCAACCGATTTAAAAAAAAACTTAACAGGACAACGTAAAAATTACCTTGCGGTGGTTCTGACAATGCCCAAAATTGGAAAAACACAATTGTTTTTGCACGAAATCAATTTGAAAACACGATTAAGAGGCATCGCGAGAATGAAAGGGGGACAACTCATATCGCCGGGCTCTACTGCTAGTATTTTATATTACTAGGATCCACTTGGATTAAATACCGACGGATTTCTTGTGTGTTAACCTCAGTGCCCATATATATATATATATATATATATATATATATATATATATATATATATATATATATATATATATATATATATATATATATATATATATATATTAAGACATTTTTATAGTTATACATTCTTTTTATAGATACGAATATTTAAGTAAATGCTCTGTTTATAATAAACGGTATTAAACAATATTTACCGGCCTGAATGTCCGAGAAATTTTCCTAGAAAATATTCGTCTTCCGAGAGGAATCGAACCTGTATCCTATACGGAACCGTCATATAGCCTGAATGAGGACGAATATTTTTATTTTTCTATGCAAATTTCTCGGACATTCAGGCCGGTAAATGTTATAAATACTGTTTATTATAAAAACAGAGCATTTACTTAAATATTTGTATCTATAAAAAGAATGTATAAACATAATAATGTCTTAAAATCATTGTCGGACTATGTTCATTTCATATATATATATATATATATATATATATATATATATATATATATATATATATATTCTTTATATATATATATATATATATATATATATATATATATATATATATATATATATATATATATAAAATAACAAGGCTTAAACACTAATATTCCATAGAATATTAGTGTTTAAGCCTTGTTATTATATCCTTACTCTGTCCTGGACATTGAGTTCCACCTGGATTCTATCCTCTCGGAATTTTTTATTCAAAAAATATACATGTGTGTATATGCACCTGTGGATTTTGCATATATATGTATATTTACCACTAATATTATCTCTCTCTCTCTCTATATATATATATATATATACACACACACACAAACACGCACGCACACACATACATACATATACACAATAATCCCTCACTATATCACGGTTCACTTTTCGCGGTCTCATCACTGATTTTTAAAAATATTCAATGTAAATTTTAATATCGCGGTTTCCTTGATACATCATGGGTTTCAGCGGCCGATCGAAATTTGGTTTCGTTTTCCTAGATGATTTCCTACGTACCACACTATTAGCCGATAGATGAGACACGGCCAATGAGATCATGCTGTTCCATATCCTGGGCGCTGATTGGCTTAGTGACTGCAGCCTCAGTTCCCAGCATCCTAGATTTCGTCATATCTCGCCATTCAGTTTGCTTCCTATGCACACATCTGCTACATCACTCAACATCTTCGTGTTGTGTAGTGTTGGCTTTTTGTGTTAAATTGTGGCTTTATTTCAAGCCCTACGATGTCACCCACACGTTTTGCAACTCCTAAGCCTTTCGGCAGGAAATCCAAACACCAGAGGAAGATTCAAAGAAAATGTTTCTGCCGCTACAAGTCATAATATTGGGGATCTCACTGAACTTGGGCCAGGTCAATGTAACCAGGACTGACGGCAATGCCCGACTTGCTCTTGATTGAGGATACCCCACTCCAGCGGCCCATAAGATGAAAAGTAGGCCGCCAAAAGGTTGTTAGTAATATACATAAGCACCCCATGTAAAGTTATTCTGGTTTTCCGAGTACCCATATACTTCGTCTGGAGCCTCAGCATCTTCGTGGTGAGTTTATTTCCGGCTAATATCTTGGCCGCTTCTTCCGTTGCCAGCAGAATGTCCCCGATAGCTTTGCATCTCCTGGTCAACATTTTGGCCCCTATATTCAAGGCCTTTAGGGTCCCTTCCATTGTTTCCCTGCTGCCATTTTCTTAACTTGGCATCGGCCGACAACGGAGAGATTGTTCTCCCTGACACTACGATATCGATGGCTTGGCAGACATTGGTTCATTTTTCGAGAGAGACTCGGCCATTATGGTCCTAGTCACACCACAACAGAAAAATACATTTCCAAAAACTGAGGTGCAACAATTTAGCAAGATTCGTTGACAAACAATAGGGCAGTAAAAAAAGCGAAAAACAAATGGAGATTCCCCCAAATAAATGAAACGACCATAAAAAGTTCTCCAATCTGGCAAATCGGGAGGGGACGATTGCAAATGTTTTTGCCCTCTCCGTCTTATAGTCAGAAGGGCACAAAATGCATGCTGCGATATTTATGTTAGTTAAGAAATTAGGGGACGGCTTGAGTTTTGACATGACTCCATCCACATACGCATTCACTACTAGATAGACATTAATGTGTACGCTAATATATATATATATATATATATATATATATATATATATATATATATATATATCATAATGTCGTTTTTTGACGTAAAAAATACGTCAAAAAACGACATTATTACGTCATTATTTTTGCGCCAACCTAATATGTATATATAAGTACGCAGGTATACAGAAAATATAAAAGAACACGTCGGGTGCATAATCCGGAGTTCCTTAGTAATTTTGTTTTTATTTTTAAAAAGACAGTGCTCCATACAGAAGTAGAGCTTATATTATAATATTTTTTGTTTAAAAATATGATTCCTTCGCTACATAAGAGTTCTCATGTTTCAAAAACGAGAACCAAAACCATCCAAATAATTAGAGGTGTTTATATATATATATATATATATATATATATATATATATATATATATATGGTTGGATAGATGTGAGCTTGTGTCCCTGGGTTTCACGCTTTAGCGATCGTCAGACAAACTGATTAATTTTTAAAAAAAATTTGGTTTTATGTAGATTGCGTGCATTGGTGTTATTGTGGAAGTGGTGGGGGAAACTTCGTCGTTTTGTCATCGTACTGACGCAAACATCGATGTATGCAGACACATATACATACTTGGTCGTCCGTTGGGACTCATACATATATAAACATATGTGGGCAGTTTCGGATATGACATATGTATGTATACGGGTGGTGTTGTGTCTATACATACGCATTTGTATGTTGAAATTTAAAGATTGGAAGTGTGGCGGAAAGGTCTCGTGAATGTCTCGTGAATGTATACATGTCATTTTTTTCCGGTGAATAATATTTCCTCGCATGTATGTATATACGTGTGGTGGGGTTTGTGTGAAATTATGATAGGTAAAAATTATTATTATTTATATTTATTTTTAAATTTTGAAAAAAATGGCGGTTTATTTGTTATATTTAAAGCTGGTTATTTGTTTGTTTTTGACTGTGTATATGTAACAGGTAGTAATTTGTAATCCTTATTGGTTATTTATATGGTGATGTTTAATATTTAATATGCTGGGTGAGAGGGTAGTTTGATTTAATAACGGGTCTATATGATATGATGTGATAGTAATGTTGCAAGGGATTGGAGGCAATGATAATATAATTAGCTAATAGTTATTGTAAATTGGTAGAAATTGTAAATTGGTAGAAATGATTAGTAACGGTGGTGGGAGAATGATGAAACCATGAATGTAGTTATAGTGGTGGTAGCTAAAGAGTGGTTGTTGGTGTTTTATTTTATTTTATTTTATTTTGTTATATGTATCAATTTATTTTGGTATAAATCCTGATAATAGGTATATATATATATATATATATATATATATATATATATATATATATATATATAGGAATATATATATATATATATATATATATATATATATAGTTATATATATATAGGTATAAATCCTGATAATAGGTATATATATATATATATATATATATATATATATATTATGCAGTGTTACATTAGAGCATACACATATGCACTACAAAATTGTACATTTTGTGTCAACGTCACAAAAAGGGAAAACCTTTTTTAAACGTCTCATCAGTAACACCGTAATTCCCCACCTTATGAGACGTTTAAAAAAGGTTTTCCCTTTTTGTGACGTTGAAACAAAATGTACAATTTTGTAGTGCATAGGTGCATGTTCTAATGTAAAACTGCATAAGATAAATAAATATTTACGGCTCTATTTTTGTTATTGAGCACTATTTTTCAATTAATGTTTTGAACGCTGTAATCTTACTTTTCGTCCTACTACACTTTAATATATATATATATATATATATATATATATATATATATATCTATATATATATATATATATATATATATATATATATAAACACCCTACCCACATATATATATATATATATATTTATATCATATGTATATACATATATATCATATATATATATATATATATATATATATATATATATATATATATATATACAATAAAATCCATCATCTCATCTTTTATTGTGTATTAACTTCTGTTCTGTAATAATAAATACTTTGAGCTCCTTTTTGTGGATCAGTTTTAATATTTTATATTACTGGTGTTGTAGCATACCTATGGACGATAATGGATATGTCCCCATTCACATAAATACAGTAGTAAATACTGTATGTTGGTCTGCAGTTGGAGATTCATTGTGGAATCCAGTTGATTCACTTATAGCAGTTGACTACTTCTTCTATACCCGCTGACGAATCTTATATGTGTTGTTCTTGTCCTAAGTATTATCATTCATTACCAACCTTCGTTTGATTATTCTATTTAGTAAATTTCCTACGTTACAAATACTAGGATCTACTTGGATTATATACCAACGGATTTATTACCTTTACTATTATATATATATATATATATATATATATATATATATATATATGTATACAATAATATATAATTATTTATTTAAAATTTATAACCTAAATATGTTATAAAATCACTACAAAAATGTTGAAACAAAATGGCTATTTTTGTAGTGATTTTATAATATATTGAGGTTATAAATTTTAAATAAATAATTATATTCGCTCTACTCTTTTAAGAATAGTAATTGTTGGTTATCGGAATGTATTCCGTATACACCAATCCTATACTTGGATACAATATATATATATATATATATATATATATATATATATATATATATATATACCCAAGTATATAATTGGTGTTAAATATTTATGGGTGGTGGTATCTGATTGTCTGGGTCAATGTATGTGGATGTGTGTACATGTATTTATCGGTGTCTATGTGTATGGAAAGTGCATTCACTTTTAATTGTGTATGTATGTATGTATGTATGTATGTCTTGGTTTCCCCCCTTTTTTTTTTCATAAAAGGCCGTGAAGATGTTCCCTCTCGTCACTTTTTTTTGTGTATATATATATATAAATATGTCTGGGTGCTTATGTATTATAATCTGATTGTGTTTGTGT
>OZ010614.1:67189383-67396883 GCA_963932145.1 Acanthosepion lycidas
TATATATATATTTTTGTCGTTAAAAAATGCGTCAAAAAGCGACATTATTTTTGCACCAACCTTATATATATATATATATATATATATATATATATATATATATATATATATATATATATATATATCAGTGTGGCGTGGACAAATCTTGAAAATTAATGGATAATGAAAACACTGCTTTTTATATAACAAATTAATATATTTCATTGAAACTTTATACAGTACGTAAGGTACAGGAATTACTCGATGAGGTCACTATTGGCGGCCATCACATTCTTCAGACGGGGCCAGAAGTTGGAGCAAGTTTTATTGACGCCATCTCTGGACATCTTGTCTATGGCAGCTTTGAGTGCCTCCTTGGTATTGTAGGGTCTGCTATTCACCTCTTTCTCTCCCAAAGATGACCCCCACAAATTAGTCGAGAGGTTTGCAGTCTAACAATGAGGAAGGCCATAAATCGGTCGGATATTTGTACGGTGAGCAAATGGCGCCTCTTGAGCACATAAGATTTATAATTCAAGTCCTTCTTGACAATGCACACGATTGTTCGCCCGCTGGTGCCCGTTTATTTCATTTTATTTTTCCTGCTCTTACTGGGGTTCTACTTGACAGCCTCGGCAAATGTCGCCGACAAACTCTGGCGTTCTGCTAGCGTCAGAGCATTTCTTATAAGTCTTTCGTTCTGGCCTGAAAATGTCCTTCTCGTTTGAGGCATAATAGGTTTTTGCAAGATTAGACCACGGTTTTAGGGTATAATGATTTTGTGGATGGTACGAAGGCCCTCCAAAACAGCAGCCATGACGATTGTTTTCTGAAGACATGTCGATTAATAAACACCTCCTGCGTCTATGGCTAGACAGCCACTGAGGTGTAATAGCGTCTAATGGTGCCCCTCGAAACCCTTGCTACGCTGTGACGCAACGCGCTGTTCCAACGTAAAAATTCCAGATTTATCTGCGCCAAACTAAAATAATTTTAAAATGTTTGCTTCTTCAATTAGTTAAATTTAACGTTTGATTAATTAATCAGAGTAAAGCCCACAAACCTTATAATCCACTTTCATTTTTTTTTTCGTAAAAAAGAGGCTGTATCATCAGGTATGGAAGTAGATTTTGTTCTTGTTTTTACTTCTCAGTAATAAGAGGACAACGAAAATATAGATGTAATCCGAATAAATGCTATGAGAAATGTGTTATTGTTTGGAACGTGCGGTCGCAACGCTGAGTTTAAATTTTAAGGTTGTGCGTTTTGGTAAAAATATAGCAATAAGAGAATTCTTTTTTACTGGTAGATTTTCCGTCAATATGGCATGAACTATATTGTTCAATAATTACAGTAATGTCACACTTATTATCCGAAAGTTGCACGTTGGATCAGTTATTTTAATTTCAATTAAAAGTTGCAATTATAACTTATAAATTCATGAATCATTCATATAAAAAACAAATATGTCTGATGGTGTCTGTAGGAACAGACGAAAGCTTGTGTAAAAAATTAAAAAGACCTTATGCAACTGGAATTTATAAACAGGGATCATATCATTCATATACAGGTTCGGGGTTGGTGTATCTTATTTATGTGTTTGCGACGATCTATTCTCGCCATTTAAATCATTAACCTCTATATTTGTTTTTTGTATGAATGATTCATGAATTTATAAAATATATATATTTATTAAAGACATTTTTATGTTTAACATTCTTTTTATAGATACAAGTATTTAAGTAAATGCTCTGTTTATAATAAACAGTATTAAATAACATTTACCGGCCTGAATGTCCGAGAAATTTTCATAGAAAATATTCGTTCTTTGACAGGATTCGAACCTGCATCCTCTACGGAACCGTCATTTACGCTGACGTGCCTTACCGTTAGGCTACAAAGGAGCGTTCGGTAGGCAAGATCGAATTTACTGCTTATCTTCATGGAAGATTGAAGTTTATAAGCAGTAAATTCGACCTCAAAATCAATGGGTTTGTAGGGAAAAGCGTTGAAAGTTTTGTGGGGCACCTGGAACCTCTTCTCGCCATTGTCAAATAGAGAAAAATGGCGTGGTTTGGACACGTTGAAAGTGGACGGAGGAGAGGAAGCCAACGCAAAAACTGGTTTGGCAATGTCAAACAATAGACAGGTATACCTGTACCAGAATTGCTGATAGCTGCCATTGATAGACCGTTGTGGAAAAAGAGTTAGTGTGGCTTCTGTATTCGGATCCGCCCTATGATTACAAAAGTCAAGGGGATGATGACGATGTGACGTACCGGCAAAGAAAAGCTATACCTTAAAAAATGAAAAATCTTTCTTGAAGATTGAAGGAAAATCTTTCATTTTAGGTTTAATTTCAAACTGAAAGATGACATTTAAGATTTCCAATAAGCAAATTACTTTGCTGTATTTCAAACCTAATTTAAACATGATAGGAATGAGTTTTTTTTTTATTATCAGTGAAATCGATTTTGTATTAATGCAGACGAAACCTCCCACCCCCCACTCCACCCGGACTCTATCCTTGAACTTAACGCTCTCCTAATTTTCACCAAAGAACTTCCGGGTGGCATCAGCTGTTAACTCGCTATTTATACTGATGACACAACGATTTACGCCAGTCTTAGTAAATCTGATCGGCGCGACAAGGTCAAATTGGCAGTCAGTCAGTCCATGTGCCAACGCGTGATACACTCTTAGGCGATCATGTATCTTCCGATACATGAATGACGAGGCAGATTTTTTTCCTGGAGTAAGAATCCATTTCTTTATGTGATAGATCAGTCGCCATCCAAGGCTATAGAACCCGGTCTGTCCCGCTATTTACCCATATTTGGGGGAGGGAGAAGAAGAGAATTCATACCTTTTCCAGGGATGTCAGTTATGAGCCATGCGTGATACACGCATGCGATCATGTATCTTTCGATACATGACTGACGAGGCAGATTTTTTCCTGGAGTAGTTTGCCATTTCTTTCTGTGATAGATCAGTCCCCATCCAAGGCTATAGAACCTGGTCTATCCTGCTATTTACCCCTATCTGGGGGAGGGAGAAGAGGATTCGTACCTTTCCAAGTGTCAGTCAGTTATGTGCCATGCGAGATACACGTATAGGCGACCATGTATCAAAACATACATGACTGACGAGGCAGATTTTTTTCCTGGGGTAGTTTGCCATTTCTTTCTGTGATAGATCAGTCGCCATCCTAAGTTATAGAACCCGGCCTCTCCTGCTATTTACCCATATCTAGGGGCGGGAGATGAAGAGGATTCGTACCTTTTCCAAGGGTATTTAGCACGTAAGTGAATGTAGTGGATTCGACTGGAATACGATCTTGACTCGCTGATCTTACAAACGACCTTCATTCTTTTGTTAACTGGAGTAAGGAATCGCTTGTTAATTTGAACACCCCCAGAAAGAAAACTACCGTCTTTAGAAACCGTTTCCCGCTGACATGAAGCGGAAAGATTATATTGAAACAATTGCTAGGTCTGCTCCTCGGAATATTGGTTATCTGTAATTGTTCTTTTCGTTCTAAAAACTGATTGTGACGATATTCGACTGAGTGCTTCCATATTTTTTCTCACCAGAATCTATCTTACATAATGTATAAACCTAACATTCGTCCTTGCTTATAATATGGGCCTGGTTCTTCTGCTATATATTTAGAGATTCATGATAAAATCCAAAGAAGAACCAGCAATTTTATTGGCCCTAACCTGGTATCTCGGCTTCAGTTACTTTCTCACCGATCTAATGTAGCTTCCCTCTGTCTTTTCTATAAATACTTTCATCGTAATTATTCTGATGAACTATCCTCTATGGTACCTAGAATTTAAGTATTTAAGCGCAGTACTAGATTGGCGGCAAGGTCTCATCAAATTTACACTTGAATTGGCTAGATGTAACCGTAAGTTCTATGTTAACAGTTTCTTCTATCGTACTTCTCGCTTGTGGAAACTTCTGTCGGCTTCTTGCTTTAATATTCAACAATTCAAATGTAATGTCAATCGCTATCTTCTGTCTTCTTAATTCTTGTTCTTTTATTAGGGGTTAGTAATTGTGATGACATTCGATTGACTATTTCCCTAATTTACAAATAAATGGATTTAAAAAAATAAATGGATTTTACATATATTTATATACAGAATCATGTGACCTCGGGGCGAATGATTCGTTGCTTCTTTTCGGGTAACATTTCCCGCTGACATGAAATGGAAAGTTTATATCGAGTCCATTACTAAGTCTAAATCTATGAAAAATATGGTTATCTGTGCCGAGCTAGAAAATCTATCTTACATATTTATAAGTCTACCATTTGTTCATGCTTTGAATAGAACAGTATAATTATTATTACTATATCCAGTAAACGCCACAGAAACACGAAATCTCAGGTTTAAAATGAATAATCATTCTTGAAGCTTTTATGTTAGTTTTCATTTGAAGCTAATAGATTAAATTCAATATTTCCAATAATCAAAATACTTTGCTGCATTTCAAATTGAATTTGGAATTAATTTTTTCTGATTATCAGTAAAATCTATAAAATCGTCCATATTGATAAATCTGTCAACACAACGTAATTCTCTTTAGTTTCTGTCTATATTTCTGAGATGAGGTGTTATGGACACTATTTTCATTATTCAGACTATCGTCTTCATCTTTGTCGACATATTTATCACAACGTATGCTCCGGCCTTCTTCAGGTGGTTGGAATGTTGAATTGAACCCTTTATTTCGCTCTCTGGGGTAGACTGTTCTAGTTCCACATGCCATGTCTAATGGATGTCAGTTATCAGTTATCTCCTGTTAATTTCTCTCTCCAGGTTCTCCACTGCCCTAACCAGGTATTGAACTCACACTCTTTGGGTCCTGTCACTGGATCTAACCTACGCCTTTATTCACTGTGCCATGTGTCCTTAAGTAGCACAGTTCTATACCTGCAAGAATGTCCAAATCAGTGCGTTTTTCACCGGAAAAAGACACACTCAAATATCCTAGACTAATTTATGCCTCCACTTTGAAGCCAGAAAAACAAGATTTTTAACCAAAGTTTTGAAGGTTCTAAGAACGATTAAAAAATTTTTTTTTTCCACAAAAAAATTCTTTGGTCTTTACTTTTTCTAATAACGCCAAGATTTTGACGATAAAAAATTGTTTCTATTAATTTGGGGAATATTTTTATCGCAAGTTCTCATTTTTTAGCGAATCATTGACGGTACCTATATTCATCTCTGACCCTACGGCAATGCAAGAAGGCTGGAGAATGTATCGGTCGAAATGGAGTGATCAAAACAATAAAGATGAGGATACTAGTCTGAATAATTTTTGGAATAATGAATTCATCTCATATGATAGGGTAAGTTAAGAAGACTGGAGAATGCATTGGCCGAAATGTTGTCACTAAAACAACAAAGATGGGGATACTATTCGGAATAATTTTTTGAATATGAATTCATCTCAGGACATAGAGCAATGGAAAAAGGTTGGAGAATGCACAGGCCGATAGGACGTGATCAAAATAACAATGATGAGGATAGCAGCCTGATTAATTAATGGAATAATGATAAGACAGGAATATCAAAACTTCAGCTGTCAGTAAATATTTTTTTATTTTTTTATTTATGCGTTGTCCGTGTTTATCTATCCACCCACGAGGATAAAATGTGGCACAAGGCCGGTTTAAAGTGGGTATCTCTGAGCCCGTAGGCTCGGCCAAAAATATGGCCTTTCTGAACCCGTCTGGACGGGTTCAAGGCCTGTCTACCACGCCGGACGAAACCTTGCCCTTCGGCAAAGCTTCGTCCGGGTCTCTCCCTGCTAATGCAGAGAGTTCGACAGTCGCCGAGAGAAAGTTCTCTGTCTTTCTGTCTTATTTATGCGTTGTCTATCACAGACTGTCGACCAAAGATGTTGTTTGATTTCCTAAATATCTTTTTGTGACCCCCAGCCCTTTATTTCTCCACATAAAATCCTTTAATGGTCTCATCACTGTCCGATGTACAGCG
Source organism: Acanthosepion lycidas (assembly GCA_963932145.1). Taxonomy (NCBI): domain Eukaryota; kingdom Metazoa; phylum Mollusca; class Cephalopoda; order Sepiida; family Sepiidae; genus Acanthosepion; species Acanthosepion lycidas. The sequence goes on from OZ010614.1 coordinate 67,195,374, forward strand.
CATAATTTTCTCTCTCCCTGTGACGAACACACATTGCTAAAAAAATAATCAAAAAATTTTCAATGGTAAGTACAATAATTTAAATATCTGAGAAGTGTTTGAGCAGAAGACGGAAGGTGCAACACTAAAATCGAAGAGTGCATTCCAAAGATTAACCAACCGTATTAAGAAAAAGAAACATTTCGTTATTCGTTAGAAACGAAGAAAAGAGTACTGAACTTTCTTCTTTTTTTTTTTCAGTAAGGTTCAACCCGTACAAGGAACCACTCGAGATAGGACACTAAGAAGCATCTTATACGGGGACAGGAGGGGAGAGATAAGGGCTAACCGTAGACTTGGACAAGTTAAGATTGCAATGAACCGCAAAACATCCTCTTGGGAGTCGGTTCCACAGGGGAGCGGTTCATGGGAAGAAGCTGTTCGAGTGGAACTTTTTCTTACCAATGGAAAACGGTAGGTGGGTTGATACAATGTCAGCGGCATGGCGGGTACTATCTGTGAAGTTTAGAACTGGCGGAAGCATGAAATAGAGTTCGTTTGAGCACTTTGCATGTCAGTAACAATAGAACAGCTTGAGGTTTACCACATACCGCCTGTGTGCTGGAGGGTGGGTATTAATTCGTCACCCACAATGATTCGGTGACGCTTTTGGAGATTGGAAAGTAAAGACTGGGCAGCCCCCACCCAAATATAACAACAGTACTCCATTCTCGATCTGATTAGGTTCTTATAAAGATAGAGAAGAGCAGGAGGAGACAAGTACTTGCTGGAGCAGTACAGGGAACAGACAATTTCTTTGGCGAGGGATCTTATGTACGAGTTTCACTTGAGGTCAGGCCTTAAGGGTTCACCCTCAGTGCCTATCTTAGGGATTCACCCCAGGATCTCTCTTAAGTGTCCGCCCCCTAGTGCCTATCTTAAGGGTTCACCCCCAGAACCTCTCTCAAGTGCTCGCCCCCAGTGCCTATCTTAAATGTTCACGCCCAGAGCCTCTCTTAAGAGTTCATCCTCAATGTCTATCTTAAGTGTTCACCTTCAGCGCCTCTCTTAAGGTTTCGACCCGAGTGTCTCTCTTAGTTCGCCCTCACTGCCTCTCTTAATGGTTCTCTAAGCGCGCCCCAAGTTGCGACATCTGCGTTTTCCTTAAGGGTTTGACCTCAGTGTCTCTATTAAGAGTTATCCCCACGTTCGCTGTCACTGCCTCCCTTAAGGGTTACCCTCACTGCCTCTCTTAAGGGTTCGCCCTCACTGCCTCTCATAAGCATTCGCCGTCAATTCCTCTCTTAAGCGTTCGCCATCACTGCCTCTCTTAAGGTTTCGTCCTCATCTCCTCTCTTAAGCGTTCGCCCTCATTAAGGGTTCGCCATCACTGCCTCTCTTAAGCGTTTGCCCTCACTGCCTCTCTTAAGGTTTCGCCATCACTGCCTCTCTTAAGCATTCGCCCTCACTGCCTCTTTTAAGTGTTCGCCGTCACTGCTTCTCTTAAAGGTTTGCCCTCACTGCCTCTCTTAAGGGTTCGCCCTCACTGCCTCTCTTAAACGTTCGCCGTCACTACCTCACTTAAAGGTTTGCCCTCACTGCCTCTCTTAAGGGTTCGCCCTCACTGCCTCTCTTAAGCGTTCGCCGTCACTGCCTCTCTTAAAGGTTTGCCCTCACTGCCTCTCTTAAGGGTTCGCCCTCACTGCCTCTCTTCAGCGTTCGCTGTCACTGCCTCTCTTAAGGGTTTGCCCTCACTGCCTCTACTAAGCGTTCGCCACCAATGACTCTCTTACGCGTTCGCTCTCACTGCCTCTCTTAAGCGTTCGCCCTCACTGCCTCTCTTAAGGGTTCGCCATCACTGCCTCTCTTAAGCATTTGCTATCACTGCCTCTCTTAAGGTTTCGTCATCACCGCATCTCTTAAGCGTTCGCCCTCATTAAGGGTTCGCCATAACTGCCTCTCTTAAGCGTTCGCCCTCATTAAGGGTTCGCAATCACTGCCTCTCTTAAGCATTTGCTATCACTGCCTCTCTTAAGGTTTCGCCATCACTGCCTCTCTTAAGCGTTCGCCCTCATTAAGGGTTCGCCATCACTGCCTCTCTTAAGCGTTCGCCCTCATTAAGGGTTCGCAATCACTGCCTCTCTTAAGCGTTCGCCCTCACTGCCTCTCTTAGGCATTCGCCCTCACTGCCTCTCTTAAGCGTTCGCCGCCAATGACTCTCTTAAGCGTTCGCCCTCATTGCCTCTCTTAAGGGTTTGCCCTCACTGCCTCTCTTAAGCGTTCGCCGCCAATGACTCTCTTAAGCGCTCGCCCTCACTGCCTCTCTTAAGCATTTGCTATCACTGCCTCTCTTAAGCGTTCGTTGTCACTGCCTCTTTTAAGGGTTCGCCCTCACTGCCTCTTTTAAGCGTTCGCCGCCAATGACTCTCTTAAGCGTTTGCTCTCACGGCATCTCTTAAGCGCTCGCCCTCACTGCCTCTCTTGAGGGTTCGCAATCCCTGCCTCTCTTAAGCATTCGCCATCACTGCCTCTCTTAAGGTTTCGTCATCATCGCCTCTCTTAAGCGTTCGCCCTCATTAAGGGTTCGCCATCACTGCCTCTCTTAAGCGTTCGCACTCAATGCCTCTCTTAAGGGTTCGCCCTCACAGCCTCTCTTAAGCGCTCGCCCTCACTGCCTCTCTTAAAGTTTCGCCATCACTGCCTCTCTTAAGCATTCGCCATCACTGCCTCTCTTAAGGTTTCGTCCTCACCGCCTCTCTTAAGCGTTCGCCCTCATTAAGAGTTCGCCATCACTGCCTCTCTTAAGGGTTCGCCCTCACTGCCTCTCTTAAGCGTTCGCCGTCACTGCCTCTCTTAAAGGTTTGCCCTCACTGCCTCTCTTAAGGGTTCGTCCCCACTGCCTCTCTTCAGCGTTCGCTGTCACTGCCTCTCTTACGCGTTCGCTCTCACTGCCTCTATTAAGCGCTCGCCCTCACTGCCTCTCTTAAGGGTTCGCCATCACTGCCTCTCTTAGGCATTCGCCATCACTGCCTCTCTTAAGGGTTCACCCTCACTGCCTCTCTTAAGCGTTAGCCGCCAATGACTCTCTTAAGCGTTCGCTCTCACTGCCTCTCTTAAGGGTTCGCCATCACTGCCTCTCTTAAGCATTCGCCATCACTGCCTCTCTTAAGGTTTCGTCCTCACCGCCTCTCTTAAGCGTTCGCCCTCACTGCCTCTCTTAAGCGGTCGTTGTCACTGCCTCTCTTAAGGGTTCACCCTCACTGCCTCTCTTAAGCGTTAGCCGCCAATGACTCTCTTAAGCGTTCGCTCTCACTGCCTCTCTTAAGGGTTCGCCATCACTGCCTCTCTTAAGCATTCGCCATCACTGCCTCTCTTAAGGTTTCGTCCTCACCGCCTCTCTTAAGCGTTCGCCCTCACTGCCTCTCTTAAGCGGTCGTTGTCACTGCCTCTCTTAAGGGTTCGCCCTCACTGCCTCTCTTAAGCGTTCGCCGCCAATGACTCTCTTAAGCGTTTGCTCTCACGGCCTCTCTTAAGCGCTCGCCCTCACTGCCTCTCTTAAGGTTTCGTCCTCACCGCCTCTCTTAAGCGTTCGCCCTCATTAAGGGTTCGCCATCACTGCCTCTCTTAAGCGTTCGCCCTCAATGCCTCTCTTAAGGGTTCGCCCTCACAGCCTCTCTTAAGCGCTCGCCCTCACTGCCTCTCTTAAGGGTTCGCCATCACTGCCTCTCTTAAGCATTCGCCATCACTGCCTCTCTTAAGGTTTCGTCCTCACCGCCTCTCTTAAGCGTTCGCCCTCATTAAGGGTTCGCCATCACTGCCTCTCTTAAGCGTTCGCCCTCAATGCCTCTCTTAAGGGTTCGCCCTCACAGCCTCTCTTAAGCGCTCGCCCTCACTGCCTCTCTTAAGGGTTCGCCATCACTGCCTCTCTTATGCATTCGCCATCACTGCCTCTCTTAAGGTTTCGTCCTCACCGCCTCTCTTAAGCGTTCGCCCTCATTAAGGGTTCGCCATCACTGCCTCTCTTAAGTGTTCGCCCTCATTGCCTCTCTTAAGCGCTCGCCCTCACTGCCTCTCAAGAGTTCGCCATCACTGCCTCTCTTAAGCGTTTGCCCTCATTGCCTCTCTTAAGGGTTCGCCCTCACAGCCTCTCTTAAGGGTTCGCCATCACTGCCTCTTTTAAGGGTTTGCTCCCAGTACTTCTCGTAAAGGTTCGCCATTATTGCATCTCTTAAGGTTTCACCCTCAGTGCCTATCTTAAAGGTTCTCCCTTAATTCGTCTTGTTATATTTATTCTTCTTTATTTGATGGGGAAGCGTAGCAACTATAACTGTGGTTATTTAATACCGCCATTTCGAGTTAATTGATATTAAAGGACATACTTTAACAAATGTTCCCGCAAAAAAAAATATTGATTTAAAAGCTATTTTTAGCATTTTAATTAGACATATGCATTCCCTTTTTCTAGCGGTTCCATTTGTCCATTTCCCCTGTGGAATGAAGAGACTTTGTCGCCAATCTAATACTGCACTTAAAGTCATGAAGTCGGAGTTCCAAAGAGGAGAGTTCTTCAAAACAGTTACTTTAAGTTATATACAGAAAAATCATAGGAAATTTACATTACAGAGACAGGAAAATGAGTGAGGCCGAGATACCAGGTCAAGACCAACGACATTGTGGATTAGGAGAGCGAGCAAAAAAAAAAAAAAAAAAAAAAATTTATTAAGAGCTACAAAGGGCAGGAAAATGTGGAGAGCCATGATCGCCAACATTCTGAAGGGACATGGAACCCAGAAGAAAAGAAGCTCGTGTGAAAGTTTGGCTGAACAGTGATTGGGAGAGATAACAAAAGACAATTTTTATCCATAGACAAAAATGGTAGGAAATGGTGGAGAACCATGATCGCCAACGTTCTGAAGGGACAGTGCTCATAGAAGAAGAAGAGGAAGAAGAATAAAGGAGGAGGAGTTTTTGTAAATGGTTGGCAGAACCGGGATTAGAGGAGACAGCGAAAAGACAAAATTTACTAACAGTTAGAAAGGACGGGAAAATGTGGAGAGCCATGATCGCTAACATTCTAAAGGAACACGGAACACAAGAAAAAGCTTGTGTAAAGGTTGGACAGGACAGGATTAGAAGAGATAACGAAAAGACAATATTTATCCATAGATACAAAAGACTGAAAATGGTGGAGAGCCATGATCACCAACGTCCTGAAGGGATACTGCTCATAGAAGAAGAAGAAGAAGAAGAAGAAGAAGAAGAAGAAGAAGATTGACAGAAGAGAGATTATGAGAGATAAAAAAGACAAAATTTATTCAGTAGTGGAAAATGAGGAGGAATTAAGAAGACAGAAAATAAAGATTGACATTTCATTCAAAATCTCGAAGTTCAAACTTGACTGGGAAGCAAGAACCCGGCAGAGAAGTGCGGAAGAAGAAACTCTTAGCATAGAACTTACGGTTGCATCTAGCCATTTTAACTGTAAAATGATACCACCTTACCGCCAACTTATTACTATTCATAAACTCGATCAGAACAGTTACCATAAACTATTTCTAGAAAAGGCACACAGATACTACTTTACAGCGATGGGAAAGTCATTAAACCGAGGTGCCAGAACAGGACCGATAATATTGCAGATTCTTTTTTGTATTTTATCAAGAATGTCTAAATACATAGCAGGAGCACCAGAACAGATGTGGCAGCAATATTTGATGCATGGTTTTGTCTTGTCCGATACAGTGAACCAACTTTCTTAGTTGCAGACCTAGCAGTTGATTCAATATTACACTACATTCAATATTACACTACATTTTGTTACGAATGGCAAATATGAAACATCTAAACAGACTTAAATTTGTGCAATCAGGGCACCAGTGGAAATAGCTCGTCAGAGCAGTTGCCATGAAAATATTTGTAGAAAAGACAGAGGGAAGCCACATTAAATCTGTAAGAAAGTGACTGTAGACGAGATGCCAGGTCAGAACCTATCACATTGCATATTCGGCTCTGGATTTTGTCGAGGACCTCGAGATATTTATGTTAACGTTTTGCTCTTAACGAGCATTATCAAAACATTAGCACTGAATGTGCGGAAAAGGTCTCATCGTTTTACAAAGATGGAATACATTAAAAGTAGTTTAATGTTTAAATTCATTTATTTTAATATTTTCAAGCATCTCACACCAAGCAAGGTGGGAATGCCACCAGCATTCAAAGGGTTACAGAGAACGAGAGCAAAAGTAAAGAGGGGTGTTTGAGGAAATGATATAGAGAAGGACGGGATCAGGATCAAGGTATCAAAAGATATCGATTGATATTATATTTCAATATTTGGAGTTAATAGCTATCAGAAAAGTAAGTAATCGGAAGGGAGTTCCACTCTTGGGAAGTGCGAGAGAAGAAACTGTTGGAGTAGAAGAGGCGGTTACATTTAACATTGAAAGGATGGGACTGAGATGCCAAACTAGTAGCACGCTTAAATTTGTGCAATCGGGATACCAGTGAAAGTAGCTCGTCAGAGTAGTTGACATGAAAATATTTGTAGAAAAGACAGAGGGAAGCCACATTAAATCCGTAAGAAAGTGACTGTAGACGAGATGCCAGGACCTATCACATTGCTAGCCATCTCTGGATTTTGTCGAGAACCTCGAGATATTTATGTTAACGTTTTGCTCTTAACGAGCATTATCAAAACATTAGTATTGAATGTGCGGAAAAGGTCTCATCGTTTTACAAATTAACCGAAAGTTCTATGTTAACAGTTTCTTCGTTTGAACTTTTCGCTTGTGGAACTCCCTTCCGGCTTTGCAGTCTTCTTAATTCCTATTCTTTTATTTTTCTCTCTCCATAATAATATTTTCTATTAACCCCCGTTGCGTCTTAGTGGCTTTATTGCCTTGCTTAGGTTGAAATTATAAATAAAAAAACAATATCTGAAATAATAAAAAGACAATATCATGACTCTGCTACTTAAAAATGCTATAGATAATTTGAAAAAAATTAGTCATACTTATTATAAAACGCAGGTTGTGTGTGTGTGTGTGTCTGTACGTTTATATATTGGATCGGATTTCCTACATTTTTCAACCGATTTCAACAAAACTTCACAGGACTACGTAAAATTACCTTGCAGTGGTTCTGACAGCGCCAAAATGGGAAAAACACAATTGTTTTTGCACAAAATCAATTTGAAAACACGATTAAGAGGCATCGCGAGAATGAAAGGGGGACAACTCATATCGTGTTATACTTATTAGAAAACCCACGTTGTTTGTGTGTGTGTGTGTGTGTGTGTGTGTGTTCGTTTATATATGGGATCGGATTTCCTACATTTTTCAACTGATTTCAACAAAATTTCACATTTTTTTTTTTTTGGCAGGTAGTGTTTCTTATTGTCTTGCACACTTTTTTCTTTATTTTTACATTCAGAATGCTTTAAAAATTCCATTTACAAGACAATTGTTTATAATAAAATTCTATTCAATCGGTAGACTCCTAACGATTGAAAACAATGTTTTTGTTTGAGTTTGGGTTTGACCAATTCGTAAAAAGAAAAAAAAAAAAAAACTAATTTAGACATGCGTATCCGTCAACCTTAAACAATAATCTTTGTCAATTTTATTTTTGGTCGATACTTGATCTATCTCTTACTGCTACATCCCAGGGCAACGACGGGCTCTCCTGCTAGTATTTAATAAAATTTAAAAATCAGCAAAATGTGTACATAGGAACATTGTTGCGTCGTAGACAGAAAAGGTTAACACATATGTAGAAAGTAAGAAATAGTTTATTCCGTAGAATAATATGGTACACGGTACAGAACAGACTAATGTGATGAACTGTTATTCGTTAACTCCTCACTATTTACCCGAGTCCTCCCCACAATGGGGATGTGACAAAAGGCCGCCCTGTAGAACTCTCATACAAGAGGCCGAACAGGTGTCATCCTACCCAGACAAGACTGTCCGTAGTCATAGCCTATTATGGGTTCCTCTCCGACTGACGGTAGAAAGTCGACAAGAAAAATCAACCATAATCGTTAACTCCTAACTATTTACCCGAGTCCTCCCCACAAGGGGGATGTGACAAAAGGCCGCCTTGTAGACCTCTCATACAAGAGGCTGAACAGGTGTCATCCTACCCAGACAAGACTGTCCGTAGTCATAGCCTCTTATGAGTTCCTCTCCGCCTGAAGTTAGAGAGTCGACAAGCAAAGTCAACCATAATCGTTAACTGCTTACTATTTACCCGAGTCCTCCACACAAGGGGGATGTGACAAAAGGCCCCCATGTAGACCTCTCATACAAGAGGCCGAACAGGTGTCATCCTACCCAGACAAGACTGTCCGTAGACATAGGTTCATGCGTTCCTCTCCGCCTGAAGGTAGAGTCGACAAGCAAAGTCAACCATAATCGTTAACTCCTCGCTATTTACCCGAGTCCTCCCCACAAGGGGGATGTGAAAAAAGGCCGCCTTGTAGAACTCTGATACAAGAGCCGAACAGGTGTCATCCTACCCAGACAAGACTGTCCGTAGTCATGGCCTCTTATGCGTTCCTCTCCGCCTGAAGTTAGAGAGTCGACAATCAAAGTCAACCATAATCGTTAACTCCTCACTATTTACCCGAGTCCTCCCCACAAGGGGGATGTGACAAAAGGCCGCCCTGTAGAACTCTCATACAAGAGGCCGAACAGGTGTCATCCTAACCAGACAACACTGTCCGTAGTCATAGCCTCTTATGGGTTCCTCTCCGACTGACGGTAGAAAGTCGACAAGAAAAATCAACCATAATCGTTAACTCCTAACTATTTACCCGAGTCCTCCCCACAAGGGGATGTGACAAAAGGCCGCCCTGTAGACTTCTCATACAAGAGGCTGAACAGGTGTCATCCTACCCAGACAAGACTGTCCGTAGTCATAGCCTCTTATGAGTTTCTCTCCGCCTGAAGTTAGAGAGTCGACAAGCAAAGTCAACCATAATCGTTAACTGCTTACTATTTACCCGAGTCCTCCCCACAAGGGGGATGTGACAAAAGGCCCCCATGTAGACCTCTCATACAAGAGGCCGAACAGGTGTCATCCTACCCAGACAAGACTGTCCGTAGACATAGGCTCATGCGTTCCTCTCCACCTGAAGGTAGAGAGTCGACAAGCAAAGTCAACCATAATCGTTAACTCCTCACTATTTACCCGAGTCCTCCCCACAAGGGGGATGTGTCAAAAGCTGCCTTGTAGACCTTTCATACACGAGGCCGAACAGGTGTCATCCTACCCAGACAAGACTGTCCGTAGTCATAGCCTCTTATGTGTTCCTCTCCGACTGAATGTAGAAAGTCGACAAGCAAAATCAACCATAATCGTTAACTCCTAACTATTTACCCGAGTCCTCCCCACAAGGGGGATGTGACAAAAGGCCGCCTTGTAGAACTCTCATACAAGAGGCCGAACAGGTGTCATCCTACCCAGACAAGACTGTCCGTAGTCATAGCCTCTTATGCGTTCCTCTCCGCCTGAAGTTAGAGAGTCGACAATCAAAGTCAACCATAATCGTTAACTCCTCACTATTTACCCGAGTCCTCCCCACAAGGGGGATGTGACAAAAGGCCGCCTAGTAGACCTCTCATACAAGAGGCCGAACAGGTGTCATCCTAACCAGACAACACTGTCCGTTATAATAGCCTCTTATGGGTTCCTCTCCGACTGACGGTAGAAAGTCGACAAGAAAAATCAACCATAATCGTTAACTCCTAAGTATTTACCCGAGTCCTCCCCACAAGGGGATGTGACAAAAGGCCGCCCTGTAGACTTCTCATACAAGAGGCTGAACAGGTGTCATCCTACCCAGACAAGAATGTCCGTAGCCATAGCCTCTTATGAGTTCCTCTCCGCCTGAAGTTAGAGAGTCGACAAGCAAAGTCAACCATAATCGTTAACTCCTTACTATTTACCCAAGTCCTCCCCACAAGGGTGATGTGACAAAAGGCCGCCTTGCAGAACTCTCATACAAGAGGCCGAACAGATGTCATCCTACCCAGACAAGACTGTCCGTAGTCATAGCCTCTTATGGGTTCATCTCCACCTGAAGGTAGAGAGTCGAGAAGCAAAGTCAACCATAATCGTTAACTCCTCACTATTTACCCGAGTCCTCCCCACAAAGGGGATGTGTCAAAAGCTGCCTTGTAGACCTTTCATACATGAGGCCGAACAGGTGTCATCCTACCCAGACAAGACTGTCCGTAGTCATAGCCTCTTATGCGTTCCTCTCCACCTGAAGGTAGAGAGTCGACAAGCAAGTCAACCATAATCGTTAACTCCTCGCTATTTACCAGAGTCCTCCTCACAAGGGGGATCTGACAAAAGGCCGCCTTGTAGAACTCTCATACAAGAGGCCGAACAGGTGTCATCCTACCCAGACAAGACTGTCCGTAGTCATAGCCTCTTATGTGTTCCTCTCCGACTGAATGTAGAAAGTCGACAAGCAAAATCAACCATAATCGTTAACTCCTAACTATTTACCCGAGTCCTCCCCACAAGGGGGATGTGACAAAAGGCCGCCCTGTAGACTTCTCATACAAGAGGCTGAACAGGTGTCACCCTACCCAGACAAGACTGTCCGTAGTCATAGCCTCTTATGAGTTCCTCTCCGCCTGAAGTTAGAGAGTCGACAAGCAAAGTCAACCATAATCGTTAACTCCTTACTATTTACCCAAGTCCTCCCCACAAGGGTGATGTGACAAAAGGCCGCCTTGCAGAACTCTCATACAAGAGGCCGAACAGATGTCATCCTACCCAGACAAGACTGTCCGTAGTCATAGCCTCTTATGGGTTCATCTCCACCTGAAGGTAGAGAGTCGAGAAGCAAAGTCAACCATAATCGTTAACTCCTCACTATTTACCCGAGTCCTCCCCACAAAGGGGATGTGTCAAAAGCTGCCTTGTAGACCTTTCATACATGAGGCCGAACAGGTGTCATCCTACCCAGACAAGACTGTCCGTAGTCATAGCCTCTTATGCGTTCCTCTCCACCTGAAGGTAGAGAGTCGACAAGCAAGTCAACCATAATCGTTAACTCCTCGCTATTTACCAGAGTCCTCCTCACAAGGGGGATCTGACAAAAGGCCGCCTTGTAGAACTCTCATACAAGAGGCCGAACAGGTGTCATCCTACCCAGACAAGACTGTCCGTAGTCATAGCCTCTTATGTGTTCCTCTCCGACTGAATGTAGAAAGTCGACAAGCAAAATCAACCATAATCGTTAACTCCTAACTATTTACCCGAGTCCTCCCCACAAGGGGGATGTGACAAAAGGCCGCCCTGTAGACTTCTCATACAAGAGGCTGAACAGGTGTCACCCTACCCAGACAAGACTGTCCGTAGTCATAGCCTCTTATGAGTTCCTCTCCGCCTGAAGTTAGAGAGTCGACAAGCAAAGTCAACCATAATCGTTAACTCCTCACTATTTACCCGAGTCCTCCCCACAAGGGGGATGTGACAAAAGGCCGCCTAGTAGAACTGTCATACAAGAGGCCGAACAGGTGTCATCCTACCCACACAAGACTGTCCGTAGTCATAGCCACTTATGGGTTCCTCTCCGACTGACGGTAGAAAGTCGACAAGAAAAATCAACCATAATCGTTAACTCCTAACTATTTACCCGAGTCCTCCCCACAAGGGGGATGTGACAAAAGGCCGCCCTGTAGACTTCTCATACAAGAGGCTGAACAGGTGTCATCCTACACAGACAAGACTGTCCGTAGTCATAGCCTCTTATGAGTTCCTCTCCGCCTGAAGTTAGAGAGTCGACAAGCAAAGTCAACCATAATCGTTAACTCTTTACTATTTACCCGAGTCCTCCCCACAAGGGGGATGTGACAAAAGGCCCCCATGTAGACCTCTCATACAAGAGGCCGAACAGGTGTCATCCTACCCAGACAAGACTGTCCGTAGACATAGGTTCATGCGTTCCTCTCCGCCTGAAGGTAGAGTCGACAAGCAAAGTCAACCATAATCGTTAACTCCTCGCTATTTACCCGAGTCCTCCCCACAAGGGGGATGTGAAAAAAGGCCGCCTTGTAGAACTCTGATACAAGAGCCGAACAGGTGTCATCCTACCCAGACAAGACTGTCCGTAGTCATGGCCTCTTATGCGTTCCTCTCCGCCTGAAGTTAGAGAGTCGACAATCAAAGTCAACCATAATCGTTAACTCCTCACTATTTACCCGAGTCCTCCCCACAAGGGGGATGTGACAAAAGGCCGCCCTGTAGAACTCTCATACAAGAGGCCGAACAGGTGTCATCCTAACCAGACAACACTGTCCGTAGTCATAGCCTCTTATGGGTTCCTCTCCGACTGACGGTAGAAAGTCGACAAGAAAAATCAACCATAATCGTTAACTCCTAACTATTTACCCGAGTCCTCCCCACAAGGGGATGTGACAAAAGGCCGCCCTGTAGACTTCTCATACAAGAGGCTGAACAGGTGTCATCCTACCCAGACAAGACTGTCCGTAGTCATAGCCTCTTATGAGTTTCTCTCCGCCTGAAGTTAGAGAGTCGACAAGCAAAGTCAACCATAATCGTTAACTGCTTACTATTTACCCGAGTCCTCCCCACAAGGGGGATGTGACAAAAGGCCCCCATGTAGACCTCTCATACAAGAGGCCGAACAGGTGTCATCCTACCCAGACAAGACTGTCCGTAGACATAGGCTCATGCGTTCCTCTCCACCTGAAGGTAGAGAGTCGACAAGCAAAGTCAACCATAATCGTTAACTCCTCACTATTTACCCGAGTCCTCCCCACAAGGGGGATGTGTCAAAAGCTGCCTTGTAGACCTTTCATACACGAGGCCGAACAGGTGTCATCCTACCCAGACAAGACTGTCCGTAGTCATAGCCTCTTATGTGTTCCTCTCCGACTGAATGTAGAAAGTCGACAAGCAAAATCAACCATAATCGTTAACTCCTAACTATTTACCCGAGTCCTCCCCACAAGGGGGATGTGACAAAAGGCCGCCTTGTAGAACTCTCATACAAGAGGCCGAACAGGTGTCATCCTACCCAGACAAGACTGTCCGTAGTCATAGCCTCTTATGCGTTCCTCTCCGCCTGAAGTTAGAGAGTCGACAATCAAAGTCAACCATAATCGTTAACTCCTCACTATTTACCCGAGTCCTCCCCACAAGGGGGATGTGACAAAAGGCCGCCTAGTAGACCTCTCATACAAGAGGCCGAACAGGTGTCATCCTAACCAGACAACACTGTCCGTTATAATAGCCTCTTATGGGTTCCTCTCCGACTGACGGTAGAAAGTCGACAAGAAAAATCAACCATAATCGTTAACTCCTAAGTATTTACCCGAGTCCTCCCCACAAGGGGATGTGACAAAAGGCCGCCCTGTAGACTTCTCATACAAGAGGCTGAACAGGTGTCATCCTACCCAGACAAGAATGTCCGTAGCCATAGCCTCTTATGAGTTCCTCTCCGCCTGAAGTTAGAGAGTCGACAAGCAAAGTCAACCATAATCGTTAACTCCTTACTATTTACCCAAGTCCTCCCCACAAGGGTGATGTGACAAAAGGCCGCCTTGCAGAACTCTCATACAAGAGGCCGAACAGATGTCATCCTACCCAGACAAGACTGTCCGTAGTCATAGCCTCTTATGGGTTCATCTCCACCTGAAGGTAGAGAGTCGAGAAGCAAAGTCAACCATAATCGTTAACTCCTCACTATTTACCCGAGTCCTCCCCACAAAGGGGATGTGTCAAAAGCTGCCTTGTAGACCTTTCATACATGAGGCCGAACAGGTGTCATCCTACCCAGACAAGACTGTCCGTAGTCATAGCCTCTTATGCGTTCCTCTCCACCTGAAGGTAGAGAGTCGACAAGCAAGTCAACCATAATCGTTAACTCCTCGCTATTTACCAGAGTCCTCCTCACAAGGGGGATCTGACAAAAGGCCGCCTTGTAGAACTCTCATACAAGAGGCCGAACAGGTGTCATCCTACCCAGACAAGACTGTCCGTAGTCATAGCCTCTTATGTGTTCCTCTCCGACTGAATGTAGAAAGTCGACAAGCAAAATCAACCATAATCGTTAACTCCTAACTATTTACCCGAGTCCTCCCCACAAGGGGGATGTGACAAAAGGCCGCCCTGTAGACTTCTCATACAAGAGGCTGAACAGGTGTCACCCTACCCAGACAAGACTGTCCGTAGTCATAGCCTCTTATGAGTTCCTCTCCGCCTGAAGTTAGAGAGTCGACAAGCAAAGTCAACCATAATCGTTAACTCCTTACTATTTACCCAAGTCCTCCCCACAAGGGTGATGTGACAAAAGGCCGCCTTGCAGAACTCTCATACAAGAGGCCGAACAGATGTCATCCTACCCAGACAAGACTGTCCGTAGTCATAGCCTCTTATGGGTTCATCTCCACCTGAAGGTAGAGAGTCGAGAAGCAAAGTCAACCATAATCGTTAACTCCTCACTATTTACCCGAGTCCTCCCCACAAAGGGGATGTGTCAAAAGCTGCCTTGTAGACCTTTCATACATGAGGCCGAACAGGTGTCATCCTACCCAGACAAGACTGTCCGTAGTCATAGCCTCTTATGCGTTCCTCTCCACCTGAAGGTAGAGAGTCGACAAGCAAGTCAACCATAATCGTTAACTCCTCGCTATTTACCAGAGTCCTCCTCACAAGGGGGATCTGACAAAAGGCCGCCTTGTAGAACTCTCATACAAGAGGCCGAACAGGTGTCATCCTACCCAGACAAGACTGTCCGTAGTCATAGCCTCTTATGTGTTCCTCTCCGACTGAATGTAGAAAGTCGACAAGCAAAATCAACCATAATCGTTAACTCCTAACTATTTACCCGAGTCCTCCCCACAAGGGGGATGTGACAAAAGGCCGCCCTGTAGACTTCTCATACAAGAGGCTGAACAGGTGTCACCCTACCCAGACAAGACTGTCCGTAGTCATAGCCTCTTATGAGTTCCTCTCCGCCTGAAGTTAGAGAGTCGACAAGCAAAGTCAACCATAATCGTTAACTCCTCACTATTTACCCGAGTCCTCCCCACAAGGGGGATGTGACAAAAGGCCGCCTAGTAGAACTGTCATACAAGAGGCCGAACAGGTGTCATCCTACCCACACAAGACTGTCCGTAGTCATAGCCACTTATGGGTTCCTCTCCGACTGACGGTAGAAAGTCGACAAGAAAAATCAACCATAATCGTTAACTCCTAACTATTTACCCGAGTCCTCCCCACAAGGGGGATGTGACAAAAGGCCGCCCTGTAGACTTCTCATACAAGAGGCTGAACAGGTGTCATCCTACACAGACAAGACTGTCCGTAGTCATAGCCTCTTATGAGTTCCTCTCCGCCTGAAGTTAGAGAGTCGACAAGCAAAGTCAACCATAATCGTTAACTCTTTACTATTTACCCGAGTCCTCCCCACAAGGGGGATGTGACAAAAGGCCCCCATGTAGACCTCTCATACAAGAGGCCGAACAGGTGTCATCCTACCCAGACAAGACTGTCCGTAGACATAGGCTCTTATGCGTTCCTCTCCGCCTGAAGGTAGAGTCGACAAGCAAAGTCAACCATAATCGTTAATTCCTCGCTATTTACCCGAGTCCTCCCCACAAGGGGGAGGTGACAAAAGGCCGCCTTGTAGAACTCTCATACAAGAGCCGAACAGGTGTCATCCTACCAAGACAAGACTGTCCGTACTCATAGCCTCTGATGGGTTCCTCTCCGCCTGAACGTAGAGAGACGACAAGCAAAGACAAACATAAACGTTAACACCTCACTATTTACCCGAGTCCTCCCCACAAGGGGGATGTGACAAAAGGCAACCTTGTAGAATTCTCATACAAGAGGCCGAACAGGTGTCATCCTACCCAGGCAAGACTATCCGGAGTCATAGCCTCTTATGAGTTCATCTCCGTCTGAAGTTAGTGAGTCGACAAGCAAAGTCAACCATAATCGTTAACTCCTCACTATTTACCCGAGTCCTCCCCACAAGGGGGATGTGAGAAAAGCCGCCTAGTAGAACTCTCATACAAGAGGCCGAACAGGTGTCATCCTACCCAGACAACACAGTCCGTAGTCATAGCCTCTGATGGGTTCATCTCCACCTGAAGGTAGAGAGTCCAGAAGCAAAGTCAACCATAATCGTTAACTCCTCACTATTTACCCGAGTCCTCCCCACAAGGGGGATGTGTCAAAAGCCGCCTTGTAGACCTTTCATACATGAGGCCGAACAGGTACCATCCTACCCAGACAAGAGTGTCCGTAGTCATAGCCTCTTATGCGTTCCTCTCCACCTGAAGGTAGAGAGTCGACAAGCAAAGTCAACCATAATCGTTAACTCCTCGCTATTTACCCGAGTCCTCCCCACAAGGGGGATGTGACAAAAGGCCGCCTTGTAGAACTCTCATACAAGAGGCCGAACAGGTGTCATCCTACCCAGACAAGACTGTCCGTAGTCATAGCCTCTTATGTGTTCCTCTCCGACTGAAGGAAGAAAGTCGACAAGCAAAATCAACCATAATCGTTAACTCCTAACTATTTACCCGAGTCCTCCCCACAAGGGGGATGTGACAAAAGGCCGCCCTGTAGATTTCTCATACAAGAGGCTGAAAAGGTGTCATCCTACCCAGACAAGACTGTCCGTAGTCATAGCCTCTTATGAGTTCCTCTCCGCCTGATGTTAGAGAGTCGACAAGCAAAGTCAACCATAATTGTTAAATTCTCACTATTTACCCGAGTCCTCCCCACAAGGGGGATGTGACAAAAGACCGCCTAGTAGAACTGTCATACAAGAGGCCGAACAGGTGTCATCCTACCCACACAAGACTGTCCGTAGTCATAGCCTCTTATGGGTTCCTCTCCGACTGACGGTAGAAAGTCGACAAGAAAAATCAACCATAATCGTTAACTCCTAACTATTTACCCGAGTCCTCCCCACAAGGGGGATGTGACAAAAGGCCCGCATGTAGACTTCTGATACAAGAGGCCGAACAGGTGTCATCCTACCCAGACAAGACTGTCCGTAGTCATAGCCTCTTATGGGTTCATCTCCACCTGAACGTAGAGAGTCGACAAGCAAAGTCAACCATAATCGTTAACTCCTCACTATTTACCCGGGTCCTCCCCACAAGGGGTATGTGACAAAAGGCCGCCTTGCAGAACTCTCATACAAGAGGCCGAACAGGTGTCATCCTACCCAGACAAGACTGTCCGTAGTCATAGCCTTTTATGGGTTCCTCTCCGCCTGAAGGTAGAGAGTCGAGAAGCAAAGTCAACCATAATCGTTAACTCCTCACTATTTACCCGAGTCCACCCCACAACGGGGATGTGACAAAAGGCCGCCCTGTAGACTTCTCATACAAGAGGCTGAACAGGTGTCATCCTACCCAGACAAGACTGTCCGTAGTCATAGCCTCTTATGGTTTCATCTCCACCTGAAGTTAGAGAGTAGACGAGCAAAGTCAACCAAAATCGTTAACTCCTGACTATTTCCCCGAGTCCTCCCCACAAAGGGGATGTGACAAAAGGCCGCCTTGTAGAACTCTCATACCGAACAGGTGTCATCCTACCCAGACAAGACTGTCCGTAGACATAGGCTCTTATGCGTTCCTCTCCGCCTGCAGTTACAGAGTCGACAAGCAAAGTCAACCATAATCGTTAACTCCTCGCTATTTACCCGAGTCCTCCCCACAAGGGGGATATGACAAAAGGCCGCCTTGTAGACCTCTCATACAAGCGGCCGAACAGGTGTCATCCTACCCAGACTAGACTGTCCGTAGTCATAGGCTCTTATGCGTTCCTCTCCGACTGAAGGCAGTATGTCGACAAGCAAAATCAACCATAATCGTTAACTCCTAACTATTTACCCGAGTCCTCCCCACAAAGGGGGATGTGACAAAAGGCCGCCCTGTAGACTTCTCATACAAGAGGCTGAACAGGTGACATCCTACCCAGACACGACTGTCCGTAGTCATAGCCTCTTATGGGTTCCTCTCCGCCTGAACGTAGAGACTCGAGAAGCAAAGTCGACCAAAATCGTTAACACCTCACTATTTACCCGAGTCCTCCCCACAAGGGGGATGTGACAAAAGGCAACCTTGTAGAATTCTCACACAAGAGGCCGAACAGGTGTCATCCTACCCAGGCAAGACTGTCCGTAGTCATAGCCTCTGATGGGTTCATCTCCACCTGAAGGTAGAGAGTCGAGAAGCAAAGTCAACCATAATCGTTAACTCCTCACTATTTACCCGAGTCCTCCCCACAAGGGGGATGTGACAAGAGGCCGCCCTGTAGATTTCTCATACAAGAGGCTGAACAGGTGTCATCCTACCCAGACAAGACTGTCCGTAGTCATAGCCTCTTATGAGTTCCTCTCCGCCTGATGATAGAGAGTCGACAAGCAAAGTCAACCATAATTGTTAACTCCTCGCTATTTACCCGAGTCCTCCCCACAAGGGGGATGTGACAAAAGGCCGCCTAGTAGAACTGTCATACAAGAGGCCGAACAGGTGTCATCCTACCCAGACTAGACTGTCCGTAGTCATAGGCTCTTATGCGTTCCTCTCCGACTGAAGGTAGAATGTCGACAAGCAAAATCAACCATAATCGTTAACTCCTAACTATTTACCCGAGTCCTCCCCACAAGGGGGATGTGACAAAAGGCCGCCCTGTAGACTTCTCATACAAGAGGCTGAACAGGTGTCATCCTACCCAGACAAGACTGTCCGTAGTCATAGCCTCTTATGAGTTCCTCTCCGCCTGAAGGTAGAGAGTCGACAATCAAAGTCAACCATAATCGTTAACTCCTCACTATTTACCCGAGTCCTCCCCACAAGGGGGATGTGACAAAAGGCCGCCTTGCAGAACTCTCATACAAGAGGCCGAACAGGTGTCATTCTACCCGGACAAGACTGTCCGTAGTCATAGCCTCTTATGTGTTCCTCTCCGCCTGAAGTTAGAGAGTCGAGAAGCAAAGTCAACGATAATCGTTAACTCCTCACTATTTACCCGAGTCCTCCCCACAAGGGGGTTGTGACAAAAGGCCGCCATGTAGACTTCTCATAAAAGAGGCCGAACACGTGTCATCCTACCCAGACAAGACTGTCCGTAGACATAGGCTCTTATGAGTTCCTCTCCGCCTGAAGTTAGAGAGTCGACAAGCAAAGTCAACCATAATCGTTAACTCCTCGCTATTTACCCGAGTTCTCCCCACAAGGGGGATGTCACAAAAGGCCGCCTTGTAGACATCTCATACAAGCGGCCGAACAGGTGTCATCCTACCCAGACTAGACTGTCCGTAGTCATAGGCTCTTATGCGTTCCTCTCCGACTGAAGGCAGTATGTCGACAAGCAAAATCAACCATAATCGTTAACTCCTAACTATTTACCCGAGTCCTCCCCACAAGGGGGATGTGACAAAAGGCCGCCCTGTAGACTTCTCATACAAGAGGCTGAACAGGTGACATCCTACCCAGACACGACTGTCCGTAGTCATAGCCTCTTATGAGTTCCGATCCGCCTGAAGTTAGAGAGTCGACAGGCAAATCAACCATAATACTTAACTCCTAACTATTTACCCGAGTCCTCCCTACAAGGGGGATGTGACAAAAGGCCGCCTTGTAGAACTCTCATACAAGAGGCCGAAGAGGTGTCATCTTACCCAGACTAGACTGTCCGTAGTCATAGTCTCTTATGCGTTACTCTCCGACAGAAGGTAGTATGTCGACAAGCAAAATCAACCATAATCGTTAACTCCTAACTATTTACCCGAGTCCTCCCCACAAGGGGGATGTGACAAAAGGCCGCCCTGTAGACTTCTCATACAAGAGGCTGAACAGGTGTCATTCTACCCAGACAAGACTGTCCGTAGACATATGCTCTTATGAGTTCCTCTCCGCCTGAAGTTGGAGAGTCGACAGGCAAAGTCATCCATAATCCTTAACTCCTCACTATTTACTCGAGTCCTCCGCACCAGGGGGATGTGACAAAAGGCCGCCTTGTAGAACTCTCATACAAGAGGCCGAACAGGTGTCATCCTACCCAGACAAGACTATCCGTAGACATAGGCTCTTATGAGTTCCTCTGCACCTGAAGGTAGAGAGTCGACAAGGAAAGTCAAGCATAATCGTTAACTCCTCACTATTTACCCGAGTCCTCCCCACAAGGGGGATGTGACAAAAGGCCGCCTTGTAGACCTCTCATACAAGAGGCCGAACAGGTGTCATCCTACCCAGACAAGACTGTCCGTAGACATATGCTCTTATGAGTTCCTCTCCGCCTGAAGTTAGAGAGTCGACAGGCAAAGTCATCCATAATCCTTAACTCCTCACTATTTACTCGAGTCGTCCCCACAAGGGGGATGTGACAAAAGGCCGCCTTGTAGAACTCTCATACAAGAGGCCGAACAGGTGTCATCCTACCCAGACAAGACTGTCCGTAGACATAGGCTATTATGAGTTCCTCTGCACATGAAGGTAGAGAGTCGACAAGCAAAGTCAACCAAAATCGTTAACTCCTCACTATTTACCTGAGTCCTCCCCACAAGGGGGATGTGACAAAAGGCCGCCTTGTAGAACTCTCATACAAGAGGCCGAACAGGTGTCATCCTACCCAGACAAGACTGTCCGTAGTCATAGCCTCTTAAATGTTCCTCTCCACCTGAAGGTAGAGAATCGACAAGCAAAGTCAACCAAAATCGTTAACTCCTCACTATTTACCCGAGTCCTCCCCACAAGGGGGATGTGTCAAAAGCCGCCTTGTAGAACTCTCATATAAGAGGCCGAACATGTGTCATCCTACCCAGACAAGACTGTCCGTAGTCATAGCCTCTTATGGGTTCATCTCCACCTGAAGGTAGAGAGTCGACGAGCAAATTCAACCAGAATCGTTAACTTCTCACTATTTCCCCGAGTCCTCCCCACAAGGGGGATGTGACAAAAGGCCGCCTTGTAGAACTCTCATACAAGAGGCCGAACAGATGTCATCCTACCCAGACAAGACTGTCCGTAGACATAGGCTCTTATGCGTTCCTCTCCACCTGAAGGTAGAGAGTCGACAAGGAAAGACAAGCATAATCGTTAACTCCTCACTATTTACCCGAGTCCTCCCCACAAGGGGGATGTGACAAAAGGCCGCCTTGTAGACCTCTCATACAAGAGGCCGAACAGGTGTCATCATACCCAGACAAGACTGTCCGTAGACATATGCTCTTATGAGTTCCTCTCCGCCTGTAGTTAGAGAGTCGACAAGCAAAGTGAACCATAATCGTTAACTCCTCATAATTAAACCGAGTCCTCCCCACAAGGGGGATGTGACTAAAGGCCGCCATGTAGACTTCTCATACAAGAGGCCGAACAGGTGTCATCATACACCGACGACTGTCCGTAGACATAGGCTCTTATGAGTTCCTCTCCGCCTGAAGTTAGAATGTCGACAAGCAAATTCAACCATAATCGTTAACTCCTCACTATTTACCCGAGTCCACCCCACAACGGGGATGTGACAAAAGGCCGCCCTGTAGACTTCTCATACAAGAGGCTGAACAGGTGTCATCCTACCCAGACAAGACTGTCCGTAGACATATGCTCTTATGAGTTCCTCTCCGCCTGAAGTTAGAGAGTCGACAGGCAAAGTCATCCATAATACTTAACTCCTCACTATTTACTCGAGTCGTCCCCACAAGGGGGATGTGACAAAAGGCCGCCTTGTAGAACTCTCATACAAGAGGCCGAACAGGTGTCATCCTACCCAGACAAGACTGTCCGTAGACATAGGCTATTATGAGTTCCTCTGCACATGAAGGTAGAGAGTCGACAAGCAAAGTCAACCAAAATCGTTAACTCCTCACTATTTACCTGAGTCCTCCCCACAAGGGGGATGTGACAAAAGGCCGCCTTGTAGAACTCTCATACAAGAGGCCGAACAGGTGTCATCCTACCCAGACAAGACTGTCCGTAGTCATAGCCTCTTAAATGTTCCTCTCCACCTGAAGGTAGAGAATCGACAAGCAAAGTCAACCAAAATCGTTAACTCCTCACTATTTACCCGAGTCCTCCCCACAAGGGGGATGTGTCAAAAGCCGCCTTGTAGAACTCTCATATAAGAGGCCGAACATGTGTCATCCTACCCAGACAAGACTGTCCGTAGTCATAGCCTCTTATGGGTTCATCTCCACCTGAAGGTAGAGAGTCGACGAGCAAATTCAACCAGAATCGTTAACTTCTCTCTATTTCCCCGAGTCCTCCCCACAAGGGGGATGTGACAAAAAGCCGCCTTGTAGAACTCTCATACAAGAGGCCGAACAGATGTCATCCTACCCAGACAAGACTGTCCGTAGACATAGGCTCTTATGCGTTCCTCTCCACCTGAAGGTAGAGAGTCGACAAGCAAAGTCAACCATAATCGTTAACTCCTCACTATTTACCCGAGTCCTCCCCACAAGAGGGAGGGGTGACAAAAGGCTGCCTTGTAGAACTCTCATACAAGAGGCCGAACAGGTGTCTTCCTACCCAGACAAGACTGTCTGTAGTCATAGCCTCTTATGTGTTCCTCTCCACCTGAAGGTAGAGAATCGACAAGCAAAGTCAACCAAAATCGTTAACTCCTCGCTATTTACCCGAGTCCTCCCCACAAGGTGGATGTGACAAAAGGCCTCCTTGTAGAACTCTCATACAAGAGGCAGAACAGGTGTCATCCTACCCAGACAAGACTGTCCGTAGTCATAGCCTCTTAAGTGTTCCTCTCCACCTGAAAGTAGAGAATCGACAAGCAAAGTCAACCAAAATCGTTAACTCCTCACTATTTACCCGAGTCCTCCCCACAAGGGGGATGTGTCAAAAGCCGCCTTGTAGAACTCTCATACAAGAGGCCGAACAGGTGTCATCCTACCCAGACAAGACTGTCCGTAGTCATAGCCTCTTATGGGTTCATCTCCACCTGAAGGTAGAGAGTCGACGTGCAAAGTCAACCAAAATCGTTAACTCCTCACTATTTCCCCGAGTCCTCCCCACAAGGGGGATGTGACAAAAGGCCGCCTTGTAGAACTCTCATACAAGAGGCCGAACAGGTGTCATCCTACCCAGACAAGACTGTCCGTAGACATAGTCTATTATGCGTTCCTCTCCTCCTGAAGTTACAGAGTCGACAAGCAAAGTCAACCATAATCGTTAACTCCTCGCTATTTACCCGAGTCCTCCCCACAAGGGGGATGTGACAAAAGGCCGCCTAGTAGACCTCTCATACAAGCGGCCGAACAGGTGTCATCCTACCCAGACTAGACTGTCCGTAGTCATAGGCTCTTATGCGTTCCTCTCCGACTGAATGTAATATGTCGACAAGCAAAATCAACCATAATCGTTAACTCCTAACTATTTACCCGAGTCCTCCCCACAAGGGGGATGTGACAAAAGGCCGCCCTGTAGACTTCTCATACAAGAGGCTGAACAGGTGTCATCCTACCCAGACAAGACTGTCCGTAGACATAGGCTCTTATGCGTTCCTCTCCACCTGAAGTTAGAGTCGACAGGCAAATCAACCATAATCCTTAACTCCTCACTATTTACCCGAGTCCTCCCCACAAGGGGGATGTGACAAAAAGCCGCCTTGTAGAACTCTCATACAAGAGGCCGAACTGGTGTCATCCTAACCAGACAAGACTGTCCGTAGACAGAGTCTCTTATGCGTTCCTCTCCACCTGAAGGTAGAGAGTCGACAAGCAAAGTCAACCATAATCGTTAACTCCTCACTATTTACCCGAGTCCTCCCCACAAGGGGGAGGGGTGACAAAAGGCCGCCTTGTAGAACTCTCATACAAGAGGCCGAACAGGTGTCATCCTACCCAGACAGGACTGTCCGTAGTCATGGCCTCTTATGTGTTCATCTCCACATGAAGGTAGAGAGTCGACGAGCAAAGTCAACCATAATCGTTAACTCCTCACTATTTACCCGAGTCCTCCCCACAAGGGGGATGTGACAAAAGGCCGCCTTGTAGAACTCTCATACATGAGGCCGAACAGGTGTCATCCTACCCAGACAAGACTGTCCGTAGACATAGGCTCTTATGCGTTCCTCTCCGCCTGAAGTTACAGAGTCGACAAGCAAAGTCAACTATTATCGTTAACTCCTCGCTATTTACCCGAGTCCTCCCCACAAGGGGGTTGTGACAAAAGGCCGCCTTGTAGACCTCTCATACAAGCGGCCGAACAGGTGTCATCCTACCCAGACTAGACTGTCCGTAGTCATAGGCTCTTATGCGTTCCTCTCCGACTGAAAGTAGTATGTCGACAAGCAAAATCAACCATAATCGTTAACTCCTAACTATTTACCCGAGTCCTCCCCACAAGGGGGATGTGACAAAAGGCCGCCCTGTAGACTTCTCATACAAAAGGCTGAACAGGTGTCATCCTACCCAGAAAAGACTGTCCGTAGACATAGGCTCTTATGCGTTCCTCTCCACCTGAAGGAAGAGAGTCGACAAGCAAAGTCCACCATAATCGTTAACACCTCACTATTTACCCGAGTCCTCCCCACAAGGGGGAGGGGTGACAAAAGGCCGCCTTGTAGAACTCTCATACATGAGGCCGAACAGGTGCCATCCTACCCAGACAAGACTGTCCGTAGTCATAGCCTCTTATGGGTTCATCTCCAACTGAAGGTAGAGAGTCGACGAGAAAAGTCAACCAAAATCGTTAACTCCTCACTATTTACCCGATTCCTCCCCACAAGGGGGATGTGACAAAAGGCAGCCTTGTAGAACTCTCATACAAGAGGCCGAACAGGTGTCATCCTACCCAGACAAGACTGTCTGTAGTCATAGCCTCTTATGTGTTCCTCTCCTCCTGAAGGTAGAGAATCGACAAGCAAAGTCAACCAAAATCGTTAACACCTCACTATTTCCCCGAGTCCTCCCCACAAGGGGGATGTGTCAAAAGCCTCCTTGTAGAACTCTCATACAAGAGGCCGAACAGGTGTCATCCTACCCAGACAAGACTGTCCGTAGTCATAGCCTCTTACGTGTTCATCTCCACCTGAAGGTAGAGAGTCCACGAGCAAAGTCAACCAAAATCGTTAACTCCTCACTATTTCCCCGAGTCCTCCCCACAAGGGGGATGTGACAAAAGGCCGCCTTGTAGAACTCTCATACAAGAGGCCGAACTGGTGTCATCCTACCCAGACAAGACTGTCCGTAGACAGAGGCTCTTATGCGTTCCTCTCCACCTGAAGGTAGAGAGTCGACAAGAAAAGTCAACCATAATCGTTAACTCCTCACTATTTACCCGAGTCCTCCCCACAAGAGGGAGGGGTGACAAAAGGCCGGCTTGTAGAACTCTCATACAAGAGGCCGAACAGGTGTCTTCCTACCCAGACAAGACTGTCTGTAGTCATAGCCTCTTATGTGTTCCTCTCCACCTGAAAGTAGAGAATCGACAAGCAAAGTCAACCAAAATCGTTAACTCCTCACTATTTACCCGAGTCCTCCCCACAAGGGGGATGTGTCAAAAGCCGCCTTGTAGAACTCTCATACAAGAGGCCGAACAGGTGTCATCCTACCCAGACAAGACTGTCCGTAGTCATAGCCTCTTATGGGTTCATCTCCACCTGAAGGTAGAGAGTCGACGTGCAAAGTCAACCAAAATCGTTAACTCCTCATTATTTCCCCGAGTCCTCCCCACAAGGGGGATGTGACAAAAGGCCGCCTTGTAGAACTCTCATACAAGAGGCCGAACAGGTGTCATCCTACCCAGACAAGACTGTCCGTAGACATAGTCTCTTATGCGTTCCTCTCCGCCTGAATTTACAGAGTCGACAAGCAAAGTCAACCATAATCGTTAACTCCTCGCTATTTACCCGAGTCCTCCCCACAAGGGGGATGTGACAAAAGGCCGCCTAGTAGACCTCTCATACAAGCGGCCGAACAGGTGTCATCCTACCCAGACTAGACTGTCCGTAGTCATAGGCTCTTATGCGTTCCTCTCCGACTGAATGTAATATGTCGACAAGCAAAATCAACCATAATCGTTAACTCCTAACTATTTACCTGAGTCCTCCCCACAAGGGGGATGTGACAAAAGGCCGCCCTGTAGACTTCTCATACAAGAGGCTGAACAGGTGTCATCCTACCCAGAGAAGACTGTCCGTAGACATAGGCTCTTATGCGTTCCTCTCCACCTGAAGTTAGAGAGTCGACAGGCAAATCAACCATAATCCTTAACTCCTCACTATTTACCCGAGTCCTCCCCACAAGGGGGATGTGAGAAAAGGCCGCCTTGTAGAACTCTTATACAAGTGCCGAACAGGTGTTATCCTACCCAGACAAGACTGTCCGTAGTTATAGCCTCTTATGTGTTCCTCTCCACCTGAAGGTAGAGAATCGACAAGCAAAGTCAACCAAAATCGTTAACTCCTCAATATTTACCCGAGTCCTCCCCACAAGGGGGATTTGACAAAAGGCCGCCTTGTAGAACTCTCATACAAGAGGCCGAACAGGTGTCATCCTACCCAGACAAGACTGTCTGTAGTCATAGCCTCTTATGTGTTCCTCTCCTCCTGAAGGTAGAGAATCGACAAGCAAAGTCAACCAAAATCGTTAACTCCTCACTATTTCCCCGAGTCCTCCCCACAAGGGGGATGTGTCAAAAGCCTCCTTGTAGAACTCTCATACAAGAGGCCGAACAGGTGTCATCCTACCCAGACAAGACTGTCCGTAGTCATAGCCTCTTACGTGTTCATCTCCACCTGAAGGTAGAGAGTCCACGAGCAAAGTCAACCAAAATCGTTAACTCCTCACTATTTCCCCGAGTCCTCCCCACAAGGGGGATGTGACAAAAGGCCGCCTTGTAGAACTCTCATACAAGAGGCCGAACTGGTGTCATCCTACCCAGACAAGACTGTCCGTAGACAGAGGCTCTTATGCGTTCCTCTCCACCTGAAGGTAGAGAGTCGACAAGCAAAGTCAACCATAATCGTTAACTCCTCACTATTTACCCGAGTCCTCCCCACAAGGGGGAGGGGTGACAAAAGGCCGCCTTGTAGAACTCTCATACAAGAGGCCGAACAGGTGTCATCCTACCCAGACAGGACTGTCCGTAGTCATGGCCTCTTATGCGTTCATCTCCACATGAAGGTAGAGAGTCGACGAGCAAAGTCAACCATAATCGTTAACTCCTCACTATTTACCCGAGTCCTCCCCACAAGGGGGATGTGACAAAAGGCCGCCTTGTAGAACTCTCATACATGAGGCCGAACAGGTGTCATCCTACCCAGACAAGACTGTCCGTAGACATAGGCTCTTATGCGTTCCTCTCCGCCTGAAGTTACAGAGTCGACAAGCAAAGTCAACTATTATCGTTAACTCCTCGCTATTTACCCGAGTCCTCCCCACAAGGGGGATGTGACAAAAGGCCGCCTTGTAGACCTCTCATACAAGCGGCCGAACAGGTGTCATCCTACCCAGACTAGACTGTCCGTAGTCATAGGCTCTTATGCGTTCCTCTCCGACTGAAAGTAGTATGTCGACAAGCAAAATCAACCATAATCGTTAACTCCTAACTATTTACCCGAGTCCTCCCCACAAGGGGGATGTGACAAAAGGCCGCCCTGTAGACTTCTCATACAAAAGGCTGAACAGGTGTCATCCTACCCAGAAAAGACTGTCCGTAGACATAGGCTCTTATGCGTTCCTCTCCACCTGAAGGAAGAGAGTCGACAAGCAAAGTCCACCATAATCGTTAACACCTCACTATTTACCCGAGTCCTCCCCACAAGGGGGAGGGGTGACAAAAGGCCGCCTTGTAGAACTCTCATACATGAGGCCGAACAGGTGCCATCCTACCCAGACAAGACTGTCCGTAGTCATAGCCTCTTATGGGTTCATCTCCAACTGAAGGTAGAGAGTCGACGAGAAAAGTCAACCAAAATCGTTAACTCCTCACTATTTACCCGATTCCTCCCCACAAGGGGGATGTGACAAAAGGCAGCCTTGTAGAACTCTCATACAAGAGGCCGAACAGGTGTCATCCTACCCAGACAAGACTGTCTGTAGTCATAGCCTCTTATGTGTTCCTCTCCTCCTGAAGGTAGAGAATCGACAAGCAAAGTCAACCAAAATCGTTAACACCTCACTATTTCCCCGAGTCCTCCCCACAAGGGGGATGTGTCAAAAGCCTCCTTGTAGAACTCTCATACAAGAGGCCGAACAGGTGTCATCCTACCCAGACAAGACTGTCCGTAGTCATAGCCTCTTACGTGTTCATCTCCACCTGAAGGTAGAGAGTCCACGAGCAAAGTCAACCAAAATCGTTAACTCCTCACTATTTCCCCGAGTCCTCCCCACAAGGGGGATGTGACAAAAGGCCGCCTTGTAGAACTCTCATACAAGAGGCCGAACTGGTGTCATCCTACCCAGACAAGACTGTCCGTAGACAGAGGCTCTTATGCGTTCCTCTCCACCTGAAGGTAGAGAGTCGACAAGAAAAGTCAACCATAATCGTTAACTCCTCACTATTTACCCGAGTCCTCCCCACAAGAGGGAGGGGTGACAAAAGGCCGGCTTGTAGAACTCTCATACAAGAGGCCGAACAGGTGTCTTCCTACCCAGACAAGACTGTCTGTAGTCATAGCCTCTTATGTGTTCCTCTCCACCTGAAAGTAGAGAATCGACAAGCAAAGTCAACCAAAATCGTTAACTCCTCACTATTTACCCGAGTCCTCCCCACAAGGGGGATGTGTCAAAAGCCGCCTTGTAGAACTCTCATACAAGAGGCCGAACAGGTGTCATCCTACCCAGACAAGACTGTCCGTAGTCATAGCCTCTTATGGGTTCATCTCCACCTGAAGGTAGAGAGTCGACGTGCAAAGTCAACCAAAATCGTTAACTCCTCATTATTTCCCCGAGTCCTCCCCACAAGGGGGATGTGACAAAAGGCCGCCTTGTAGAACTCTCATACAAGAGGCCGAACAGGTGTCATCCTACCCAGACAAGACTGTCCGTAGACATAGTCTCTTATGCGTTCCTCTCCGCCTGAATTTACAGAGTCGACAAGCAAAGTCAACCATAATCGTTAACTCCTCGCTATTTACCCGAGTCCTCCCCACAAGGGGGATGTGACAAAAGGCCGCCTAGTAGAACTCTCATACAAGCGGCCGAACAGGTGTCATCCTACCCAGACTAGACTGTCCGGAGTCATAGGCTCTTATGCGTTCCTCTCCGACTGAATGTAATATGTCGACAAGCAAAATCAACCATAATCGTTAACTCCTAACTATTTACCTGAGTCCTCCCCACAAGGGGGATGTGACAAAAGGCCGCCCTGTAGACTTCTCATACAAGAGGCTGAACAGGTGTCATCCTACCCAGAGAAGACTGTCCGTAGACATAGGCTCTTATGCGTTCCTCTCCACCTGAAGTTAGAGAGTCGACAGGCAAATCAACCATAATCCTTAACTCCTCACTATTTACCCGAGTCCTCCCCACAAGGGGGATGTGAGAAAAGGCCGCCTTGTAGAACTCTTATACAAGTGCCGAACAGGTGTTATCCTACCCAGACAAGACTGTCCGTAGTTATAGCCTCTTATGTGTTCCTCTCCACCTGAAGGTAGAGAATCGACAAGCAAAGTCAACCAAAATCGTTAACTCCTCAATATTTACCCGAGTCCTCCCCACAAGGGGGATTTGACAAAAGGCCGCCTTGTAGAACTCTCATACAAGAGGCCGAACAGGTGTCATCCTACCCAGACAAGACTGTCTGTAGTCATAGCCTCTTATGTGTTCCTCTCCTCCTGAAGGTAGAGAATCGACAAGCAAAGTCAACCAAAATCGTTAACTCCTCACTATTTCCCCGAGTCCTCCCCACAAGGGGGATGTGTCAAAAGCCTCCTTGTAGAACTCTCATACAAGAGGCCGAACAGGTGTCATCCTACCCAGACAAGACTGTCCGTAGTCATAGCCTCTTACGTGTTCATCTCCACCTGAAGGTAGAGAGTCCACGAGCAAAGTCAACCAAAATCGTTAACTCCTCACTATTTCCCCGAGTCCTCCCCACAAGGGGGATGTGACAAAAGGCCGCCTTGTAGAACTCTCATACAAGAGGCCGAACTGGTGTCATCCTACCCAGACAAGACTGTCCGTAGACAGAGGCTCTTATGCGTTCCTCTCCACCTGAAGGTAGAGAGTCGACAAGCAAAGTCAACCATAATCGTTAACTCCTCACTATTTACCCGAGTCCTCCCCACAAGGGGGAGGGGTGACAAAAGGCCGCCTTGTAGAACTCTCATACAAGAGGCCGAACAGGTGTCATCCTACCCAGACAGGACTGTCCGTAGTCATGGCCTCTTATGCGTTCATCTCCACATGAAGGTAGAGAGTCGACGAGCAAAGTCAACCATAATCGTTAACTCCTCACTATTTACCCGAGTCCTCCCCACAAGGGGGATGTGACAAAAGGCCGCCTTGTAGAACTCTCATACATGAGGCCGAACAGGTGTCATCCTACCCAGACAAGACTGTCCGTAGACATAGGCTCTTATGCGTTCCTCTCCGCCTGAAGTTACAGAGTCGACAAGCAAAGTCAACTATTATCGTTAACTCCTCGCTATTTACCCGAGTCCTCCCCACAAGGGGGATGTGACAAAAGGCCGCCTTGTAGACCTCTCATACAAGCGGCCGAACAGGTGTCATCCTACCCAGACTAGACTGTCCGTAGTCATAGGCTCTTATGCGTTCCTCTCCGACTGAAAGTAGTATGTCGACAAGCAAAATCAACCATAATCGTTAACTCCTAACTATTTACCCGAGTCCTCCCCACAAGGGGGATGTGACAAAAGGCCGCCCTGTAGACTTCTCATACAAGAGGCTGAACAGGTGTCATCCTACCCAGAAAAGACTGTCCGTAGACATAGGCTCTTATGCGTTCCTCTCCGCCTGAAGTTAGAGAGTCGACAAGCAAAGTCAACTATTATCGTTAACTCCTCACTATTTACCCGAGTCCTCCCCACAAGGGGGAGGGGTGACAAAAGGCCGCCTTGTAGAACTCTCATACATGAGGCCGAACAGGTGCCATCCTACCCAGACAAGACTGTCCGTAGTCATAGCCTCTTATGGGTTCATCTCCAACTGAAGGTAGAGAGTCGACGAGAAAAGTCAACCAAAATCGTTAACTCCTCACTATTTACCCGAGTCCTCCCCACAAGGGGGATGTGACAAAAGGCAGCCTTGTAGAACTCTCATACAAGAGGCCGAACAGGTGTCATCCTACCCAGAGAAGACCGTCCGTAGACATATGCTCTTATGAGTTCCTCTCCGACTGAAGTTAGAGAGTCGAAGGGCAAAGTCATCCATAATCCTTAACTCCTCACTACTTACTCGAGTCCTCCCCACAAGGGGGATGTGACAAAAGGCAGCCTTGTAGAACTCTCATACAAGAGGCCGCACATGTGTCATCCTACCCAGACAAGACTGTCCGTAGACATATGCTCTTATGAGTTACTCTCCGCCTGAAGTTAGAGAGTCGACAGGCAAATCAACCATAATCCTTAACTCCTCACTATTTCCCCGAGTCCTCCCCACAAGGGGGATGTGACAAAAGGCCGCCTTGTAGAACTCTCATACAAGAGGCCGAACAGGTGTCATCCTACCCAGACAAGACTGTCCGTAGTCATAGCCTCATATGTGTTCCTCTCCACCTGAAGGTAGAGAATCGACAAGCAAAGTCAACCAAAATCGTTAACTCCTCACTATTTCCCCGAGTCCTCCCCACAAGGAGGATGTGACAAAAGGCCGCATTGTAGAACTCTCATACAAGAGGCCGAACAGGTGTCATCCTACCCAGACAAGACTGTCCGTAGACATAGGCTCTTATGCGTTCCTCTCCACCTGAATTTAGAGAGTCGACAAGCAAAGTCAACCATAATCGTTAACTCCTCACTATTTACCCGAGTCCTCCACACAAGGGGGAGGGGTGACAAAAGGCCGCCTTGTAGAACTCTCATACAAGAGGCCGAACAGGTGTCATCCTACCCAGACAGGACTGTCCGTAGTCATGGCCTCTTATGGGTTCATCTCCACATGAAGGTAGAGAGTCGACGAGCAAAGTCAACCATAATCGTTAACTCCTCACTATTTACCCGAGTCCTCCCCACAAGGGGGATGTGACAAAAGGCCGCCTTGTAGAACTCTCATACATGAGGCCGAACAGGTGTCATCCTACCCAGACAAGACTGTCCGTAGACATAGGCTCTTATGCGTTCCTCTCCGCCTGAAGTTACAGAGTCGACAAGCAAAGTCAACTATTATCGTTAACTCCTCGCTATTTACCCGAGTCCTCCCCACAAGGGGGATGTGACAAAAGGCCGCCTTGTAGACCTCTCATACAAGCGGCCGAACAGGTGTCATCCTACCCAGACTAGACTGTCCGTAATCATAGGCTCTTATGCGTTCCTCTCCGACTGAAAGTAGTATGTCGACAAGCAAAATCAACCATAATCGTTAACTCCTAACTATTTACCCGAGTCCTCCCCACAAGGGGGATGTGACAAAAGGCCGCCCTGTAGACTTCTCATACAAGAGGCTGAACAGGTGTCATCCTACCCAGAAAAGACTGTCCGTAGACATAGGCTCTTATGCGTTCCTCTCCACCTGAAGGAAGAGAGTCGACAAGCAAAGTCCACCATAATCGTTAACTCCTCACTATTTACCCGAGTCCTCCCCACAAGGGGGGGGTGACAAAAGGCCGCCTTGTAGAACTCTCATACATGAGGCCGAACAGGTGCCATCCTACCCAGACAAGACTGTCCGTAGTCATAGCCTCTTATGGGTTCATCTCCAACTGAAGGTAGAGAGTCGACGAGAAAAGTCAACCAAAATCGTTAACTCCTCACTATTTACCCGAGTCCTCCCCACAAGGGGGATGTGACAAAAGGCAGCCTTGTAGAACTCTCATACAAGAGGCCGAACAGGTGTCATCCTACCCAGACAAGACTGTCCGTAGACATAGGCTCTTAGGCGTTCCTCTCCACCTGAATTTAGAGAGTCGACAAGCAAAGTCAAACATAATCGTTAACTCCTCACTATTTACCCGAGTCCTCCACACAAGGGGGAGGGGTGACAAAAGGCCGCCTTGTAGAACTCTCATACAAGAGGCCGAACAGG
This sequence comes from Acanthosepion lycidas, assembly GCA_963932145.1. Taxonomy (NCBI): domain Eukaryota; kingdom Metazoa; phylum Mollusca; class Cephalopoda; order Sepiida; family Sepiidae; genus Acanthosepion; species Acanthosepion lycidas. Next base: position 67,228,528 of record OZ010614.1, read on the forward strand.
TGCCATTCTATCCAGACAAGACTGTCCGTACTCATAGCCTCTTATGGGTTCATCTCCACCTGAAGGTAGAGAGTCGACGAGAAAAGTCAACCAAAATCGTTAACTCCTCACTATTTACCCGAGTCCTCCCCACGAGGGGGATGTGACAAAAGGCAGCCTTGTAGAACTCTCATACGAGAGGCCGAACTGGTGTCATCCTACCCAGAGAAGACTGTCCGTAGACATATGCTCTTATGAGTTCCTCTCCGCCTGAAGTTAGAGAGTCGAAGGGCAAAGTCATCCATAATCCTTAACTCCTCACTATTTACTCGAGTCCTCCCCACAAGGGGGATGTGACAAAAGGCAGCCTTGTAGAACTCTCATACAAGAGGCCGCACAGGTGTCATCCTACCCAGACAAGACTGTCCGTAGACATATGCTTTTATGAGTTCCTCTCCGCCTGAAGTTAGAGAGTCGACAGGCAAATCAACCATAATCCTTAACTCCTCACTATTTACCCGAGTCCTCCCCACAAGGTGGATGTGAAAAAGGCCGCCTTGTAGAACTCTCATACAAGAGGCCGAACAGGTGTCATCCTACCAAGACAAGACTGTCCGTAGTCATAGCCTCTTATGTGTTCCTCTCCACCTGAAGGTAGAGAATCGACAAGCAAAGTCAACCAAAATCGTTAACTCCTCACTATTTCCCCGAGTCCTCCCCACAAGGGGGATGTGACAAAACGCCGCATTGTAGAACTCTCATACAAGAGGCCGAACAGGTGTCATCCTACCCAGACAAGACTGTCCGTAGACATAGGCTCTTATGCGTTCCTCTCCACCTGAAGTTAGAGAGTCGACAAGCAAAGTCAACCATAATCGTTAACTCCTCACTATTTACCCGAGTCCTCCACACAAGGGGGAGGGGTGACAAAAGGCCGCCTTGTAGAACTCTCATACAAGAGGCCGAACAGGTGCCATCCTACCCAGACAAGACTGTCCGTAGTCATAGCCTCTTATGGGTTCATCTCCACCTGAAGGTAGAGAGTCGACGAGAAAAGTCAACCAAAATCGTTAACTCCTCACTATTTACCCGAGTCCTCCCCACGAGGGGGATGTGACAAAAGGCAGCCTTGTAGAACTCTCATACGAGAGGCCGAACTGGTGTCATCCTACCCAGAGAAGACTGTCCGTAGACATATGCTCTTATGAGTTCCTCTCCGCCTGAAGTTAGAGAGTCGAAGGGCAAAGTCATCCATAATCCTTAACTCCTCACTATTTACTCGAGTCCTCCCCACAAGGGGGATGTGACAAAAGGCAGCCTTGTAGAACTCTCATACAAGAGGCCGCACAGGTGTCATCCTACCCAGATAAGACTGTCCGTAGACATATGCTTTTATGAGTTCCTGTCTGCCTGAAGTTAGAGAGTCGACAGGCAAATCAACCATAATCCTTAACTACTCACTATTTACCCGAGTCCTCCCCACAAGGGGGATGTGAAAAAGGCCGCCTTGTAGAACTCTCATACAAGAGGCCGAACAGGTGTCATCCTACCAAGACAAGACTGTCCGTAGTCATAGCCTCTTATGTGTTCCTCTCCAACTGAAGGTAGAGAATCGACAAGCAAATTCAACCAAAATCGTTAACTCCTCACTATTTCCCCGAGTCCTCCCCACAAGGGGGATGTGACGAAAGGCCGCATTGTAGAACTCTCATACAAGAGGCCGAACAGGTGTCATCCTACCCAGACAAGACTGTCCGTAGACATAGCCTCTTATGGGTTCCTCTCCACCTGAAGGTAGAGAGTCGACGAGCAAAGTCAACCAAAATCGTTAACTCCTCACTATTTCCCCGAGTCCTCCCCACAAGGGGGATGTGACAAAAGGCAGCCTTGTAAAACTCTCATACAAGAGGCCGCACAGGTGTCATCCTACCCAGACAAGACTGTCCGTAGACATATGCTCTTATGAGTTCCTCTCTGCATGAAGATAGAGAGTCGACAGGCAAAGTCATACATAATCCTTAACTCCTCACTATTTACTCGAGTCCTCCCCACAAGGGGGATGTGACAAAAGGCCGCCTTGTAGAACTCTCATACAAGAGGCCGAACAGGTGCCATCCTACCCAGACAAGACTGTCCGTAGACATAGGCTCTTATGCGTTCCTCTCCACCTGAAGTTAGAGAGTCGACAAGCAAAGTCAACCATAATCGTTAACTCCTCACTATTTACACGAGTCCTCCACACAAGGGGGAGGGGTGACAAAAGGCCGCCTTGTAGAACTCTCATACAAGAGGCCGAACAGGTGCCATCCTACCCAGACAAGACTGTCCGTAGTCATAGCCTCTTATGGGTTCATCTCCACCTGAAGGTAGAGAGTCGACGAGAAAAGTCAACCAAAATCGTTAACTCCTCACTATTTACCCGAGTCCTCCCCACGAGGGGGATGTGACAAAAGGCAGCCTTGTAGAACTCTCATACGAGAGGCCGAACTGGTGTCATCCTACCCAGAGAAGACTGTCCGTAGACATATGCTCTTATGAGTTCCTCTCCGCCTGAAGTTAGAGAGTCGAAGGGCAAAGTCATCCATAATCCTTAACTCCTCATTATTTACTCGAGTCCTCCCCACAAGGGGGATGTGACAAAAGGCAGCCTTGTAGAACTCTCATACAAGAGGCCGCACAGGTGTCATCCTACCCAGACAAGACTGTCCGTAGACATATGCTTTTATGAGTTCCTCTCCGCCTGAAGTTAGAGAGTCGACAGGCAAATCAACCATAATCCTTAACTCCTCACTATTTACCCGAGTCCTCCCCACAAGGGGGATGTGAAAAAGGCCGCCTTGTAGAACTCTCATACAAGAGGCCGAACAGGTGTCATCCTACCAAGACAAGACTGTCCGTAGTCATAGCCTCTTATGTGTTCCTCTCCACCTGAAGGTAGAGAATCGACAAGCAAAGTCAACCAAAATCGTTAACTCCTCACTATTTCCCCGAGTCCTCCCCACAAGGGGGATGCGACAAAAGCCGCCTTGTAGAACTCTCATACAAGAGGCCGAACAGGTGTCATCCTACCCAGACAAGACTGTCCGTAGACATAGGCTCTTATGCGTTCCTCTCCGACTGAAAGTAGTATGTCGACAAGCAAAATCAACCATAATCGTTAACTCCTAACTATTTACCCGAGTCCTCCCCACAAGGGGGATGTGACAAAAGGCCGCCCTGTAGACTTCTCATACAAGAGGCTGAACAGGTGTCATCCTACCCAGAAAAGACTGTCCGTAGACATAGGCTCTTATGCGTTCCTCTCCACCTGAAGGAAGAGAGTCGACAAGCAAAGTCCACCATAATCGTTAACACCTCACTATTTACCCGAGTCCTTCCCACAAGGGGGAGGGGTGACAAAAGGCCGCCTTGTAGAACTCTCATACATGAGGCCGAACAGGTGCCATCCTACCCAGACAAGACTGTCCGTAGTCATAGCCTCTTATGGGTTCATCTCCAACTGAAGGTAGAGAGTCGACGAGAAAAGTCAACCAAAATCGTTAACTCCTCACTATTTACCCGATTCCTCCCCACAAGGGGGATGTGACAAAAGGCAGCCTTGTAGAACTCTCATACAAGAGGCCGAACAGGTGTCATCCTACCCAGACAAGACTGTCTGTAGTCATAGCCTCTTATGTGTTCCTCTCCTCCTGAAGGTAGAGAATCGACAAGCAAAGTCAACCAAAATCGTTAACACCTCACTATTTCCCCGAGTCCTCCCCACAAGGGGGATGTGTCAAAAGCCTCCTTGTAGAACTCTCATACAAGAGGCCGAACAGGTGTCATCCTACCCAGACAAGACTGTCCGTAGTCATAGCCTCTTACGTGTTCATCTCCACCTGAAGGTAGAGAGTCCACGAGCAAAGTCAACCAAAATCGTTAACTCCTCACTATTTCCCCGAGTCCTCCCCACAAGGGGGATGTGACAAAAGGCCGCCTTGTAGAACTCTCATACAAGAGGCCGAACTGGTGTCATCCTACCCAGACAAGACTGTCCGTAGACAGAGGCTCTTATGCGTTCCTCTCCACCTGAAGGTAGAGAGTCGACAAGAAAAGTCAACCATAATCGTTAACTCCTCACTATTTACCCGAGTCCTCCCCACAAGAGGGAGGGGTGACAAAAGGCCGGCTTGTAGAACTCTCATACAAGAGGCCGAACAGGTGTCTTCCTACCCAGACAAGACTGTCTGTAGTCATAGCCTCTTATGTGTTCCTCTCCACCTGAAAGTAGAGAATCGACAAGCAAAGTCAACCAAAATCGTTAACTCCTCACTATTTACCCGAGTCCTCCCCACAAGGGGGATGTGTCAAAAGCCGCCTTGTAGAACTCTCATACAAGAGGCCGAACAGGTGTCATCCTACCCAGACAAGACTGTCCGTAGTCATAGCCTCTTATGGGTTCATCTCCACCTGAAGGTAGAGAGTCGACGTGCAAAGTCAACCAAAATCGTTAACTCCTCATTATTTCCCCGAGTCCTCCCCACAAGGGGGATGTGACAAAAGGCCGCCTTGTAGAACTCTCATACAAGAGGCCGAACAGGTGTCATCCTACCCAGACAAGACTGTCCGTAGACATAGTCTCTTATGCGTTCCTCTCCGCCTGAATTTACAGAGTCGACAAGCAAAGTCAACCATAATCGTTAACTCCTCGCTATTTACCCGAGTCCTCCCCACAAGGGGGATGTGACAAAAGGCCGCCTAGTAGACCTCTCATACAAGCGGCCGAACAGGTGTCATCCTACCCAGACTAGACTGTCCGTAGTCATAGGCTCTTATGCGTTCCTCTCCGACTGAATGTAATATGTCGACAAGCAAAATCAACCATAATCGTTAACTCCTAACTATTTACCTGAGTCCTCCCCACAAGGGGGATGTGACAAAAGGCCGCCCTGTAGACTTCTCATACAAGAGGCTGAACAGGTGTCATCCTACCCAGAGAAGACTGTCCGTAGACATAGGCTCTTATGCGTTCCTCTCCACCTGAAGTTAGAGAGTCGACAGGCAAATCAACCATAATCCTTAACTCCTCACTATTTACCCGAGTCCTCCCCACAAGGGGGATGTGAGAAAAGGCCGCCTTGTAGAACTCTTATACAAGTGCCGAACAGGTGTTATCCTACCCAGACAAGACTGTCCGTAGATATAGCCTCTTATGTGTTCCTCTCCACCTGAAGGTAGAGAATCGACAAGCAAAGTCAACCAAAATCGTTAACTCCTCAATATTTACCCGAGTCCTCCCCACAAGGGGGATGTGACAAAAGGCCGCCTTGTAGAACTCTCATACAAGAGGCCGAACAGGTGTCATCCTACCCAGACAAGACTGTCTGTAGTCATAGGCTCTTATGTGTTCCTCTCCTCCTGAAGGTAGAGAATCGACAAGCAAAGTCAACCAAAATCGTTAACTCCTCACTATTTCCCCGAGTCCTCCCCACAAGGGGGATGTGTCAAAAGCCTCCTTGTAGAACTCTCATACAAGAGGCCGAACAGGTGTCATCCTACCCAGACAAGACTGTCCGTAGTCATAGCCTCTTACGTGTTCATCTCCACCTGAAGGTAGAGAGTCCACGAGCAAAGTCAACCAAAATCGTTAACTCCTCACTATTTCCCCGAGTCCTCCCCACAAGGGGGATGTGACAAAAGGCCGCCTTGTAGAACTCTCATACAAGAGGCCGAACTGGTGTCATCCTACCCAGACAAGACTGTCCGTAGACAGAGGCTCTTATGCGTTCCTCTCCACCTGAAGGTAGAGAGTCGACAAGCAAAGTCAACCATAATCGTTAACTCCTCACTATTTACCCGAGTCCTCCCCACAAGGGGGAGGGGTGACAAAAGGCCGCCTTGTAGAACTCTCATACAAGAGGCCGAACAGGTGTCATCCTACCCAGACAGGACTGTCCGTAGTCATGGCCTCTTATGCGTTCATCTCCACATGAAGGTAGAGAGTCGACGAGCAAAGTCAACCATAATCGTTAACTCCTCACTATTTACCCGAGTCCTCCCCACAAGGGGGATGTGACAAAAGGCCGCCTTGTAGAACTCTCATACATGAGGCCGAACAGGTGTCATCCTACCCAGACAAGACTGTCCGTAGACATAGGCTCTTATGCGTTCCTCTCCGCCTGAAGTTACAGAGTCGACAAGCAAAGTCAACTATTATCGTTAACTCCTCGCTATTTACCCGAGTCCTCCCCACAAGGGGGATGTGACAAAAGGCCGCCTTGTAGACCTCTCATACAAGCGGCCGAACAGGTGTCATCCTACCCAGACTAGACTGTCCGTAGTCATAGGCTCTTATGCGTTCCTCTCCGACTGAAAGTAGTATGTCGACAAGCAAAATCAACCATAATCGTTAACTCCTAACTATTTACCCGAGTCCTCCCCACAAGGGGGATGTGACAAAAGGCCGCCCTGTAGACTTCTCATACAAGAGGCTGAACAGGTGTCATCCTACCCAGAAAAGACTGTCCGTAGACATAGGCTCTTATGCGTTCCTCTCCGCCTGAAGTTAGAGAGTCGACAAGCAAAGTCAACTATTATCGTTAACTCCTCGCTATTTACCCGAGTCCTCCCCACAAGGGGGATGTGACAAAAGGCCGCCTTGTACACCTCTCATACAAGCGGCCGAACAGGTGTCATCCTACCCAGACTAGACTGTCCGTAGTCATAGGCTCTTATGCGTTCCTCTCCGACTGAAAGTAGTATGTCGACAAGCAAAATCAACCATAATCGTTAACTCCTAACTATTTACCCGAGTCCTCCCCACAAGGGGGATGTGACAAAAGGCTGCCCTGTAGACTTCTCATACAAGAGGCTGAACAGGTGTCATCCTACCCAGAAAAGACTGTCCGTAGACATAGGCTCTTATGCGTTCCTCTCCACCTGAAGGAAGAGAGTCGACAAGCAAAGTCCACCATAATCGTTAACTCCTCACTATTTACCCGAGTCCTCCCCACAAGGGGGAGGGGTGACAAAAGGCCGCCTTGTAGAACTCTCATACATGAGGCCGAACAGGTGCCATCCTACCCAGACAAGACTGTCCGTAGTCATAGCCTCTTATGTGTTCATCTCCAACTGAAGGTAGAGAGTCGACGAGAAAAGTCAACCAAAATCGTTAACTCCTCACTATTTACCCGAGTCCTCCCCACGAGGGGGATGTGACAAAAGGCAGCCTTGTAGAACTCTCATACGAGAGGCCGAACTGGTGTCATCCTACCCAGAGAAGACCGTCCGTAGACATATGCTCTTATGAGTTCCTCTCCGACTGAAGTTAGAGAGTCGAAGGGCAAAGTCATCCATAATCCTTAACTCCTCACTACTTACTCGAGTCCTCCCCACAAGGGGGATGTGACAAAAGGCAGCCTTGTAGAACTCTCATACAAGAGGCCGCACAGGTGTCATCCTACCCAGACAAGACTGTCCGTAGACATATGCTCTTATGAGTTACTCTCCGCCTGAAGTTAGAGAGTCGACAGGCAAATCAACCATAATCCTTAACTCCTCACTATTTCCCCGAGTCCTCCCCACAAGGGGGATGTGACAAAAGGCCGCCTTGTAGAACTCTCATACAAGAGGCCGAACAGGTGTCATCCTACCCAGACAAGACTGTCCGTAGTCATAGCCTCATATGTGTTCCTCTCCACCTGAAGGTAGAGAATCGACAAGCAAAGTCAACCAAAATCGTTAACTCCTCACTATTTCCCCGAGTCCTCCCCACAAGGAGGATGTGACAAAAGGCCGCATTGTAGAACTCTCATACAAGAGGCCGAACAGGTGTCATCCTACCCAGACAAGACTGTCCGTAGACATAGGCTCTTATGCGTTCCTCTCCACCTGAATTTAGAGAGTCGACAAGCAAAGTCAACCATAATCGTTAACTCCTCACTATTTACCCGAGTCCTCCACACAAGGGGGAGGGGTGACAAAAGGCCGCCTTGTAGAACTCTCATACAAGAGGCCGAACAGGTGTCATCCTACCCAGACAGGACTGTCCGTAGTCATGGCCTCTTATGGGTTCATCTCCACATGAAGGTAGAGAGTCGACGAGCAAATCAACCATAATCGTTAACTCCTCACTATTTACCCGAGTCCTCCCCACAAGGGGGATGTGACAAAAGGCCGCCTTGTAGAACTCTCATACATGAGGCCGAACAGGTGTCATCCTACCCAGACAAGACTGTCCGTAGACATAGGCTCTTATGCGTTCCTCTCCGCCTGAAGTTACAGAGTCGACAAGCAAAGTCAACTATTATCGTTAACTCCTCGCTATTTACCCGAGTCCTCCCCACAAGGGGGATGTGACAAAAGGCCGCCTTGTAGACCTCTCATACAAGCGGCCGAACAGGTGTCATCCTACCCAGACTAGACTGTCCGTAGTCATAGGCTCTTATGCGTTCCTCTCCGACTGAAAGTAGTATGTCGACAAGCAAAATCAACCATAATCGTTGACTCCTAACTATTTACCCGAGTCCTCCCCACAAGGGGGATGTGACAAAAGGCCGCCCTGTAGACTTCTCATACAAGAGGCTGAACAGGTGTCATCCTACCCAGAAAAGACTGTCCGTAGACATAGGCTCTTATGCGTTCCTCTCCACCTGAAGGAAGAGAGTCGACAAGCAAAGTCCACCATAATCGTTAACTCCTCACTATTTACCCGAGTCCTCCCCACAAGGGGGATGTGACAAAAGGCCGCCTTGTAGAACTCTCATACAAGAGGCCGAACAGGTGTCATCCTACCCAGACAAGACTGTCCGTAGTCATAGCCTCATATGTGTTCCTCTCCACCTGAAGGTAGAGAATCGACAAGCAAAGTCAACCAAAATCGTTAACTCCTCACTATTTCCCCGAGTCCTCCCCACAAGGAGGATGTGACAAAAGGCCGCATTGTAGAACTCTCATACAAGAGGCCGAACAGGTGTCATCCTACCCAGACAAGACTGTCCGTAGACATAGGCTCTTATGCGTTCCTCTCCACCTGAAGGTAGAGAATCGACAAGCAAAGTCAACCAAAATCGTTAACTCCTCACTATTTCCCCGAGTCCTCCCCACAAGGAGGATGTGACAAAAGGCCGCATTGTAGAACTCTCATACAAGAGGCCGAACAGGTGTCATCCTACCCAGACAAGACTGTCCGTAGTCATAGCCTCATATGTGTTCCTCTCCACCTGAAGGTAGAGAATCGACAAGCAAAGTCAACCAAAATCGTTAACTCCTCACTATTTCCCCGAGTCCTCCCCACAAGGAGGATGTGACAAAAGGCCGCATTGTAGAACTCTCATACAAGAGGCCGAACAGGTGTCATCCTACCCAGACAAGACTGTCCGTAGTCATAGCCTCATATGTGTTCCTCTCCACCTGAAGGTAGAGAATCGACAAGCAAAGTCAACCAAAATCGTTAACTCCTCACTATTTCCCCGAGTCCTCCCCACAAGGAGGATGTGACAAAAGGCCGCATTGTAGAACTCTCATACAAGAGGCCGAACAGGTGTCATCCTACCCAGACAAGACTGTCCGTAGACATAGGCTCTTATGCGTTCCTCTCCACCTGAATTTAGAGAGTCGACAAGCAAAGTCAACCATAATCGTTAACTCCTCACTATTTACCCGAGTCCTCCACACAAGGGGGAGGGGTGACAAAAGGCCGCCTTGTAGAACTCTCATACAAGAGGCCGAACAGGTGTCATCCTACCCAGACAGGACTGTCCGTAGTCATGGCCTCTTATGGGTTCATCTCCACATGAAGGTAGAGAGTCGACGAGCAAATCAACCATAATCGTTAACTCCTCACTATTTACCCGAGTCCTCCCCACAAGGGGGATGTGACAAAAGGCCGCCTTGTAGAACTCTCATACATGAGGCCGAACAGGTGTCATCCTACCCAGAAAAGACTGTCCGTAGACATAGGCTCTTATGCGTTCCTCTCCACCTGAAGGAAGAGAGTCGACAAGCAAAGTCCACCATAATCGTTAACTCCTCACTATTTACCCGAGTCCTCCCCACAAGGGGGATGTGACAAAAGGCCGCCTTGTAGAACTCTCATACAAGAGGCCGAACAGGTGTCATCCTACCCAGACAAGACTGTCCGTAGTCATAGCCTCATATGTGTTCCTCTCCACCTGAAGGTAGAGAATCGACAAGCAAAGTCAACCAAAATCGTTAACTCCTCACTATTTCCCCGAGTCCTCCCCACAAGGAGGATGTGACAAAAGGCCGCATTGTAGAACTCTCATACAAGAGGCCGAACAGGTGTCATCCTACCCAGACAAGACTGTCCGTAGACATAGGCTCTTATGCGTTCCTCTCCACCTGAAGGTAGAGAATCGACAAGCAAAGTCAACCAAAATCGTTAACTCCTCACTATTTCCCCGAGTCCTCCCCACAAGGAGGATGTGACAAAAGGCCGCATTGTAGAACTCTCATACAAGAGGCCGAACAGGTGTCATCCTACCCAGACAAGACTGTCCGTAGTCATAGCCTCATATGTGTTCCTCTCCACCTGAAGGTAGAGAATCGACAAGCAAAGTCAACTAAAATCGTTAACTCCTCACTATTTCCCCGAGTCCTCCCCACAAGGAGGATGTGACAAAAGGCCGCATTGTAGAACTCTCATACAAGAGGCCGAACAGGTGTCATCCTACCCAGACAAGACTGTCCGTAGTCATAGCCTCATATGTGTTCCTCTCCACCTGAAGGTAGAGAATCGACAAGCAAAGTCAACCAAAATCGTTAACTCCTCACTATTTCCCCGAGTCCTCCCCACAAGGAGGATGTGACAAAAGGCCGCATTGTAGAACTCTCATACAAGAGGCCGAACAGGTGTCATCCTACCCAGACAAGACTGTCCGTAGACATAGGCTCTTATGCGTTCCTCTCCACCTGAATTTAGAGAGTCGACAAGCAAAGTCAACCATAATCGTTAACTCCTCACTATTTACCCGAGTCCTCCACACAAGGGGGAGGGGTGACAAAAGGCCGCCTTGTAGAACTCTCATACAAGAGGCCGAACAGGTGTCATCCTACCCAGACAGGACTGTCCGTAGTCATGGCCTCTTATGGGTTCATCTCCACATGAAGGTAGAGAGTCGACGAGCAAATCAACCATAATCGTTAACTCCTCACTATTTACCCGAGTCCTCCCCACAAGGGGGATGTGACAAAAGGCCGCCTTGTAGAACTCTCATACATGAGGCCGAACAGGTGTCATCCTACCCAGACAAGACTGTCCGTAGACATAGGCTCTTATGCGTTCCTCTCCGCCTGAAGTTACAGAGTCGACAAGCAAAGTCAACTATTATCGTTAACTCCTCGCTATTTACCCGAGTCCTCCCCACAAGGGGGATGTGACAAAAGGCCGCCTTGTAGACCTCTCATACAAGCGGCCGAACAGGTGTCATCCTACCCAGACTAGACTGTCCGTAGTCATAGGCTCTTATGCGTTCCTCTCCGACTGAAAGTAGTATGTCGACAAGCAAAATCAACCATAATCGTTAACTCCTAACTATTTACCCGAGTCCTCCCCACAAGGGGGATGTGACAAAAGGCCGCCCTGTAGACTTCTCATACAAGAGGCTGAACAGGTGTCATCCTACCCAGAAAAGACTGTCCGTAGACATAGGCTCTTATGCGTTCCTCTCCACCTGAAGGAAGAGAGTCGACAAGCAAAGTCCACCATAATCGTTAACTCCTCACTATTTACCCGAGTCCTCCCCACAAGGGGGAGGGGTGACAAAAGGCCGCCTTGTAGAACTCTCATACATGAGGCCGAACAGGTGCCATCCTACCCAGACAAGACTGTCCGTAGTCATAGCCTCTTATGGGTTCATCTCCAACTGAAGGTAGAGAGTCGACGAGAAAAGTCAACCAAAATCGTTAACTCCTCACTATTTACCCGAGTCCTCCCCACAAGGGGGATGTGACAAAAGGCAGCCTTGTAGAACTCTCATACAAGAGGCCGAACAGGTGTCATCCTACCCAGACAAGACTGTCCGTAGACATAGGCTCTTAGGCGTTCCTCTCCACCTGAATTTAGAGAGTCGACAAGCAAAGTCAAACATAATCGTTAACTCCTCACTATTTACCCGAGTCCTCCACACAAGGGGGAGGGGTGACAAAAGGCCGCCTTGTAGAACTCTCATACAAGAGGCCGAACAGGTGCCATTCTATCAAGACAAGACTGTCCGTACTCATAGCCTCTTATGGGTTCATCTCCACCTGAAGGTAGAGAGTCGACGAGAAAAGTCAACCAAAATCGTTAACTCCTCACTATTTACCCGAGTCCTCCCCACGAGGGGGATGTGACAAAAGGCAGCCTTGTAGAACTCTCATACGAGAGGCCGAACTGGTGTCATCCTACCCAGAGAAGACTGTCCGTAGACATATGCTCTTATGAGTTCCTCTCCGCCTGAAGTTAGAGAGTCGAAGGGCAAAGTCATCCATAATCCTTAACTCCTCACTATTTACTCGAGTCCTCCCCACAAGGGGGATGTGACAAAAGGCAGCCTTGTAGAACTCTCATACAAGAGGCCGCACAGGTGTCATCCTACCCAGACAAGACTGTCCGTAGACATATGCTTTTATGAGTTCCTCTCCGCCTGAAGTTAGAGAGTCGACAGGCAAATCAACCATAATCCTTAACTCCTCACTATTTACCCGAGTCCTCCCCACAAGGTGGATGTGATAAAGGCCGCCTTGTAGAACTCTCATACAAGAGGCCGAACAGGTGTCATCCTACCAAGACAAGACTGTCCGTAGTCATAGCCTCTTATGTGTTCCTCTCCACCTGAAGGTAGAGAATCGACAAGCAAAGTCAACCAAAATCGTTAACTCCTCACTATTTCCCCGAGTCCTCCCCACAAGGGGGATGTGACAAAACGCCGCATTGTAGAACTCTCATACAAGAGGCCGAACAGGTGTCATCCTACCCAGACAAGACTGTCCGTAGACATAGGCTCTTATGCGTTCCTCTCCACCTGAAGTTAGAGAGTCGACAAGCAAAGTCAACCATAATCGTTAACTCCTCACTATTTACCCGAGTCCTCCACACAAGGGGGAGGGGTGACAAAAGGCCGCCTTGTAGAACTCTCATACAAGAGGCCGAACAGGTGCCATCCTACCCAGACAAGACTGTCCGTAGTCATAGCCTCTTATGGGTTCATCTCCACCTGAAGGTAGAGAGTCGACGAGAAAAGTCAACCAAAATCGTTAACTCCTCACTATTTACCCGAGTCCTCCCCACGAGGGGGATGTGACAAAAGGCAGCCTTGTAGAACTCTCATACGAGAGGCCGAACTGGTGTCATCCTACCCAGAGAAGACTGTCCGTAGACATATGCTCTTATGAGTTCCTCTCCGCCTGAAGTTAGAGAGTCGAAGGGCAAAGTCATCCATAATCCTTAACTCCTCACTATTTACTCGAGTCCTCCCCACAAGGGGGATGTGACAAAAGGCAGCCTTGTAGAACTCTCATACAAGAGGCCGCACAGGTGTCATCCTACCCAGATAAGACTGTCCGTAGACATATGCTTTTATGAGTTCCTGTCTGCCTGAAGTTAGAGAGTCGACAGGCAAATCAACCATAATCCTTAACTACTCACTATTTACCCGAGTCCTCCCCACAAGGGGGATGTGAAAAAGGCCGCCTTGTAGAACTCTCATACAAGAGGCCGAACAGGTGTCATCCTACCAAGACAAGACTGTCCGTAGTCATAGCCTCTTATGTGTTCCTCTCCACCTGAAGGTAGAGAATCGACAAGCAAAGTCAACCAAAATCGTTAACTCCTCACTATTTCCCCGAGTCCTCCCCACAAGGGGGATGTGACGAAAGGCCGCATTGTAGAACTCTCATACAAGAGGCCGAACAGGTGTCATCCTACCCAGACAAGACTGTCCGTAGACATAGCCTCTTATGGGTTCCTCTCCACCTGAAGGTAGAGAGTCGACGAGCAAAGTCAACCAAAATCGTTAACTCCTCACTATTTCCCCGAGTCCTCCCCACAAGGGGGATGTGACAAAAGGCAGCCTTGTAAAACTCTCATACAAGAGGCCGCACAGGTGTCATCCTACCCAGACAAGACTGTCCGTAGACATATGCTCTTATGAGTTCCTCTCTGCATGAAGATAGAGAGTCGACAGGCAAAGTCATACATAATCCTTAACTCCTCACTATTTACTCGAGTCCTCCCCACAAGGGGGATGTGACAAAAGGCCGCCTTGTAGAACTCTCATACAAGAGGCCGAACAGGTGCCATCCTACCCAGACAAGACTGTCCGTAGACATAGGCTCTTATGCGTTCCTCTCCACCTGAAGTTAGAGAGTCGACAAGCAAAGTCAACCATAATCGTTAACTCCTCACTATTTACACGAGTCCTCCACACAAGGGGGAGGGGTGACAAAAGGCCGCCTTGTAGAACTCTCATACAAGAGGCCGAACAGGTGCCATCCTACCCAGACAAGACTGTCCGTAGTCATAGCCTCTTATGGGTTCATCTCCACCTGAAGGTAGAGAGTCGACGAGAAAAGTCAACCAAAATCGTTAACTCCTCACTATTTACCCGAGTCCTCCCCACGAGGGGGATGTGACAAAAGGCAGCCTTGTAGAACTCTCATACGAGAGGCCGAACTGGTGTCATCCTACCCAGAGAAGACTGTCCGTAGACATATGCTCTTATGAGTTCCTCTCCGCCTGAAGTTAGAGAGTCGAAGGGCAAAGTCATCCATAATCCTTAACTCCTCACTATTTACTCGAGTCCTCCCCACAAGGGGGATGTGACAAAAGGCCGCCTTGTAGAACTCTCATACAAGAGGCCGAACAGGTGTCATCCTACCCAGACTAGACTGTCCGTAGTCATAGTCTCTTATGGGTTCATCTCCACCTGAAGGTAGAGAGTCGACGAGCAAAGTCAACCAAAATCGTTAACTCCTCACTATTTCCCCGAGTCCTCCCCACAAGGGGGATGTGACAAAAGGCCGCCTTGTAGAACTCTCATACAAGAGGCCGAACAGGTGTCATCCTACCCAGACTAGACTGTCCGTAGTCATAGGCTCTTATGCGTTCCTCTCCGACTGAAAGTAGTATGTCGACAAGCAAAATCAACCATAATCGTTAACTCCTAACTATTTACCCGAGTCCTCTCCACAAGGGGAATGTGACAAAAGGCCGCCCTGTAGACTTCTCATACAAGAGGCTGAACAGGTGTCATCCTACACAGACAAGACTGTCCGTAGTCATAGCCTCTTATGAGTTCCTCTCCGCCTGAATGTAGAGAGTCGACAATCAAAGTCAACCATAATCGTTAACTCCTCACTATTTAACCGAGTCCTCCCCACAAGGGGGATGTGACAAAAGGCCGCCCTGTAGACTTCTCATACATGAGGCCGAACAGGTGTCATCCTAACCAGACAAGACTGTCCGTAGACATAGGCTCTTATGAGTTCCTCTCCGCCTGAAGTTAGAGAGTCGACAGGCAAAGTCAACCATAATCCTTCACTCCTCACCATTTACCCGAGTCCTCCCCACAAGGGGGATGTGACAAAAGGCCGCCTTGTAGAGCTCTCATACAAGAGGCCTAACAGGTGTCATCCTACCCAGACAAGACTGTCCGTAGTCATAGCCTCTTATGGGTTCCTCTCCGCCTGAACGTAGAGAGTCGAGAAGCAAAGTCGACCAAAATCGTTAACTCCTCACTATTTACCCGAGTCCTCCCCACAAGGGGTATGTGTGAAAAGCCGCCTTGTAGACCTCTCATACAAGCGGCCGAACAGGTTTCATCCTACTCAGACAAGACTATCCGTAGTCATAGCCTCTTATGTGTTCCTCTCCGCCTGAAGGTAGAGATTCGACAATCAAAGTCAACCATAATCGTTAACTCCTCACTATTTACCCGAGTCCTCCCCACAAGCGGGATGTGACAAAAGGCCGCCTTGTAGACCTCTCATACAAGCGGCCGAACAGGTGTCATCCTACCCACACAAGACTGTCCGTAGTCATAGCCTCTGATGGGTTCATCTCCACCTGAAGGTAGAGAGTCGAGAAGCAAAGTCGACCAAAATCGTTAACTCCTCACTATTTACCCGAGTCCTCCCCACAAGGGGTATGTGTCAAAAGACGCCTTGTAGACCTCTCATACAAGCGGCCGAACAGGTGCCATCCTACTCAGACAAGACTGTCCGTAGTCATAGCCTCTTATGAGTTCCTCTCCGCCTGAAGGTAGAGTGTCGACATTCAAAGTCAACCATAATCGTTAACTCCTCACTATTTAACCGAGTCCTCCCCACAAGGGGTATGGCAGAAAAGGCCGCCATGTAGACCTCTCATACAAGAGGCCGAACATCTGTCATCCTACCCAGACAAGACTGTCCGTAGTCATAGCCTCTTATGTGTTACTCTCCGCCTGAACGTAGAGAGTCGACAAGCAAAGTCAACCAAAATCGTTAACTCCTCGCTATTAACCGAGTCCTCCCCACAAGGGGGATGTGACAAAAGGCCGCCTTGTAGAACTCTCATACAAGAGGCCGAACAGGTGTCATCCTACCCAGACAAGACTGTCCGTAGACATAGGCTCTTATGCGTTCCTCTCCACCTGAAGGTAGAGAGTCGACAAGCAAAGTCAACCATAATCGTTAACTCCTCACTATTTACCCGAGTCCTCCCCACAAGGGGGAGGGGTGACAAAAGGCCGCCTTGTAGACCTCTCATACAAGAGGCCGAACAGGTGTCATCCTACCCAGACAAGACTGTCCGTAGTCATAGCCTCTTATGGGTTCATCTCCATCTGAGGGTAGAGAGTCGACGAGCAAAGTCAACCAAAATCGTTAACTCTTCACTATTTCCCCGAGTCCTCCCCACAAGGGGGATGTGACAAAAGGCCGCCTTGTAGAACTCTCATACAAGAGGCCGAACAGGTGTCATCCTACCCAGACAAGACTGTCCGTAGACATAGGCTCTTATGCGTCTTCTCCGCCTGAAGTTACAGATTCGACAAGCAAAGTCAATCATAATCGTTAACTCCTCGCTATTTACCCGAGTCCTCCCCACAAGGGGGATGTGACAAAAGGCCGCCTTGTAGACCTCTCATACAAGCGGCCGAACAGGTGTCATCCTACCCAGACTAGACTGTCCGTAGTCATAGGCTCTTTTGCGTTCCTCTCCGACTGAAGGTAGTATGTCGACAAGCAAAATCAACCATAATCGTTAACTCCTAACTATTTACCCGAGTCCTCTCCACAAGGGGACGTGACAAAAGGCCGCCCTGTAGACTTCTCATACAAGAGGCTGAACAGGTGTCATCCTACCCAGACACGACTGTCCGTAGTCATAGCCTCTTATGAGTTCCTATCCGCCTGAAGTTAGAGAGTCGACAAGCAAAATCAACCATAATCCTTAACTCCTCACTATTTACCCGAGTCCTCCCCGCAAGGGGGATGTGACAAAAGGCTGCCTTGTAGAACTCTCATACAAGAGGCCGCACTGGTGTCATCCTACCTAGAAAAGACTGTCCGTAGACATATGCTCTTATGAGTTCCTCTCCGCCTGAAGTTAGAGAGTCGACAGGCAAATCAACCATAATCCTTAACTCCTCACTATTTACCCGAGTCCTCCCCACAAGGTGGATGTGACAAAAGGCCGCCTTGTAGAACTCTCATACAAGAGGCTGAACAGGTGTCATCCTACCCAGACAAGACTGTCCGTAGACATATGCTCTTATGAGTTCCTCTCCGCCTGAAGTTAGAGAGTCGACAGGCAAAGTCAACCATAATCCTTCACTCCTCACCATTTACCCTAGTCCTCCCCACAAGGGGGATGTGACAAAAGGCCGCCTTGTAGACCTCTCATACAAGAGGCCTAACAGGTGTCATCCTACCCAGACAAGACTGTCCGTAGTCATAGCCTCTTATGGGTTCCTCTCCGCCTGAACGTAGAGAGTCGAGAAGCAAACTCGACCAAAATCATTAACTCCTCACTATTTACCCGAGTCGTCCCCACTAGCGGGATGTGACAAAAGGCCGCCTTGTAGACCTCTCATACAAGCGGCCGAACAGGTGTCATCCTACCCAGACAAGACTGTCCGTAGTCATAGCCTCTGATGGGTTCATCTCCACCTGAAGGTAGAGAGTCGAGAAGCAAAGTCGACCAAAATCGTTAACTCCTCACTATTTACCCGAGTCCTCCCCACAAGGGGTATGTGTCAAAAGCCGCCTTGTAGACCTCTCATACAAGCGGCCGAACAGGTGCCGTCCTACTCAGACAAGACTGTCCGTAGTCATAGCATCTTATGAGTTCCTCTCCGCCTGAAGGTAGAGAGTCGACAAGCAAAGTCAACCATAATCGTTAACTCCTCACTATTTACCCGAGTCCTCCCCACAAGGGGTATGGCAGAAAAGGCCGCCTTGTAGACCTCTCATACAAGAGGCCGAACATCTGTCATCCTACCCAGACAAGACTGTCCGTAGTCATAGCCTCTTATGTGTTCCTCTCCGCCTGAACGTAGAGAGTCGACAAGCAAAGTCAACCAAAATCGTTAACTCCTCGCTATTTACCCGAGTCCTCCCCACAAGGGGGATGTGACAAAAGGCCGCCTTGTAGACCTCTCATACAAGCGGCCGAACAGGTGTCATCCTACCCAGACTAGACTGTCCGTAGTCATAGGCTCTTATGCGTTCCTCTCCGACTGAAGGTAGTATGTCGACAAGCAAAATCAACCATAATCGTTAACTCCTCACCATTTACCCGAGTCCTCCCCACAAGGGGGATGTGACAAAAGGCCACCTTGTAGACCTCTCATACAATAGGCCGAACAGGTGTCATCCTACCCAGACAAGACTGTCCGTAGTCATAGCCTCTTATGCGTTCCTCTCCGCCTGAACGTAGAGAGTCGACAAGCAAAGTCAACCATAATCGTTAACTCCTCACTATTTACCCGAGTCCTCCCCACAAAGGGGATGTTACAAAATGCCGCTTTGTAGACCTCTCATACATGAGGCCGAACAGGTGTCATCCTACCCAGACAAGACTGTCCGTAGTCATAGCCTCTTATGGGTTCCTCTCCGCCTGAACGTAGAGAGTCGACAAGCAAAGTCAACCATTATCGTTAACTCTTCACTATTTCCCCGAGTCCTCCCCACAAGGGGGATGTGACAAAAGGCCGCCTTGTAGACCTCTCAAACAAGCGGCCGAACAGGTGTCATCCTACCCAGACAAGACTGTCCGTAGTCATAGGCTCTTATGCGTCTTCTCCGCCTGAAGTTACAGATTCGACAAGCAAAGTCAATCATAATCGTTAACTCCTCGCTATTTACCCGAGTCCTCCCCACAAGGGGGATGTGACAAAAGGCCGCCTTGTAGACCTCTCATACATGCGGCCGAACAGGTGTCATCCTACCCAGACTAGACTGTCCGTAGTCATAGGCTCTTTTGCGTTCCTCTCCGACTGAAGGTAGTATCTCGACAAGCAAAATCAACCATAATCGTTAACTCCTAACTATTTACCCGTGTCCTCTCCACAAGGGGACGTGACAAAAGGCCGCCCTGTAGACTTCTCATACAAGAGGCTGAACAGGTGTCATCCTACCCAGACACGACTGTCCGTATTCATAGCCTCTTATGAGTTCCTATCCGCCTGAAGTTAGAGAGTCGACAAGCAAAATCAACCATAATCGTTAACTCCTAACTATTTACCCGAGTCCTCCCCACAAGGGGGATGTGACAAAAGGCCGCCCTGTAGACTTCTCATACAAGAGGCTGAACAGGTGTCATCCTACCCAGACAAGACTGTCCGTAGACATAGGCTCTTATGCGTTCCACTCCACCTGAAGGTAGAGAGTCGACAAGCAAAGTCAACCATAATCGTTAACTCCTCACTATTTACCCGAGTCCTCCCCACAAGGGGGAGGGGTGACAAAAGGCCGCCTTGTAGAACTCTCATACAAGAGGCCGAACAGGTGCCATTTTACCCAGACTAGACTGTCCGTAGTCATAGCCTCTTATGGGTTCACTCCACCTGAAGGTAGAGTTGACGAGAAAAGTCAACCAAAATCGTTAACTCCTCACTATTTACCCGAGTCCTCCCCACAAGGGGTATGTGTCAAAAGCCGCCTTGTAGACCTCTCATACAAGCGGCCGAACAGGTGCCATCCTACTCAGACAAGACTGTCCGTAGTCATAGCCTCTTATGAGTTCCTCTCCGCCTGAAGGTAGAGAGTCGACAAGCAAAGTCAACCATAATCGTTAACTCCTCGCTATTTACCCGAGTCCTCCCCACAAGGGGTATGGCAGAAAAGGCCGCCTTGTAGACCTCTCATACAAGAGGCCGAACATCTGTCATCCTACCCAGACAAGACTGTCCGTAGTCATAGCCTCTTATGTGTTCCTCTCCGCCTGAACGTAGAGAGTCGACAAGCAAAGTCAACCAAAATCGTTAACTCCTCGCTATTTACCCGAGTCCTCCCCACAAGGGGGATGTGACAAAAGGCCGCCTTGTAGACCTCTCATACAAGCGGCCGAACAGGTGTCATCCTACCCAGACTAGACTGTCCGTAGTCATAGGCTCTTATGCGTTCCTCTCCGACTGAAGGAGGTATGTCGACAAGCAAAATCAACCATAATCGTTAACTCCTCACCATTTACCCGAGTCCTCCCCACAAGGGGGATGTGACAAAAGGCCGCCTTGTAGACTTCTCATACAAGAGGCCGAACAGGTGTCATCCTACCCAGACAAGACTGTCCGTAGTCATAGCCTCTTATGGGTTCCTCTCCGCCTGAACGTAGAGAGTCGACAAGCAAAGTCAACCATAATCGTTAACTCCTCACCATTTACCCGAGTCCTCCCCACAAGGGGGATGTGACAAAAGGCCGCTTTGTAGACCTCTCATACATGAGGCCGAACAGGTGTCATCCTACCCAGACAAGACTGTCCGTAGACATAGTCTCTTATGCGTTCCTCTCCGCCTGATGTTACAGAATCGACAAGCAAAGTCAACCATAATCGTTAACTCCTCGCTATTTACCCGAGTCCTCCCCACAAGGGGGATGTGACAAAAGGCCGCCTTGTAGACCTCTCATACAAGCGGCCGAACAGGTGTCATCCTAGCCAGACTAGACTGTCCGTAGTCATAGGCTCTTATGTGTTCCTCTCCGACTGAAGGTAGTATGTCGACAAGCAAAATCAACCATAATCGTTAACTCCTAACTATTTACCCGAGTCCTCCCCACAAGGGGGATGTGACAAAAGGCCGCCCTGTAGACTTCTCATACAAGAGGCTGAACAGGTGTCATCCTACCCAGACAAGACTGTCCGTAGACATAGGCTCTTATGCGTTCCTCTCCACCTGAAGTTAGAGAGTCGACGAGCAAAGTCAACCAATATCGTTAACTCCTCACTATTTCCCCGAGTCCTCCCCACAAGGGGGATATGACAAAAGGCAGCCTTGTAGAACTCTCATACAAGCGGCCGAACTGGTGCCATCCTACTCAGACAAGACTGTCCGTAGTCATAGCCTCTTATGAGTTCCTCTCCGCCTGAAGGTAGAGAGTCGACAATCAAAGTCAACCATAATCGTTAACTCCTCACTATTTACCCGAGTCCTCCCCACAAGGGGGGGGTGTCAAAAGCCGCCTTGTAGAACTCTCATACAAGAGGCCGAACAGGTGTCATCCTACCAAGACAAGACTGTCCGTAGTCATAGCCTCTTATGGGTTCATCTCCAGCTGAAGGTAGAGAGTCGACGAGCAAAGTCAACCAAAATCGTTAACTCCTCACTATTTCCCCGAGTCCTCCCCACAAGGGGGATGTGACAAAAGGCCGCCTTTTAGAACTCTCATACAAGAGGCCGAACAGGTGTCATCCTACCCAGACAAGACTGTCCGTAGACATAGGCTCTTATGCGTTCCTCTCCGCCTGTAGTTACAGAATCGACATGCAAAGTCAACCATAATCGTTAACTCCTCGCTATTTACCGGAGTCCTCCCCACAGGGGGGATGTGACAAAAGGCCGCCTTGTAGACCTCTCATACAAGCGGCCGAACAGGTGTCATCCTACCCACACTAGACTGTCCGTAGTCATAGGCTCTTATGCGTTCCTCTCCGACTGAAGGTAGTATGTCGACAAGCAAAATCAACCATAATCGTTAACTCCTAACTATTTACCCGAGTCCTCCCCACAAGGGGATGTGACAAAAGGCCGCCCTGTAGACTTCTCATACAAGAGGCTGAACAGGTGTCATCCTACCCAGACACGACTGTCCGTAGTCATAGCCTCTTATGAGTTCCTATCCGCCTGAAGTTAGAGAGTCGACAAGCAAAATCAATCATAATCCTTAACTCCTCACTATTTACCCGAGTCCTCCCCGCAAGGGGGATGTGACAAAAGGCCGCCTTGTAGAACTTTCATACAAGAGGCCGCACTGGTCTCATCCTACCCAGACAAGACTGTCCGTAGACATATGCTCTTATGAGTTCTCTCCGCCTGAAGTTAGAGAGTCGACAGGCAAATCAACAATAATCCTTAACTCCTCACTATTTTCCCGAGTCCTCCCCACAAGGGGGATGTGACAAAAGGTCGCCCTGTAGACTTCTCATACAAGACGCTGAACAGGTGTCATCTTATCCAGACAAGACTGTCCGTAATCATAGCCTCTTATGAGTTCCTCTCCGCCTGATTGTAGAGAGTCGACGAGCAAAGTCAACCAAAATCGTTAACTCCTCACTATTTCCCCGAGTCCTCCCCACAAGGGGGATGTGACAAAAGGCCGCCTTGTAGAACTCTCATACAAGAGGCCGAACAGGTGTCATCCTACCCAGACAAGACTGCCCGTAGTCATAGCCTCTTATGTGTTCCTCTCCACCTGAAGGTAGTGAATCAACAAGCAAAGTCAACCAAAATCGTTAACTCCTCACTATTTACTCGAGTCCTCCCCACAAGGGGGACGGGTGACAAAAGGCCGCCTTGTAGAACTCTCATAAAAGATGCCGAACAGGTGTCATCCTACCCAGACAAGACTGTCCGTAGTCATAGCCTCTTATGGGTTCATCTCCACCTGAGGCTAGAGAGTCGACGAGCAAAGTCAACCAAAATCGTTAACTCCTCACTATTTCCCCGAGTCCTCCCCACAAGGGGGATGTGACAAAAGGCCGCCTTGTAGACCTCTCATACAAGCGGCCGAACAGGTGTCATCCTACCCAGACTAGACTGTCCGTAGTCATAGGCTCTTTTGCCTTCCTCTCCGACTGAAGGTAGTATGTCGACAAGCAAAATCAACCATAATCGTTAACTCCTAACTATTTACCCGAGTCCTCCCCACAAGGGGGATGTGACAAAAGGCCGCCTTTTAGACCTCTCATACATGAGGCCGAACAGGTGTCATCCTACCCAGACAAGACTGTCCGTAGACATAGGCTCTTATGTGTTCCTCTCCGCCTGAAGGTAGAGAGTCGACAAGCAAAGTCAACCATAATCGTTAACTCCTCACTTTTTCCCCGAGTCCTCCCCACAAGGGGGATGTGACAAAAGGCCGCCTTGTAGAACTCTCATACATGAGGCCGAACAGGTGTCATCCTACCCAGACAAGACTGTCCGTAGACATAGGCTCGTATGAGTTCCTCTCCGCCTGAAGTTAGAGAGTCGACAGGCAAATCAACCATAATCCTTAACTCCTCACTATTTACCCGAGTCCTCCCCACAAGGGGGATGTGACAAAAGGCCGCCTTGTAGAACTCTCATACAAGAGGCCGAACAGGTGTCATCCTACCCAGACTAGACTGTCCGTAGTCATAGGCTCTTATGCGTTCCTCTCCGACTGAAGGTAGTATGTCGACAAGCAAAATCAACCATAATCGTTAACTCCTAACTATTTACCCGTCCTCCCCACAAGGGGGATGTGACAAAAGGCCGCCCTGTAGACTTCTCATACAAGAGGCTGAACAGGTGTCATCCTACCCAGACAAGACTGTCCGTAGTCATAGCCTCTTATGAGTTCCTCTCCGCCTGAAGGTAGAGAGTCGACAATCAAAGTCAACCATAATCGTTAACTCCTCACCATTTACCCGAGTCCTCCCCACAAGGGGGATGTCACAAAAGGCCGCCTTGTAGACCTCTCATACAAGAGGCCTAACAGGTGTCATCCTACCCAGACAAGACTGTCCGTAGTCATAGCCTCTTATGTGTTCCTCTCCGCCTGAACGTAGAGAGTCGAGAAGCAAAGTCGACCAAAATCGTTAACTCCTCACTATTTACCCGAGTCCTCCCCACAAGGGGTATGTGTCAAAAGCCGCCTTGTAGACCTCTCATACAAGCGGCCGAACAGGTTTCATCCTACTCAGACAAGACTGTCCGTAGTCATAGCCTCTTATGAGTTCCTCTCCGCCTGAAGGTAGAGAGTCGACAAGCAAAGTCAACCATTATCGTTAACTCTTCACTATTTACCCGAGTCCTCCCCACAAGGGGATGTGACAAAAGGCCGCCCTGTAGACTTCTCATACAAGAGGGTGAACAGGTGTCATCCTACCCAGACACGACTGTCCGTAGTCATAGCCTCTTATGAGTTCCTATCCGCCTGAAGTTAGAGAGTCGACAAGCAAAATCAATCATAATCCTTAACTCCTCACTATTTACCCGAGTCCTCCCCGCAAGGGGGATGTGACAAAAGGCCGCCTTGTAGAACTTTCATACAAGAGGCCGCACTGGTCTCATCCTACCCAGACAAGACTGTCCGTAGACATATGCTCTTATGAGTTCTCTCCGCCTGAAGTTAAAGAGTCGACAGGCAAATCAACAATAATCCTTAACTCCTCACTATTTTCCCGAGTCCTCCCCACAAGGGGGATGTGACAAAAGGTCGCCCTGTAGACTTCTCATACAAGAGGCTGAACAGGTGTCATCTTATCCAGACAAGACTGTCCGTAATCATAGCCTCTTATGAGTTCCTCTCCGCCTGAAGGTAGAGAGTCGACGAGCAAAGTCAACCAAAATCGTTAACTCCTCACTATTTCCCCGAGTCCTCCCCACAAGGGGGATGTGACAAAAGGCCGCCTTGTAGAACTCTCATACAAGAGGCCGAACAGGTGTCATCCTACCCAGACAAGACTGCCCGTAGTCATAGCCTCTTATGTGTTCCTCTCCACCTGAAGGTAGTGAATCAACAAGCAAAGTCAACCAAAATCGTTAACTCCTCACTATTTACTCGAGTCCTCCCCACAAGGGGGACGGGTGACAAAAGGCCGCCTTGTAGAACTCTCATAAAAGATGCCGAACAGGTGTCATCCTACCCAGACAAGACTGTCCGTAGTCATAGCCTCTTATGGGTTCATCTCCACCTGAGGCTAGAGAGTCGACGAGCAAAGTCAACCAAAATCGTTAACTCCTCACTATTTCCCCGAGTCCTCCCCACAAGGGGGATGTGACAAAAGGCCGCCTTGTAGACCTCTCATACAAGCGGCCGAACAGGTGTCATCCTACCCAGACTAGACTGTCCGTAGTCATAGGCTCTTTTGCGTTCCTCTCCGACTGAAGGTAGTATGTCGACAAGCAAAATCAACCATAATCGTTAACTCCTAACTATTTACCCGAGTCCTCCCCACAAGGGGGATGTGACAAAAGGCCGCCTTTTAGACCTCTCATACATGAGGCCGAACAGGTGTCATCCTACCCAGACAAGACTGTCCGTAGACATAGGCTCTTATGTGTTCCTCTCCGCCTGAAGGTAGAGAGTCGACAAGCAAAGTCAACCATAATCGTTAACTCCTCACTTTTTCCCCGAGTCCTCCCCACAAGGGGGATGTGACAAAAGGCCGCCTTGTAGAACTCTCATACATGAGGCCGAACAGGTGTCATCCTACCCAGACAAGACTGTCCGTAGACATAGGCTCGTATGAGTTCCTCTCCGCCTGAAGTTAGAGAGTCGACAGGCAAATCAACCATAATCCTTAACTCCTCACTATTTACCCGAGTCCTCCCCACAAGGGGGATGTGACAAAAGGCCGCCTTGTAGAACTCTCATACAAGAGGCCGAACAGGTGTCATCCTACCCAGACTAGACTGTCCGTAGTCATAGGCTCTTATGCGTTCCTCTCCGACTGAAGGTAGTATGTCGACAAGCAAAATCAACCATAATCGTTAACTCCTAACTATTTACCCGTCCTCCCCACAAGGGGGATGTGACAAAAGGCCGCCCTGTAGACTTCTCATACAAGAGGCTGAACAGGTGTCATCCTACCCAGACAAGACTGTCCGTAGTCATAGCCTCTTATGAGTTCCTCTCCGCCTGAAGGTAGAGAGTCGACAATCAAAGTCAACCATAATCGTTAACTCCTCACCATTTACCCGAGTCCTCCCCACAAGGGGGATGTCACAAAAGGCCGCCTTGTAGACCTCTCATACAAGAGGCCTAACAGGTGTCATCCTACCCAGACAAGACTGTCCGTAGTCATAGCCTCTTATGTGTTCCTCTCCGCCTGAACGTAGAGTCGAGAAGCAAAGTCGACCAAAATCGTTAACTCCTCACTATTTACCCGAGTCCTCCCCACAAGGGGGATGTGACAAAAGGCCGCCTTGTAGAACTCTCATACAAGAGGCCGAACAGGTGTCATCCTACCCAGACAAGACTGCCCGTAGTCATAGCCTCTTATGTGTTCCTCTCCACCTGAAGGTAGTGAATCAACAAGCAAAGTCAACCAAAATCGTTAACTCCTCACTATTTACTCGAGTCCTCCCCACAAGGGGGACGGGTGACAAAAGGCCGCCTTGTAGAACTCTCATAAAAGATGCCGAACAGGTGTCATCCTACCCAGACAAGACTGTCCGTAGTCATAGCCTCTTATGGGTTCATCTCCACCTGAGGCTAGAGAGTCGACAAGCAAAATCAACCATAATCGTTAACTCCTAACTATTTACCCGAGTCCTCCCCACAAGGGGGATGTGACAAAAGGCCGCCTTTTAGACCTCTCATACATGAGGCCGAACAGGTGTCATCCTACCCAGACAAGACTGTCCGTAGACATAGGCTCTTATGTGTTCCTCTCCGCCTGAAGGTAGAGAGTCGACAAGCAAAGTCAACCATAATCGTTAACTCCTCACTTTTTCCCCGAGTCCTCCCCACAAGGGGGATGTGACAAAAGGCCGCCTTGTAGAACTCTCATACATGAGGCCGAACAGGTGTCATCCTACCCAGACAAGACTGTCCGTAGACATAGGCTCGTATGAGTTCCTCTCCGCCTGAAGTTAGAGGGTCGACAGGCAAATCAACCATAATCCTTAACTCCTCACTATTTACCCGAGTCCTCCCCACAAGGGGGATGTGACAAAAGGCCGCCTTGTAGAACTCTCATACAAGAGGCCGAACAGGTGTCATCCTACCCAGACTAGACTGTCCGTAGTCATAGGCTCTTATGCGTTCCTCTCCGACTGAAGGTAGTATGTCGACAAGCAAAATCAACCATAATCGTTAACTCCTAACTATTTACCCGTCCTCCCCACAAGGGGGATGTGACAAAAGGCCGCCCTGTAGACTTCTCATACAAGAGGCTGAACAGGTGTCATCCTACCCAGACAAGACTGTCCGTAGTCATAGCCTCTTATGAGTTCCTCTCCGCCTGAAGGTAGAGAGTCGACAATCAAAGTCAACCATAATCGTTAACTCCTCACCATTTACCCGAGTCCTCCCCACAAGGGGGATGTCACAAAAGGCCGCCTTGTAGACCTCTCATACAAGAGGCCTAACAGGTGTCATCCTACCCAGACAAGACTGTCCGTAGTCATAGCCTCTTATGTGTTCCTCTCCGCCTGAACGTAGAGAGTCGAGAAGCAAAGTCGACCAAAATCGTTAACTCCTCACTATTTACCCGAGTCCTCCCCACAAGGGGGATGTGACAAAAGGCCGCCTTGTAGAACTCTCATACAAGAGGCCGAACAGGTGTCATCCTACCCAGACAAGACTGCCCGTAGTCATAGCCTCTTATGTGTTCCTCTCCACCTGAAGGTAGTGAATCAACAAGCAAAGTCAACCAAAATCGTTAACTCCTCACTATTTACTCGAGTCCTCCCCACAAGGGGGACGGGTGACAAAAGGCCGCCTTGTAGAACTCTCATAAAAGATGCCGAACAGGTGTCATCCTACCCAGACAAGACTGTCCGTAGTCATAGCCTCTTATGGGTTCATCTCCACCTGAGGCTAGAGAGTCGACGAGCAAAGTCAACCAAAATCGTTAACTCCTCACTATTTCCCCGAGTCCTCCCCACAAGGGGGATGTGACAAAAGGCCGCCTTGTAGACCTCTCATACAAGCGGCCGAACAGGTGTCATCCTACCCAGACTAGACTGTCCGTAGTCATAGGCTCTTTTGCGTTCCTCTCCGACTGAAGGTAGTATGTCGACAAGCAAAATCAACCATAATCGTTAACTCCTAACTATTTACCCGAGTCCTCCCCACAAGGGGGATGTGACAAAAGGCCGCCTTTTAGACCTCTCATACATGAGGCCGAACAGGTGTCATCCTACCCAGACAAGACTGTCCGTAGACATAGGCTCTTATGTGTTCCTCTCCGCCTGAAGGTAGAGAGTCGACAAGCAAAGTCAACCATAATCGTTAACTCCTCACTTTTTCCCCGAGTCCTCCCCACAAGGGGGATGTGACAAAAGGCCGCCTTGTAGAACTCTCATACATGAGGCCGAACAGGTGTCATCCTACCCAGACAAGACTGTCCGTAGACATAGGCTCGTATGAGTTCCTCTCCGCCTGAAGTTAGAGAGTCGACAGGCAAATCAACCATAATCCTTAACTCCTCACTATTTACCCGAGTCCTCCCCACAAGGGGGATGTGACAAAAGGCCGCCTTGTAGAACTCTCATACAAGAGGCCGAACAGGTGTCATCCTACCCAGACTAGACTGTCCGTAGTCATAGGCTCTTATGCGTTCCTCTCCGACTGAAGGTAGTATGTCGACAAGCAAAATCAACCATAATCGTTAACTCCTAACTATTTACCCGTCCTCCCCACAAGGGGGATGTGACAAAAGGCCGCCCTGTAGACTTCTCATACAAGAGGCTGAACAGGTGTCATCCTACCCAGACAAGACTGTCCGTAGTCATAGCCTCTTATGAGTTCCTCTCCGCCTGAAGGTAGAGAGTCGACAATCAAAGTCAACCATAATCGTTAACTCCTCACCATTTACCCGAGTCCTCCCCACAAGGGGGATGTCACAAAAGGCCGCCTTGTAGACCTCTCATACAAGAGGCCTAACAGGTGTCATCCTACCCAGACAAGACTGTCCGTAGTCATAGCCTCTTATGTGTTCCTCTCCGCCTGAACGTAGAGAGTCGAGAAGCAAAGTCGACCAAAATCGTTAACTCCTCACTATTTACCCGAGTCCTCCCCACAAGGGGTATGTGTCAAAAGCCGCCTTGTAGACCTCTCATACAAGCGGCCGAACAGGTTTCATCCTACTCAGACAAGACTGTCCGTAGTCATAGCCTCTTATGAGTTCCTCTCCGCCTGAAGGTAGAGAGTCGACAATCAAAGTCAACCATAATCGTTAACTCCTCGCTATTTACCCGAGTCCTCCCCACAAGGGGGATGTGACAAAAGGCCGCCTTGTAGACCTCTCATACAAGCGGCCGAACAGGTGTCATCCTAGCCAGACTAGACTGTCCGTAGTCATAGGCTCTTATGCGTTCCTCTCCGACTGAAGGTAGTATGTCGACAAGCAAAATCAACCATAATCGTTAACTCCTAACTATTTACCCTAGTCCTCCCCACAAGGGGGATGTGACAAAAGGCCGCCTTTTAGACCTCTCATACATGAGGCCGAACAGGTGTCATCCTACCCAGACAAGACTGTCCGTAGACATAGGCTCTTATGTGTTCCTCTCCGCCTGAAGGTAGAGAGTCGACAAGCAAAGTCAACCATAATCGTTAACTCCTCACTTTTTCCCCGAGTCCTCCCCACAAGGGGGATGTGACAAAAGGCCGCCTTGTAGAACTCTCATACATGAGGCCGAACATGTGTCATCCTACCCAGACAAGACTGTCCGTAGACATAGGCTCGTATGAGTTCCTCTCCGCCTGAAGTTAGAGAGTCGACAGGCAAATCAACCATAATCCTTAACTCCTCACTATTTACCCGAGTCCTCCCCACAAGGGGGATGTGACAAAAGGCCGCCTTGTAGAACTCTCATACAAGAGGCCGAACAGGTGTCATCCTACCCAGACTAGACTGTCCGTAGTCATAGGCTCTTATGCGTTCCTCTCCGACTGAAGGTAGTATGTCGACAAGCAAAATCAACCATAATCGTTAACTCCTAACTATTTACCCGTCCTCCCCACAAGGGGGATGTGACAAAAGGCCGCCCTGTAGACTTCTCATACAAGAGGCTGAACAGGTGTCATCCTACCCAGACAAGACTGTCCGTAGTCATAGCCTCTTATGAGTTCCTCTCCGCCTGAAGGTAGAGAGTCGACAATCAAAGTCAACCATAATCGTTAACTCCTCACCATTTACCCGAGTCCTCCCCACAAGGGGGATGTCACAAAAGGCCGCCTTGTAGACCTCTCATACAAGAGGCCTAACAGGTGTCATCCTACCCAGACAAGACTGTCCGTAGTCATAGCCTCTTATGTGTTCCTCTCCGCCTGAACGTAGAGAGTCGAGAAGCAAAGTCGACCAAAATCGTTAACTCCTCACTATTTACCCGAGTCCTCCCCACAAGGGGTATGTGTCAAAAGCCGCCTTGTAGACCTCTCATACAAGCGGCCGAACAGGTTTCATCCTACTCAGACAAGACTGTCCGTAGTCATAGCCTCTTATGAGTTCCTCTCCCCCTGAAGGTATAGAGTCGACAATCAAAGTCAACCATAATCGTTAACTCCTCGCTATTTACCCGAGTCCTCCCCACAAGGGGGAGGGGTGACAAAAGGCCGCCTTGTAGAACTCTCATACAAGAGGCCGAACAGGTGCCATTTTACCCAGACTAGACTGTCCGTAGTCATAGCCTCTTATGGGTTCACCCCACCTGAAGGTAGAGAGTCGACGAGAAAAGTCAACCAAAATCGTTAACTCCTCACTATTTACCCGAGTCCTCCCCACAAGGGGGATGTGACAAAAGGCCGCATTGTAGAACTCTCATACAAGAGGCCGAACAGGTGTCATCCTACCCAGACAAGACTGTCCGTAGACATAGCCTCTTATGGGTTCCTCTCCACCTGAAGTTAGAGAGTCGACGAGCAAAGTCAACCAAAATCGTTAACTCCTCACTATTTCCCCGAGTCCTCCCCACAAGGGGGATATGACAAAATGCAGCCTTGTAGAACTCTCATACAAGCGGCCGAACAGGTGCCATCCTACTCAGACAAGACTGTCCGTAGTCATAGCCTCTTATGAGTTCCTCTCCGCCTGAAGGTAGAGAGTCGACAATCAAAGTCAACCATAATCGTTAACTCCTCACTATTTACCCGAGTCCTCCCCACAAGGGGGGGTGTCAAAAGCCGCCTTGTAGAACTCTCATACAAGAGGCCGAACAGGTGTCATCCTACCAAGACAAGACTGTCCGTAGTCATAGCCTCTTATGGGTTCATCTCCAGCTGAAGGTAGAGAGTCGACGAGCAAAGTCAACCAAAATCGTTAACTCCTCACTATTTCCCCGAGTCCTCCCCACAAGGGGGTTGTGACAAAAGGCCGCCTTTTAGAACTCTCATACAAGAGGCCGAACAGGTGTCATCCTACCCAGACAAGACTGTCCGTATACATAGGCTCTTATGCGTTCCTCTCCGCCTGAAGTTACAGAGTCGACATGCAAAGTCAACCATAATCGTTAACTCCTCGCTATTTACCGGAGTCCTCCCCACAGGGGGGATGTGACAAAAGGCCGCCTTGTAGACCTCTCATACAAGCGGCCGAACAGGTGTCATCCTACCCACACTAGACTGTCCGTAGTCATAGGCTCTTATGCGTTCCTCTCCGACTGAAGTTAGTATGTCGACAAGCAAAATCAACCATAATCGTTAACTCCTAACTATTTACCCGAGTCCTCCCCACAAGGGGATGTGACAAAAGGCCGCCCTGTAGACTTCTCATACAAGAGGCTGAACAGGTGTCATCCTACCCAGACACGACTGTCCGTAGTCATAGCCTCTTATGAGTTCCTATCCGCCTGAAGTTAGAGAGTTGACAAGCAAAATCAATCATAATCCTTAACTCCTCACTATTTACCGAGTCCTCCCCGCAAGGGGGATGTGACAAAAGGCCGCCTTGTAGAACTCTCATACAAGAGGCCGCACTGGTCTCATCCTACCCAGACAAGACTGTCCGTAGACATATGCTCTTATGAGTTCTCTCCGCCTGAAGTTAGAGAGTCGACAGGCAAATCAACAATAATCCTTAACTCCTCACTATTTACCCGAGTCCTCCCCACAAGGGGGATGTGACAAAAGGTCGCCCTGTAGACTTCTCATACAAGAGGCTGAACAGGTGTCATCTTACCCAGACAAGACTGTCCGTAATCATAGCCTCTTATGAGTTCCTCTCCGCCTGAAGGTAGAGAGTCGACGAGCAAAGTCAACCAAAATCGTTAACTCCTCACTATTTCCCCGAGTCCTCCCCACAAGGGGGATGTGACAAAAGGCCGCCTTGTAGAACTCTCATACAAGAGGCCGAACAGGTGTCATCCTACCCAGACAAGACTGCCCGTAGTCATAGCCTCTTATGTGTTCCTCTCCACCTGAAGGTAGTGAATCAACAAGCAAAGTCAACCAAAATCGTTAACTCCTCACTATTTACTCGAGTCCTCCCCACAAGGGGGAGGGGTGACAAAAGGCCGCCTTGTAGAACTCTCATACAAGATGCTGAACAGGTGTCATCCTACCCAGACAAGACTGTCCGTAGTCATAGCCTCTTATGGGTTCATCTCCACCTGAGGCTAGAGAGTCGACGAGCAAAGTCAACCAAAATCGTTAACTCCTCACTATTTCCCCGAGTCCTCCCCACAAGGGGGATGTGACAAAAGGCCGCCTTGTAGACCTCTCATACAAGCGGCTGAACAGGTGTCATCCTACCCAGACTAGACTGTCCGTAGTCATAGGCTCTTTTGCGTTCCTCTCCGACTGAAGGTAGTATGTCGACAAGCAAAATCAACCATAATCGTTAACTCCTAACTATTTACCCGAGTCCTCCCCACAAGGCTGATGTGACAAAAGGCCGCCTTTTAGACCTCTCATACATGAGGCCGAACAGGTGTCATCCTACCCAGACAAGACTGTCCGTAGACATAGGCTCTTATGTGTTCCTCTCCGCCTGAAGGTAGAGAGTCGACAGGCAAATCAACCATAATCCTTAATTCCTCACTATTTACCCGAGTCCTCCCCACAAGGGGGATGTGACAAAAGGCCGCCTTGTAGAACTCTCATACATGAGGCCGGACAGGTGTCATCCTACCCAGACAAGACTGTCCGTAGACATAGGCTCGTATGAGTTCCTCTCCGCCTGAAGTTAGAGAGTCGACAGGCAAATCAACCATAATCCTTAACTCCTCACTATTTACCCGAGTCCTCCCCACAAGGGGGATGTGACAAAAGGCCGCCTTGTAGACCTCTCATACAAGCGGCCGAACAGGTGTCATCCTACCCAGACTAGACTGTCCGTAGTCATAGGCTCTTATGCGTTCCTCTCCGACTGAAGTTAGTATGTCGACAAGCAAAATCAACCATAATCGTTAACTCCTAACTATTTACCCGAGTCCTCCCCACAAGGGGATGTGACAAAAGGCCGCCCTGTAGACTTCTCATACAAGAGGCTGAACAGGTGTCATCCTACCCAGACACGACTGTCCGTAGTCATAGCCTCTTATGAGTTCCTATCCGCCTGAATTTAGAGAGTCGACAAGCAAAATCAATCATAATCCTTAACTCCTCACTATTTACCCGAGTCCTCCCCGCAAGGGGGATGTGACAAAAGGCCGCCTTGTAGAACTCTCATACAAGAGGCCGCACTGGTCTCATCCTACCCAGGCAAGACTGTCCGTAGACATATGCTCTTATGAGTTCTCTCCGCCTGAAGTTAGAGAGTCGACAGGCAAATCAACAATAATCCTTAACTCCTCACTATTTACCCGAGTCCTCCCCACAAGGGGGATGTGACAAAAGGTCGCCCTGTAGACTTCTCATACAAGAGGCTGAACAGGTGTCATCTTACCCAGACAAGACTGTCCGTAATCATAGCCTCTTATGAGTTCCTCTCCGCCTGAAGGTAGAGAGTCGACGAGCAAAGTCAACCAAAATCGTTAACTCCTCACTATTTCCCCGAGTCCTCCCCACAAGGGGGATGTGACAAAAGGCCGCCTTGTAGACCTCTCATACAAGCGGCCGAACAGGTGTCATCCTACCCAGACTAGACTGTCCGTAGTCATAGGCTCTTATGCGTTCCTCTCCGACTGAAGTTAGTATGTCGACAAGCAAAATCAACCATAATCGTTAACTCCTAACTATTTACCCGAGTCCTCCCCACAAGGGGATGTGATAAAAGGCCGCCCTGTAGACTTCTCATACAAGAGGCTGAACAGGTGTCATCCTACCCAGACACGACTGTCCGTAGTCATAGCCTCTTATGAGTTCCTATCCGCCTGAAGTTAGAGAGTCGACAAGCAAAATCAATCATAATCCTTAACTCCTCACTATTTACCCGAGTCCTCCCCGCAAGGGGGATGTGACAAAAGGCCGCCTTGTAGAACTCTCATACAAGAGGCCGCACTGGTCTCATCCTACCCAGACAAGACTGTCCGTAGACATATGCTCTTATGAGTTCTCTCCGCCTGAAGTTAGAGAGTCGACAGGCAAATCAACAATAATCCTTAACTCCTCACTATTTACCCGAGTCCTCCCCACAAGGGGGATGTGACAAAATGTCGCCCTGTAGACTTCTCATACAAGAGGCTGAACAGGTGTCATCTTACCCAGACAAGACTGTCCGTAATCATAGCCTCTTATGAGTTCCTCTCCGCCTGAAGGTAGAGAGTCGACGAGCAAAGTCAACCAAAATCGTTAACTCCTCACTATTTCCCCGAGTCCTCCCCACAAGGGGGATGTGACAAAAGGCCGCCTTGTAGAACTCTCATACAAGAGGCCGAACAGGTGTCATCCTACCCAGACAAGACTGCCCGTAGTCATAGCCTCTTATGTGTTCCTCTCCACCTGAAGGTAGTGAATCAACAAGCAAAGTCAACCAAAATCGTTAACTCCTCACTATTTACTCGAGTCCTCCCCACAAGGTGGAGGGGTGACAAAAGGCCGCCTTGTAGAACTCTCATACAAGATGCCGAACAGGTGTCATCCTACCCAGACAAGACTGTCCGTAGTCATAGCCTCTTATGGGTTCATCTCCACCTGAGGCTAGAGAGTCGACGAGCAAAGTCAACCAAAATCGTTAACTCCTCACTATTTCCCCGAGTCCTCCCCACAAGGGGGATGTGACAAAAGGCCGCCTTGTAGACCTCTCATACAAGCGGCCGAACAGGTGTCATCCTACCCAGACTAGACTGTCCGTAGTCATAGGCTCTTTTGCGTTCCTCTCCGACTGAAGGTAGTATGTCGACAAGCAAAATCAACCATAATCGTTAACTCCTAACTATTTACCCGAGTCCTCCCCACAAGGGGGATGTGACAAAAGGCCGCCTTTTAGACCTCTCATACATGAGGCCGAACAGGTGTCATCCTACCCAGACAAGACTGTCCGTAGACATAGGCTCTTATGTGTTCCTCTCCGCCTGAAGGTAGAGAGTCGACAAGCAAAGTCAACCATAATCGTTAACTCCTCACTTTTTCCCCGAGTCCTCCCCACAAGGGGGATGTGACAAAAGGCCGCCTTGTAGAACTCTCATACATGAGGCCGAACAGGTGTCATCCTACCCAGACAAGACTGTCCGTAGACATAGGCTCGTATGAGTTCCTCTCCGCCTGAAGTTAGAGAGTCGACAGGCAAATCAACCATAATCCTTAACTCCTCACTATTTACCCGAGTCCTCCCCACAAGGGGGATGTGACAAAAGGCCGCCTTGTAGAACTCTCATACAAGAGGCCGAACAGGTGTCATCCTACCCAGACTAGACTGTCCGTAGTCATAGGCTCTTATGCGTTCCTCTCCGACTGAAGGTAGTATGTCGACAAGCAAAATCAACCATAATCGTTAACTCCTAACTATTTACCCGTCCTCCCCACAAGGGGGATGTGACAAAAGGCCGCCCTGTAGACTTCTCATACAAGAGGCTGAACAGGTGTCATCCTACCCAGACAAGACTGTCCGTAGTCATAGCCTCTTATGAGTTCCTCTCCGCCTGAAGGTAGAGAGTCGACAATCAAAGTCAACCATAATCGTTAACTCCTCACTATTTACCCGTGTCCTCCCCACAAGGGGGATGTGACAAAAGGCCGCCTTTTAGACCTCTCATACATGAGGCCGAACAGGTGTCATCCTACCCAGACAAGACTGTCCGTAGACATAGGCTCTTATATGTTCCTCTCCGCCTGAAGGTAGAGAGTCGACAAGCAAAGTCAACCATAATCGTTAACTTCTCACTCTTTCCCCGAGTCCTCCCCACAAGGGGGATGTGACAAAAGGCCGCCTTGTAGAACTCTCATACATGAGGCCGCACAGGTGTCATCCTACCCAGACAAGACTGTCCGTAGACATATGCTCGTATGAGTTCCTCTCCGCCTGAAGTTAGAGAGTCGACAGGCAAAGTCAACCATAATCCTTCACTCCTCACCATTTACCCGAGTCCTCCCCACAAGGGGGATGTCACAAAAGGCCGCCTTGTAGACCTCTCATACAAGAGGCCTAACAGGTGTCATCCTACCCAGACAAGACTGTCCGTAGTCATAGCCTCTTATGTGTTCCTCTCCGCCTGAACGTAGAGAGTCGAGAAGCAAAGTCGACCAAAATCGTTAACTCCTCACTATTTACCCGAGTCCTCCCCACAAGGGGTATGTGTCAAAAGCCGCCTTGTAGACCTCTCATACAAGCGGCCGAACAGGTTTCATCCTACTCAGACAAGACTGTCCGTAGTCATAGCCTCTTATGAGTTCCTCTCCGCCTGAATGTAGAGAGTCGACAATCAAAGTCAACCATAATCGTTAACTCCTCACTATTTACCCGAGTCCTCCCCACAAGCGGGATGTGACAAAAGGCCGCCATGTAGACCTCTCATACAAGAGTCCGAACATCTGTCATCCTACCCAGACAAGACTGTCCGTAGTCATAGCCTCTTATGTGTTCCTCTCCGCCTGAACGTAGAGAGTCGACAAGCAAAGTCAACCAAAATCGTTAACTCATCGCTATTTACCCGAGTCCTCCCCACAAGGGGGATGTGACAAAAGGCCGCCTTGTAGAACTCTCATACAAGAGGCCTAACAGGTGTCATCCTACCCAGACAAGACTGTCCGTAGACATGGGCACTTATGCGTACCTCTCCACCTGAAGTTAGAGAGTCGACAAGCAAAGTCAACCATAATCGTTAACTCCTCACTATTTACTTGAGTCCTCCCCACAAAGGGGATGTGACAAAAGGCCGCCTTGTAGAACTCTCATACAAGAGGCCGAACAGGTGTCATCCTACCCAGACAAGACTGTCCGTAGTCATAGCCTCTTATGGGTTCATCTCCACCTGAGGGTAGAGAGTCGACGAGCAAAGTCAACCAAAATCGTTAACTCCTCACTATTTCCCCGAGTCCTCCCCACAAGGGGGATGTGACAAAAGGCCGCCTTGTAGAACTCTCATACAAGAGGCCGAACAGGTGTCATCCTACCCAGACTAGACTCTCCGTAGTCATAGGCTCTTATGTGTTCCTCTCCGCCTGAAGGTAGTATGTCGACAAGCAAAATCAACCCTAATCGTTAACTCCTCGCTATTTACCCGAGTCCTCCCCACAAAGCGGATGTTACAAAAGGCCGCTTTGTAGACCTCTCATACATGAGCCGAACAGGTGTCATCCTACCCAGACAAGACTGTCCGTAGACATATGCTCTTATGTGTTCCCCTCCGCCTGAAGTTTGAGAGTCGACAAGCAAAGTCAACCATAATCGTTAACTCCTCACTATTTACCCGAGTCCTCCCCACAAAGGGGATGTGACAAAAGGCCGCCTTGTAGACCTCTCATACATGAGGCCGAACAGGTGTCATCCTACCCAGACAAGACTGTCCGTAGACATAGGCTCTTATGTGTTCCTCTCCGCCTGAAGTTAGAGAGTCGACAAGCAAAGTCAACCATAATCGTTAACTCCTCACTATTTACCCGAGTCCTCCCCACAAGGGGGATGTGACAAAAGGCCGCCTTGTAGACCTCTCAAACAAGCGGCCGAACAGGTGTCATCCTACCCAGACAAGACTGTCCGTAGTCATAGCCTCCGATGGGTTCATCTCCACCTGAACATAAAGAGTCGAGAAGCAAAGTCGACCAAAATCGTTAACTCCTCACTATTTACCCGAGTCCTCCCCACAAGGGGGATGTGACAAAAGGCTGCCTTGTAGACCTCTCATACAAGCGGCCGAACAGGTGTCATCCTACCCAGACAAGACTGTCCGTAGTCATAGCCTCTTATGGGTTCCTCTCCGCCTGAAGGTAGAGAGTCGACAAGCAAAGTCAACCATAATCGTTAACTCCTCGCTATTTACCCTAGGCGTCCCTCAAGGCGGGATGCGGCATAAGGCCGGGTTTTAACGTGAGACTCTCCGAGAGCAAAAATTCAGCGTGGACGCCTTATACACGGGGTCGGGTAGCTGTCTACCTCCAGAGACTATCCGTAGGCATAGCCTCGTATGGGTTCCTATTCGTCCGAAGCCAGAGATTCGACAAGTAGAGTCAAGTTGATTTAACTGTAATCGTTAACTGCTTGGTATTTATTGGATATCTCCCCACTAGACGGGATGTGGCCCTTTTTTCTTACGTGGGGCGTTCCGAACCCGTAGGCTAGATCAACATTTTCCCTTATATACACTGGATCGGTTAGCTGTTTACCTCCCCAGACGAGACCCGTCCCTTCGGCATAGACTTGTCTGGGTTCCTCTTCACCGGGAGGCAGAGAGTTCGACATGTTCATTTAACTGTAAGTGTTAACTGCTCTCCCTTAGTAACAGAGGGTGGTGTTTAAATAGTCTTACATTATTTCATCTTGTGAGGGATGTTCAGTTATTCCCCAGCAAAAATAAAAAATGGCTGGAAAAAAATAATAGAGAATTTTCAGTTGAGAAGTAAGAAGAAACTGTCAGCATAGAACTTACGGTTCCATCGAACGAATTCAACCGTAAAATGGTGAGACCTTACCGCTAATCTAGTATTTTATAGATTAAATAAATAAATAGTATGTAGATTAAATTTAAGCTTCAGTTCGGGATTCCTTGTGGGTTAAACCGGACCAACTACACCTGATGAAGGCCGGAGGACACAACGGCTTAAACTGTCTATTTTTCTGAGATGAGGTATTATGTACAGTATTTACATTATTCGGACTATTGTCCTCATCTTTGTCGCTATATTTATCACAACATTTCGGCTGTTGTACGCTCCGGCCTTCTTCAGGTGGTTGGAATTTCGAACTGAACCCTTTATTTCGATCACTGGGGTAGACTGTTCTAGTTCCACGTGCCATGTTTGATGGATGTCTGTTATCAGTTATCTCCTGCTAATTTTCCCTCTGAAAGTTCTCCACTGCCTTAACCGGGTATTGAACTCACGCTCTTTGGGTCTGTCACTGGATCTAACCAACGCCTTTATCCACTGTGCCATGTGTCCTCAAGTTCAATACCCGGTTAAGGCAGTGGAGAACTTTCAGAGGGAAAATTAGCAGGAGATAACTGATAACTGACATCCATCAAACATGGCACGTGGAACTAGAACAGTCTACCCCAGTGATCGAAATAAAGGGTTCAATTCGAAATTCCAACCATCTAAAGAAGGCCGGAGCGTACAACGGCCGAAACGTTGTGACAAATATGGCGACAAAGATGAGGACAATAGTCCGACTAATGTAAATACTGAACGGCTGAAACGCTGTGATAACAACAAAGATGAGGACAATAGTCCGACTGTAAATAATGTAAATAACTTTTCAAAATGTAAAAAAAAAAAAAAAAACCCTCAGCACGGCTATGAAGCCGATTTAAAGATGTATATGTCTGCATGGGAGACATCTGTAGATGTTGGGCAACCTGGTCGTGCTGGGAACTTTCCAGCAACCCCTCGTTTTCTATGTATGTGAGCTTGTACTTTTCCGCTCGGCATATTTTCACACAGTACTTTATTTAATGTATACGAAAGCGGAGTAATTCCTTGGCAAACATCTCATGAGCACCAGAATACACGCCCATCCCTAGCAATTATAAACTTAGATCCGTACGGGGGAGGCGATTATGAAAATTATTTAGGAGTCTTGTGGCGGAATTTGTTCATGGTTTAACCAAATTAGATTTTCTAGAAAATGACATGAGAAAGAATTCCTTTGACATTTTCCGAGAAAAAAAAAAGAAAGAAAATGGTATAGTCGAAGAATTGAATATGATGATGAAATTCTATAAGCGTGATCACATGCTTTCGAGCGTAAAAGTCTGAATTGGTAATGTCGGTATTTTAAATCAGGTTGCTTCTCCCCATTAAAAAAAAAAAGGTGGAACTCTATCTTCTTTAAAAAAAATCATTTCACCCCAAGCGAGGCAACAAATGATTTAGAGAAAATATTTTCTGCCATTATTTATCATGTCAAACTCCAACTTTTAAAAGGAGATCAATAACACGGTTCAAAACTCGACCGACCCTACTGCAGTGATTCCCAAAGTGGGGCACATGCCCCACCAGAGGAGCATGGTGGGACATGCTCAGAATGTGCACCCTTCGGCTTACTATACCAACAGAATAAGGGGGCAATTCGAGAATGAGTTATTAACAGTGAATTATATTCTGGTCAATCTGATGGTTTGATTTGTTTTCTTTTACGGCACATCAACCTCAATGGGTCATTTAATGCCGACAACTTTTTTTTCCTGCTAATATTTTTGTTTTGTCAAAAATCTATTTCTGTTAATATTATTTTTCCAAAAACGTATAACTGGTAATATTTTTTTTTTTTTTCAAAAACCTACAGCTGGCAACATTATTTTTTCAAAAATGTATTATCAGAGGCCTTGTTGTTGGACGTAGTTTATCGTCTTACCCAGGACGCGGATGTAGTTTATCGTCATATCCAGGACACGGATGTAGTTTATCATCTTACCCAGGACGCGGATGTAGTTTATAGTCTGACCAAGGACGCGGATGTAGTTTATCGTCTTACCCAGGACGCGGATGTAGTTTATCGTCATATCCAGGACACGGATGTAGTTTATCATCTTACCCAGGACGCGGATGTAGTTTATAGTCTGACCAAGGACGCGGATGTAGTTTATCGTCTTACCCAGGACGCGGATGTAGTTTATCGTCATATCCAGGACACGGATGTAGTTTATCATCTTACCCAGGACGCGGATGTAGTTTATAGTCTGACCAAGGACGCGGATGTAGTTTATCGTCTTACCCAGGACGCGGATGTAGTTTATCGTCATATCCAGGACACGGATGTAGTTTATCATCTTACCCAGGACGCAGATGTAGTTTATAGTCTGACCAAGGACGCGGATGTAGTTTATCGTCTTACCCAGGACGCGGATGTAGTTTATCGTCATACCGAGGACGCGGATTTAGTTTTGTGTCATACCCTGGACGATATCTGGGTTTGGGGGTTAACTATTTGCCCATAACTGGGACCCTAACAAGTGCCACCATCCCGGGTCTGGGTGGACCTGGGAACACCAGCAATTCAGAAGTCGTTCCACACTTCTCAAAACTTCCTGATCAGAGGCCTTGCTGTTGGACATAGTTTATCGTCTACCCAGAACGCAGATGCACTTTATCATCATACCCAGGACGGCTGGTGAATCTGAGTGAGAGTGTTTATGTTAATGCGTGTTAATACATACGATGTATATACAGTATGCATATTTTGTGTATGTACGTACATGTGTAATTGGCATACAGGTTATTTCTCGTCTCCACACAATCGTGTGTCTCGGTCAACAAATGGAGAGGGCGTGATGCATGTTGCTGGAAGAGCCCATGTCTTGTTGGTCAATCAGTTTGGCCACTTCACGTGAACTGCAGTAAATGTAAGAATTAAAATATTACGCGGGGAGCACCAGAATTTTAGAAATACCAAAGTGGAGAATGGCCCCAAATCGTTTGGGAATCACTGGCCTATAGCTACTATCACTTGCCAGTCCGAGACAGAACTGAGGAGCGACATTTTCTTCTTCTGCAATGTCATTAGCTTCTACTCTGCTCTAAAGAAAATGGCATCAGCTTCTGATCAGGCACATTGTTTGATTTGGAGGCTCGTTTGTGACTATTGCTGCAATTATTCGTAATACTTCATCATAGCGCCACCGATAATGCCCTTCATTCAATGCCTTGGGGCACCCGCTTTATGAATATTGGAGGGATCGTCTCGTAAGGGATATTAGTGTCTTTGGGTAAAAATAAGTAAATAATATATATATATATATATATATATATATATATATATATATATATATATATATATTTCTTTTTTTTTCATGGGTTTCTGGAACATTTATCCCGCAAACATTATTAGTGGACTCATGTGAGTCCGAGGAAAATAAAAAAAACAACAATGAGTTTAAAACGTACTGTAATTGTGTTTATGTACATCCTTGTTCAAAGTAATTGAAACAACAGCTTTAGTTTCCTTTCCTTCACCATACGGCCAGTTTTAGACCCATGGGAATGACAAGGTGTAATCGACTTATATTTTTCCTCAGATTAGGTCATTTGCAGTGGTATGGAGTAATATGAATCTATTTTCTGGGTGTATGGTGAAATTTTGATCTTGAAAAATACTGCGTCATCCGTGATTGCATCAGCTTTTTATCACGTCCAGACACTATTGTCTCAACTGACGATTAGTTGTCCTACGGTCATTGTTTGCCATGGATGTTGCTTCAGGATAGCGTACAAATAGCGTAACGTTGCACAAACATACTGGCAAGACTTACCAGTGAGAAAACCAGTCTATTATAGACTGGCTCTGATTTAAATCCAATCGAGAATCTAAGGTCAATCTGCAAGGAACGACTTTGTGGAATGGACAAACGAAATAGTAACATTTGCATTGGGCCATGTTTCATTAAAGAAATACGAGAAAAATTAAATAATAACGGAATTATTCGTGTTCTCTCACAAGGGTGTATTAACAAAATTAATGCCTGTATACCACTGGCGATGGTCAATGTGGATGTTTCCGGGGGACTTCTTGATGGAGTTCTTATAACGTTTTCTTCGTGTCCCCACCCCCATCACGGTGGCCATACAGGGTTATTATTAAAAGTACACTTCTCTCAAAAGAACGGGTAAAAAAAATAAACAATTAAACATTTATTTATTACACTTTTAAGTAATTCTAATTTTAATTCACAGTACTAAAATATATTAAATTTTTATAATGCCTTTAAACTATCAACCCTGACTTGTCCACTTTGCTCAACATTGCTTTGATGTCTGTAAATAAATTTCAGGGTAACATTTCTATTTTATATATCTTACACAAGCACTTAACTGGTTTTACTTTTAACAACAGGATTATGGTTCCTGCAATCTTAAAACAATTTTTTTTCTATCCCAATCCTCTTCAATACTAATGACTTTGATTTTGTCAGTTAAATTACATTCTTGGCTAAGTCATAATCCTTTCTAAACTCAGTAAAATCCATCAACATCCAGGAACAGAAGACGTAATAACTGTTAAACCATCCATACATTCACAGATCGGAGGTTGTCGTAATCTGTTTATTATTAACATACCTTGGCGCTCAACTGTTGCTGA
Organism: Acanthosepion lycidas; assembly: GCA_963932145.1. NCBI lineage: Eukaryota > Metazoa > Mollusca > Cephalopoda > Sepiida > Sepiidae > Acanthosepion > Acanthosepion lycidas. The sequence goes on from OZ010614.1 coordinate 67,272,432, forward strand.
TGTGGTTTCATTTAATTACTTTTACGGCATAACAACCTCAATGGAGTATTTAATAGCGACAAGATTTTGGGGATAGGTTCCTATGAACAGAAAAATCTATTTTTTGTAAGAAAACAGTTTGTAGATCAAGTTTCATTGACGTATTTTTGTAAACAGGTTTGTTTTTTTGTTTTTTCTCGAGAGTCAACTGCATTGATGGTATATTTTTTTCAAAAAATATATTACTGGTAATATTTTTTATATGTTTTGATGGTAATAAGTTTTTTTTTCAAAAATAAATTGCTGTTATTTTCACTTTAAAAACATATTTTTACATTTTCATAATGTTTTGACCCCAGTTTAGGGGCTAACTATTTACCCATAGCTGGGAAATATACAAGAGCTACTCCGGGTCAGTCACAGTCGAATTAGATTAGCATTTTCCTTTTTTTAACTTCTCTTAGAAGCGGCGTAATCACACACACACACACACACACACACACACACACACACACACACACACACACACACACACACAAAAACGCACACTAAATTCCGGGATTTCTCTCAAACGTTTGCAGTTTAAAAGCAGTAATTCGAGCTTGCTAACCAGACACGACCTTCGTAGCTAAACTGGTATAGCACGTCGGGCTATATGTCGGTTTCCTGTAGGATACAGGTTCGAATCCTGTCGGAGGACGCATATTTTCTATGAAAATTTCTCGGACATTCAGGCCGGTAAATGTTGTTAATACTGTTTATTATAAACAGAGCATTTACTTAAATATTTGTATCTATAAAAAGAATGTATAAACATAAAAATGTCTTTAAAATAATTGTCGGACTTTGTCCATTTCATAATGTGTGACGTCATTTTGTTTACATTTGATACGCCATGAGCAGATATGAATGTACGAGATTCATGGAAGATTGAAGTTTAAATACAGTAAATTCGACCTTGCTAACTGAACGCTCCTCTGTGGCCAAATCGGTTAAAGACACGTCAAGCTAAATGACGGTTCCGTATAGGATACAGGTTCGAATCCTGTCGGAGGACGAATATTTTCTGTGAAAATTTCTCGGATATACTATTTATTATAAACAGAGCATTTACTTGTGTCTATATAAATAAAGTATATTAAATTAATTGTCGTACTTCGTCCATTTCATAATCTTCCCCCTTTTCTTATTTTCTCTCTCTCTCATCTTCTGATTTTTAAGTTTAGATTATATCGTCTTTTATTGTGCGTAGTGTCACCACAAATGTATACACCCATTTCTAGTGTCGGTTTTAATTTAATTTAGGTCAGCGATTCAGTAATGAATAATGCATCGGAAAATAATTCATATTTATCTGTATCTCACTCATTTAAACTGTCATTTAACTCTTCTCTTTAAAACTTTTCTCTGTTAAATTTTAATCCCCACCTTCACTTTTAGGCCTTCTTGTTCTTCTCTCGTCTGTTACCACTCTATATAGCTTTCATTTAACTCTCACATTCGTCCACCACTCTCATACATACACTCTCACTAAATTTTATTTTTTATTCCCGGAGTTATTTTTTCCGATTTCTTTTTGAATTTGTAGGTCTGATGAATTGGATCCTAATTACGATTCCAATGTAATAAATTATAACCAGGGAATATTAGTGTTTAAGTCTTTTTATTATATATATATATATATATATATATATATATATATATATATATATATATATATATATATATATATATTAAGCATTGCGCCCCGAGCAAGGCATGAAGCCACTAGGATGCAGGGGGATTGCAGAAGATTTGGAGCAGGAGCAGATAGGAGTGATAGAAGAAAGGATGAAGGGAAGGATAGTGTGTAGATCAAGGTAACTGGAGATGTCGATTGACATTACATTTGAATAGTTGGAGATCATAGCTATCAGGGAAACAGTAATTGGGAAGGGTGTTCCACAGGCGAGAGGTGCGAGGTATAAAGCTATTGGAGTAGAAGAGACGGCTACATTTAAAAGTTTCTACAGTGTAAGTGTGAGAGCGGGATGCCAGCCTCGTAGTGCGCTTGAATTCATGGAGACTGGGAACCAGTGAAAGCAGCTTATCGGAGCAATTACCATGAAAGTATTTGTAGAAGAGACAGAGAGAGGCGACGGCGCGTCTGTGAGATAGTGGCTGCAGGCGAGACGCCAGATCAGGGCCAATAACATTACATATCCGTTTCTGGATCTTGTCAAGAACTCCGAGGTAAACAGAAGGTGCCCCAGACCATATATGGCAGCAATTCTCCATGCAAGGGCGAATGCTCGTTTTGTATATTTGAAGTATCGATTCAGAGGAGAAAAATTTCCTCGCGGTGGACGATGCAATTGACTCAATGTATTTGTTCCATCTCAGGTCAGCAGTCAACGTGAGACCGAGCAGACGCAGGGAGTTTCTCTCAAGAAGTTGACTATCAGACATTCTAATGGGTGGCAGGTAAGGATCTCTATGGTGGTTAATGGAGAGTAGTTTAGTTTTTGAGGCGTTAAAGTTGACCAGCCAGTTCTTGCCCCAGTTAACAACCGATTGGAGGTCCATTTCAAGACGCACAGCCAGGTTAGTTTTGATAGCGACACTAGATTTGTTTTTGAGGCAGGAGTAAATTGTAGTGTCGTCCGCGTAGATGCCAACTTGGGAACCTATGGCGTCAGGAAGGTCGTTGATGAAAATAAGGAAAAGTGTGGGGGCCAAGGATGGAGCCTTGGGGAACACCTGCGTTCGTGGGATAGGAACTGGAGGAGAATCCGTTGAGAACGACCTTCAATTCTCGGTTTGACAGGAATGATTGTATTAGATCAAACAATCGACCAGTAATACCGTAACCCTGGAGCTTACGAAGAAGGCCGGCATGCCAAACCCTATCAAACGCTTTGGAGATGTCTAGGACCACGGCACGAGCCTCACCGTTATTTTGAAGTGCTTGGTAGACGGTTTCAGTGATGGCCGTAAGCACGTCAGCTGTAGAACGGGCGTAGCGGAAACCATATTGCTTGTCTGAGAGAAGGTCGTGTGCGGTAAGTTGGTTAACCACTTCTGCGTTGATTAGGGCTTCCAAGACTTTGCCGAAGACGGGTAGGAGACTAATAGGACGGTAATTAGAGGGGTCAGAGGGGTCTCCAGAGTTCTTAAAGACAGGAACAATGGATGAGGACTTCCAGCAGTCAGGAAAGTCCTCATATATATATATGTATATATATATGGTGCCAACTACCCAAAAAAAGTATACACACTTTAAATAATTATAAAGTTAGTGCTTATTAATATTCATTCCATTTTCAAAATTTAATAGAATCTACAGACATTCTTTTATTGTTTTCTCAACGCCTGTTTGCAAACTGACGTCCGTTTTATGGTTCAGGCAATGGTGAAAACGGAAAGCAATGGAATCACGAGCATCACAAACATTTCGCTGCACAATGGCTACTCTCAATTCAGGGCCTATTGCAGTTTTCATAGACATTGTCTTTTAAGTTCCCCATACGAAAAGTCTAAAGGTGTTAGGTCTTGTGAACGTGAGGGGAATTCTACGAAACCCCTTCGTCCAATCGACCTGCTCGGAATCATCTCATCAAGGTAGGATCTAGCTTTGATATTCGGTCCGGGACATCGCCATTAATACCGTGGACTAATCTTGGCATGTAACTTTTCCATTGAAAAAGCTTCAAATTGGGTTGAACAAACGATTTTGAAATAGTTAACTCACGACTCTCTGAACAGTTCCATCGGCAATAAACTTATCCTTAATTCCAGTGATGTTAAGCCTCATTGGTAGATCTGGTTGAAACTACCCACACCCTAAACTGCCTTTGCCCTTCAATTGCGTTTTCACACTTCCAGTAGCAATTTAGTATGAATTTCCTTTGTTCAAAACTCAGGTTGAATGCCATCGTTAATTCCAATGGATTTTCAGTTAAGCTCTGTCTATATTTCTGAGATGAAGCATTATGATTACTTGCATTATTTTCATTATTCAGACTGTTATCCTCATCTTCATTGCCATATTCACAACGTTTCGGTCTTTGTACGCTCCAGCCTTCTTCAGATGTTTGGATCTCTGAGATGAAGTATTATGATTACTTGCATTATTTACATTATTTGGACTGTTATCCTCATCTTCATTGGCAAGAAGTCCGGGGCGTACAACGGCCGTAACATTGTGAATATAGCAATATTATTAGGTAACAATTTTCTTTTTTATTTAAATATTATTTAAGTAAACTTTATGACAATGACGCCAAAAATAGCTAATTGATTTCACTGATTAATAAACTTTAATAGGTTTATAAAAAATAAAAGTTTACTAAATCAGTGAAATAATATTTGATGTGAAAATAACTCTACATACTGTAAGGGATTCTAATAAATTTACTTGTTCTTAAAAGAAATATAATACATTAAAATTGAAAAGCGAAAATATTTTTCAAATCGTAGTTAAATAAAACGTATTCTAACCTAAACACCCACAAAAAATCTTTAAGTATACAAATAGAAAAAATGCCGTAAGAATTTTTGCCGTTAACAATAAAATTTAAAAAAAATCTAGACGACATGCATTTAACGGATGTCAGATTTCATTGAAGAATACATCCCTACCCCTAACAAAACGTAGCTAATAACTGATACATCAAAATACAGACATAATGAACACGCAGACACCCCTTGTCGGGTTGAAATGAATTTCTCTGTATCCTTGAAAACGTGAATTATGATTTTTGCTGACTTTAAAACCCAGTAATTTTAAAAGTTACTCCAAAATTCGCTTGAGGATGAAATGGAAACAATGTCTTTAATTTAATTACAAAATCAAATTCGGAGCTTTCAGCTTTCATTTTTGAAACATGGTTAGAACTGTGTAGCGGAAAAACTATATTTTAAATCAATTAATTTATAATATTAATGCTCAGTAAATTTACATTGAGCACTATTTTGTAAAAATAAAAAATATCTATAAAAATTCCGGATTATATATCTTACTGTTCTTTCTTTATAAATATATACATATATATATATATATATATATATATATATATATATATATATATATATATATATAACCTTTGCTCTGCTTAGCGTATTGAACACTCTTCGTTTTAATATATTACTCGCTTTTTTTTCTTTTTACCAGAGATTTAAGGTAATGGACGATTTCTTTCGCCTTCTTGAAAGGTTTCTGATTCTTTCATTTTTTTAAAAATTATTCCTCGGGTGCCAATTGATTTGAAAATTGTGCTATCCAGGAATTTTTCACCTACGGAGTTTAAATAGATTTACATTATATACGGAGGTGTAAGGGATTGCGGCTCAGATTGAGGAATCGGAGATGAGGACAATAGTCCGAATAATGTAAATAGTGTACATAATACCTCATCTCAGAAATATAAGTAGATACTGAAAGGCCGAAACGTTGTGATAAATATGGCGGCAAAGATGAGGACAATAGTCCGAATAATGTAAATAATGTACATAATACCTCATCTCAGAAATATAGACAGATACTGAAAGACCTAAACATTGTAATAAATATGGCGGCAAAGATGAGGACAATAGTCCGAATAATGTAAATAATGTACATAATACCTCATCTCAGAAATATAGACAGATACTGAAAGACCGAAACGTTGTAATAAATATGGCGGCAAATATGAATACAAGAGTCCGAATAATGTAAATAGTGTACATAATACCACATCTCAGAAATATAGACAGATACAGAAAGGCCGAAACGTTGTGATAAATATGGTGGCAAATATGAGGACAATAGTCCGAATAATGTAAATAATGTACATAATACCTCATCTCAGAAATATAGACAGATACTGAAAGACCTAAACATTGTAATAAATATGGCGGCAAAGATGAGGACAATAGTCCGAATAATGTAAATAATGTACATAATACCTCATCTCAGAAATATAGACAGATACTGAAAGGCCGAAACGTTATAATAAATATGGAGACAAAGATGAGGAAAATAGTCCGAATAATGTAAATAGTGTACATAATACCTCATCTCAGAAATATAGACAGATACTGAAAGGCCGAAACGTTGTGACAAATTTGGCGACAAAGATGGGGAGAATAGTCCGAATAATGTAAATAGTGTACATAATACCTCATCGCAGAAATATAGACAGATACTGAAAGGCTGAAACGTTGTAATAAATATGGAGACAAAGATGAGGACAATAGTCCGAATAATGTAAATAATGTACATAATACCTCATCTCAGAAATATAGACAAATACTGATAGGCCGAACGTTGTAATAAATATGGCGACAAAGATGAGGACAATAGTCCGAATAATGTAAATAGTGTGCATAATACCTCATCTTAGAAATATAGGCAGATACTGAAAGACACCTTCATTTTTAACACTTTTTAGTTTCGCATTCTTTTTCAAGTTAAAACAACATTTCAGCAAACTCAACATTTTCATCTCATAAATTTCTTGGTTTAAAACATGATAAAAATTGAATAAGTATAACTCTGCATAATACGTACGTAATTTCGAAATTTTCAAATATACTAGGCATGTATGTAATTAAACAAAATATATTTTTTACTTCTTCAAAGTATGAATAATTTAGATACATTTTTTTGAAATGGATAAAGTTTTTTTATGGTTACGAATTCTCTGTGGGCAACTAGATATACTATGTGGACCACCGGTTTTCCACTGAGACCACGTTGAGAAACATTGCGTGTTGTAATTGACATCAGGTTGAAAAAACACCCAACAAAGAAACGCCTGTATGGACACCTTCCTCCTAACTCAGTTTCGCTAAGGGAGAGAAGGCTTCGGCTAGCTGGTCAGAATTTGTGAGTGATACTCTCCTATAGAATCCTCATGACACCTACATTGACCAACCTGCAGATGACCCTGGATGCCATTTGAAGGACCTGCCGAGAGCGATATCTAAGAAAGGTGATTTGAAGAAACCAGTCAGGAGAATCTGAGAAGAATTCTTGACCTGATCATTTTATATCCTTTATTGTTAAAAGATATAATTTTATATCCTTTATTGTATAAAGTTATAATTTTATATCCGTTATTGAGAAAATGTATAATTTTATATCCGTTATTATAAAAAGATATAATTTTATATCCTTTATTGTAAAAAGGTATAATTTTATATCCGTTATTGTAAAAAGACATAAATTTATATATTTTATTGTAAAAAGGTATAATTTTATATCCGTTATTATAAAAAGATATAATTTTATATCCTTTATTGTAAAAAGACATAATTTTATATCCTTTATTGTATAAAGTTATAATTTTATATCCGTTATTGAGAAAATGTATAATTTTATATCCGTTATTGTGAAAAGACATAATTTTATATCCTTTATTGTAAAAAGGTATAATTTTATATCCGTTATTGTGAAAAGACATAATTTTATATCCTTTATTGTAAAAGGATATAATCTTATATCCATCATTGTAAAAAAGGTATATTTTTATATCATTATATATTTTCTATTTGAATATACATGTTATTGACCATTATGTAGCACACAAAATATTTAATTTGTGTAATTCATTTCATTTTGTGGGATTCAATAAATTTAATGTCGGCTCGTGTTTTCTGCTTTTGTCGTGAGCCTTGGGCTTTGTACATTAAAGTTATCACAAACATTTGTTTTTACTACGATATCCTTTTTTCGTAAGGTTTTTACCTTGTAAAAAATCCTATATAAGCTGGGACTCTGTAACCCTCTAACTTGAGTAGCCCTCGGGCCTTGTACAGCGTGAACATCAGGCGTACATTCAAGATTACCCTTTCGTTTGTCACCTAGTCATCGTTTCACAAATCCTTTCTTTGAGTTTTAAGTTTATTTCTCAACGTATCTTGGAGTTCCGAAAGCGGGTTGGGGGAGGGGTGGCTTTTTTAGGGGTCTAAGCTCAAGTCTTCTTATCCCGACAGTTATTTTTTTTCAGAATCTTTCTAACGATGGTACGAGTTATTATTGTATGTAATCTGCTGTCTACGTCCACTAATTATTGCTCGTATTAGTTTGTTGCAAAAATAATGTCGTTTTCTCACACATGTTACTATGTGAGAAAACGACATTATTTTTGCACCAACCTAATAAAATACAGTTCGGATCTTGATCGAGCAACTACCATTCATTCATTTGGCTCGCTATGGAACATTCAATCGACTAACGGATAACAATCTACGGGTTTTGAGGGATCGGTATATGGAAGGACATAGCTCTGTGCTGCTTCTCCTAGCAATGCTCCTTACCCGTCTTGCCAGGGCAAATTACCTCGTGTTGCGTTCGCCTTTCTCTCCAAATATTCCTCTCCTGCCAGAGGGAGTCTCACAAATTCTTGCATTTCTTCCGACGAATGTATTTCAGTGTCGTAATGCGATGGTTACTTCAGTCGAAAGCCAAGCTTTGGGCTTATTGGAGATCTCATTCTCTCCCCACTATCACAATCTAAGATTTCATTAATTTTTGACTAGGATTTATTTCTTTCATCTTATTTCTATTGCTTTTCAATATTAGATGTAATAGTCTCTGAATTTCTTAGTTGAAGCCTCGTCAATTATTATTCATTTTGACTAGGATTTCTTTCATCTTATTTCTCTTGCTTTTCAATATTAGATGTAATAGTCTCTGAATTTCTTAGTTGAAGCCTCGTCAATTATTATTCATTTTTGACTCGGATTTCTTTCATCTTATTTCTCTTGCTTTTCAATATTAGATGTAATAGTCTCTGAATTTCTTAGATGAAGCCTCGTCAATTATTATTCAATTTTGACTAGGATTTCTTTCATCTTATTTCTCTTGCTTTTCAATATTAGATGTAATAGACTCTGAATTTCTTAGATAAAGCCCCGTCAATTATTATTCAATTTTGACTAGGATTTGTTTCATCTTATTTCTCTTGCTTTTCAATATTAGATGTAATATTCTCTGAATTTCTTAGATGATGCCTCGTCAATTATTATTCATTTTTCACTAGGATTTCTTTCATCTTATTTCTCTTGCTTTTCAATATTAGATGTAATAGTCTCTGAATTTCTTAGATGATGGCTCGTCAATTATTATTCATTTTTCACTAGGATTTCTTTCATCTTATTTCTCTTGCTTTTGAATATTAGATGTAAAAATCTCTGAATTTCTTAGATGATGCCTCGTCAATTATTATTCATTTTTGACTAGCATTTCTTTCATCATATTTCTCTTGCTTTTCAGTATTAGATGTAATAGTCTCTCAATTTGTTAGATAAAGCCTTATCAATTATTCTTTTTATATAACTTTTCCACGTTGTAATAGTTTGTCCCCTAAAACACGCATAGAAGCAGTAGGGTTTGCGGCTCTGCAGAACCCTACATGCGTGAGATTTCCGAATTAGTCACAGGACTGTCTAAACTCGGCCTTTCTCTCTGCAGCCTCAGTGCGAGATATAAAGCTCTTTTCACTCCCATGAAGTGAACAGACAACATTCCCCCGTTTTTTCTTGCATGACGGACTTTTGACAGCTGAACTTTCCCTTTCTCAGATATAAAAAAAAATAATCCCCCCCAAGCAAGACAATAAATCCACTATGACGCAAGGGGTTACTGAGTGTTAGAGAGTATGAGAAAAACTACTATTAAGAAGAGAGGACAATAAAAGAACAAGAATTAAGAAGACAGAAGATAACGATTGACATTGTATTTAAATTTCTGAAGATCAAAGGCAATAAAGCCACTAGGACGCAAGGGGTTTACTGAGTGTTAGAGAATAAGAGAAAAACTACTATTACGGAGAGAGAAGACAATAAAAGAACAAGAATTAAGAAGACAGAAGATAACAACTGACATTGCATTTAGATTTTTGAAGTTTAAAGGCAATAAAGCAACTAGGACGCAAGGGGGTTTACTGAGTTTTAGAGAATATGAGAAAAACTACTATTAAGGAGAGAGGACAATAAAAGAACAAGAATTAAAAGGACAGAAGATAACAATTGACATTACATTAAAATTTTAAGTTGATTGGAAAGGAAGAAGCCGTAAGAGAGTTCTACACGCAAGTAGTGCGATAGAAGAAACTGTTAGCACAGAACTTACGGTTAAGTGTAAAATGATGAGACCTTGCCGCCAATCTAGTACTGCGTTTAAATTCATAAAGTTTAGGTACCATACAGCAAAGGTCATCAGAACAATTACCGTGAAATTTTTAGAAAAGGCACAGTGAATATATGTTACAGAAGTGGTAAATAACTGAAACTGAGAATCCAGATCAGGACAAATAACATTGCAGATTATTCTTTTGATTTTATCAGTAATGTTTCGATATATAGCAGGAGCAGATATGGCAGCAATTTTCAAACCCTGGACGAGTGGCAGACTTATAACTATGTAAGATATATTCTGGCAAGAAAAAATGTCTAACATGATATACACAATCAGTGTTCTAAGTAGCAGAACTTGCAATGGATTTAATAGAATCCTTCCACTTCATGTCAGCTGCGAATGTTACTGAAGAATGCACAAGGAATTAATTTTCTGGAGGTCAGCATCAGCCATGTTGATTTGAGGCAAGAAGAGGTCTTTCAGGTGATTAATAGAGAGAAGTTTGACTTTGGAGGCATTAAAAGTAACAAGCCATTCCTTGCACCATTTAACAACAGGTTGTAGGTCTTTTTTGAGATCAGCCGGCAATCTGACCTTATCGAACTGGTCAGACTTACTGTCGAGACAATAATAAATGGTTATGCCCTCACCATAGATTCTGAATTGAGAACTGATGCTGTCAAATTGACTTTTTAATTATTTGTAAGATGCCACTTCATTTACAGAACTAGCGATTGATTCAATATATTGTTTCTACTTCATGTCAGGCGAGAAGGTTAATCCGAAAAAGCACAACGTGTCTCTATTCTGGGGGTTTAGCAACGTTATTTTTCTATACCTAATTGTTTGCATTTTCTCTTTGCTGACAACTGTACTGTTGTTTGAACGACATTAAACCGATTTCTTTACTTACAAACAGCCTCTTCCCTTACACTAACCCCGCCTTCCTACCTTCGGTGTGTTATATTTGAGGGCTGTTGTACACGGCAGAGGTCTCATTTTTCTAATATAGCTTTGATCCTGAATACGTTTTTTTAACTGCACGCCAGTAAAAAAAAAAAAAAAAAGGAGTGGACGATGAGATTCTTTGTGCTTTGCATAACTTCTTCGGTTTGTTTATTTATATATTTTCTTCTCCTAATCTTTTTGCCACATTGAGAGGGATTGTCTTACATAAGTACAGGGCCTGATGAAAAAAATGGCTTACATATTTGTTATCTACAACCCCCAGCTGAGCAAGAAAATACTGTCAATCAGGTTTGCTTTTCCATTCTCATCAACATGTTTCTTTTTTAGCGGAGCAGTAGATTACTTTTTTGGACTGTATATTTCCGTCTCTCTGTGATATTTTGTGCGATTTTTCAGCTTATTCAGATCCTTTACAAAGTGACAACGATTGAAAAACTGCTGCTTTCAGCATGGTGTCAATATTGGCATCTCAAGGACTCTTGATCAATTTTTGGCAGTCATAAACCGAAAATCGCTAATATTTCAACAGAAATATCAATACATATCGTCCTATTGGCTAACCAATATAAGATGAGTTAAACTGCTAGAATATTTCCGAGGTGTATTTTTCTTTTGCACATTAATAAAAATCTAGAATTCATTACTTTTCCAAAATAGATATAATACTACCTGAATTTCTTAGATGAAGGCTTGTCAATTATTATTCATTTTTGACTAGGATTTCTTTCATCTTATTTCTCTTGCATTTCCACCAACTAGTAACGGTCTTAAATTGTCTGAATTTCATAGATGAAGCCTTGGCAATTATTATTCATTTTTGACTAGGATTTCTTTCATCTTATTTCTCTTACTTTTCCACCAACTAGTAATGGTCTTAAATTGTCTGAATTTCTTAGATGAAGCCTTGTCAAATATTATTCATTTTTGAAGAGGATTTCTTTCATCTTATTTCTCTTGGTTTTCCACCAACTAGTAATGGTCTTAAATTGTCTGCATTTCTTAGATGAAGCCTCGTCAATTTTAATTCATTTTTGACTAGGATTTCTTTCATCTTATTTCTCTTACTTTTCCACCAACAAGTAATGGTCTTAAATTGTCTGAATTTCTTAGATGAAGCCTTGGCAATTATTATTCATTTTGGACTAGGATTTCTTTCATCTTATATCTCTTACTTTTCCACCAACAAGTAATGGTCTTAAATTGTCTGAATTTCTTAGATGAAGCCTTGGCAATTATTATTCATTTTGGACTAGGATTTCTTTCATCTTATTTCTCTTACTTTTCCACCAACAAGTAATGGTCTTAAATTGTCTGAATTTCTTAGATGAAGCCTTGGCAAATATTATTCATTTTGGACTAGGATTTCTTTAATTTTTTCTCTTACTTTTCCACGAGCAAGTAATGGTCTTAAATTGTCTGAATTTCTTAGATGAAGCCTTGGCAATTATACTTCATTTTTGACTAGGATGTCTTTCATCTAATTTCTCTTACTTTTCCACCAACAAGTAATGGTCTTAAATTGTCTGAATTTCTTAGATGAAGCCTTGGCAATTATTATTCATTTTGGACTAGGAGTTCTTTCATCTTATTTCTCTTACTTTTCCACCAACTAATAATGGTCTTAAATTGTCTAAATTTTTTAGATGAAGCCTTGGCAATTATTATTCATTTTGGACTACGATTTCTTTCATCTTATTTCTCTTACTTTTCCACCAACAAGTAATGGTCTTAAATTGTCTGAATTTCTTAGATGAAGCTTTGGCAATTATTATACATTTTTGACTAGTATTTCTTTCATCTTATTTCTCTTACTTTTCCACCAACAAGTAATGGTCTTAAATTGTCTGAATTTCTTAGATGAAGCCTTGGCAATTATTTTTCATTTTTGACTAGGATTTCTCTCATCTTATTTCTCTTACTTTTCCACCAAATAGTAATGGTGTTAAATTGTCTGAATTTCTTAGATGAAGCCTTGGCAATTATCATTCATTTTTGACTAGGATTTCTTTCATCTTATTTCTCTTACTTTTCCACCAAATAGTAATGGTCTTAAATTGTCTGAATTTCTTAGATGAAGCCTTGGCAATTATTATTCATTTTTGAATAGGATTTCTTTCATCTTATTTCTCTTACTTTTCCACCAACAAGTAATGGTCTTAAATTGTCTAAATTTCTTAGATGAAGCCTTGGCAATTATTATTCATTTTTGACGAGGATTTATTTCATCTTATTTCTCTTACTTTTCCACCAACAAGTAATGGTCTTAAATTGTCTAAATTTCTTAGATGAAGCCTTGGCAATTATTATTCATTTTTGACGAGGATATCTTTCATCTTATTTCTCTTACTTTTCCACCAAATAGAAATGGTCTTAAATTGTCTGAATTTCTTAGATGAAGCCTTGGCAATTATTATTCATTTTTGACTAGGATTTCTTTCATCTTATTTCTCTTACTTTTCCACCAACTAGTAATGGTCTTAAATTGTCTGAATTTCTTAGATGAAGCCTTGGCAATTATTATTCATTTTTGACTAGGATTTCTTTCATCTTATTTCTCTTACTTTTCCACCAACTAGTAATGGTCTTAAATTGTCTGAATTTCTTAGATGAAGCCTTGGCAATTATTATTCATTTTGGACTAGGATTTCTTTCATCTTATTTCTCTTACTTTTCCACCAACAAGTAATGGTCTTAAATTGTCTGAATTTCTTAGATAAAGGCTTGGCAATTATTTTTCATTTTTGACTAGGATTTCTTTCATCTTATTTCTCTTACTTTTCCCCCAACAAGTAATGGTCTTAAATTGTCTAAATTTCTTAGATGAAGCCTTGGCAATTATTATTCATTTTTGACTAGGATTTCTTTCATCTTATTTCTCTTACTTTTCCACCAACAAGTAATGGTCTTAAATTGCCTGAATTTCTTAGATGAAGCCCTGGCAATTATTTTTCATTTTTGACTAGGATTTCTTTCATCTTATTTCTCTTACATTTCCACCAACAAGTAATGGTCTTAAATTGTCTGAATTTCATAGATGAAGCCTTGGCAATTATTATTCATTTTTGACTAGGATTTCTTTCATCTTATTTCTCTTACTTTTCCACCAAATAGTAATGGTCTTAAATTGTCTGAATTTCTTAGATGAAGCCTTGGCAATTATTATTCATTTTGGACTAGGATTTCTTTCATCTTATTTCTCTTACTTTTCCACCAACTAGTAATGGTCTTAAATTGTCTGACTTTCTTAGATGAAGCCTTGGCAATTATTATTCATTTTTGACTAGGATTTCTTTCATCTTATTTCTCTTACTTTTCCACCAACAAGTAATGGTCTTAAATTGTCTGAATTTCTTAGATGAAGCCTTGGCAATTATTTTTCATTTTTGACTAGGATTTCTTTCATCTTATTTCTCTTACTTTTCCACCAACAAGTAATGGTCTTAAATTGTCTAAATTTCTTAGATGAAGCCTTGGCAATTATTATTCATTTTTGACTAGGATTTCTTTCATCTTATTTCTCTTACTTTTCCACCAAATAGTAATGGTCTTAAATTGTCTGAATTTCTTAGATGAAGCCTTGGCAATTATTATTCATTTTGGACTAGGATTTCTTTCATCTTATTTCTCTTACTTTTCCACCAACAAGTAATGGTCTTAAATTGTCTGAATTTCTTAGATGAAGCCTTGGCAATTATTTTTCATGTTTGACTAGGATTTCTTTCATCTTATTTCTCTTACTTTTCCACCAACTAGTAATGGTCTTAAATTGTCTGAATTTCTTAGATGAAGCCTTGGCAATTATTATTCATTTTTGACGAGGATTTCTTTCATCTTATTTCTCTTACTTTCCACCAAATAGTAATGGTCTTAAAGTGTCTGAATTTCTTAGATGAAACCTTGGCAATTATTAGACATTTTAAACTAGGATTTCTTTCATCTTATTTCTCTTACTTTTCCCCCAACAATTAATGGTCTTAAATTGTCTGAATTTCTTAGATGAAGCCCTGGCAATTATTATTCATTTTTACCTAGGATTTCTTTCATCTTATTTCTCTTACTTTTCCACCAACAAGTAATGGTCTTAAATTGTCTGAATTTCTTAGATGAAGCCTTGGCAATTATTATTCATTTTTGACTAGGATTTCTTTCATCTTATTTCTCTTACTTTTCCACCAACTAGTAATGGTCTTAAATTGTCTGAATTTCTTAGATGAAGCCTTGGCAATTATTATTCATTTTTGACTAGGATTTCTTTCATCTTATTTCTCTTACTTTTCCACCAACTAGTAATGGTCTTAAATTGTCTGAATTTCTTAGATGAAGCCTTGGCAATTATTATTCATTTTGGACTAGGATTTCTTTCATCTTATTTCTCTTACTTTTCCACCAACAAGTAATGGTCTTAAATTGTCTGAATTTCTTAGATGAAGCCTTGTCAATTATTATTCATTTTGGACTAGGATTTCTTTCATCTTATTTCTCTTACTTTTCCACCAACAAGTAATGGTCTTAAATTGTCTGAATTTCTTAGATGAAGCCTTGGCAATTATTTTTCATTTTTGACTAGGATTTCTTTCATCTTATTTCTCTTACTTTTCCACCAACAAGTAATGGTCTTAAATTGTCTGAATTTCTTAGATGAAGCCTAGTCAATTATTATTCATTTTTGACTAGGATTTCTTTCATCTTATTTCTCTTACTTTTCCACCAACAAGTAATGGTCTTAAATTGTCTGAATTTCTTAGATGAAGCCTTGGCAATTATTATTCATTTTGGACTAGGATTTCTTTCATCTTATTTCTCTTACTTTTCCACCAACAAGTAATGGTCTTAAATTGTCTGAATTTCTTAGATGAAGCCTTGGCAATTATTTTTCATTTTTGACTAGGATTTCTTTCATCTTATTTCTCTTACTTTTCCACCAACAAGTAATGGTCTTAAATTGTCTAAATTTCTTAGATGAAGCCTTGGCAATTATTATTCATTTTTGACGAGGATTTATTTCATCTTATTTCTCTTACTTTTCCACCAACAAGTAATGGTCTTAAATTGTCTAAATTTCTTAGATGAAGCCTTGGCAATTATTATTCATTTTTGACGAGGATATCTTTCATCTTATTTCTCTTACTTTTCCACCAAATAGAAATGGTCTTAAATTGTCTGAATTTCTTAGATGAAGCCTTGGCAATTAATATTCTTTTTTGACTAGGATTTTTTTCATCTTATTTCTCTTACTTTTCCACCAACAAGTAATGGTCTTAAATTGTCAGAATTTCTTAGATGAAGCCTTGCCAATTATTATTCATTTTTGACTAGGATTTCTTTCATCTTATTTCTCTTACTTTTCCACCAACTAGTAATGGTCTTAAATTGTCTGAATTTCTTAGATGAAGCCTTGTCAATTATTATTCATTTTGGACTAGGATTTCTTTCATCTTATTTCTCTTACTTTTCCACCAACAAGTAATGGTCTTAAATTGTCTGAATTTCTTAGATGAAGCCTTGGCAATTATTTTTCATTTTTGACTAGGATTTCTTTCATCTTATTTCTCTTACTTTTCCACCAACAAGTAATGGTCTTAAATTGTCTAAATTTCTTAGATGAAGCCTTGGCAATTATTATTCATTTTTGACTAGGATTTCTTTCATCTTATTTCTCTTACTTTTCCACCAAATAGTAATGGTCTTAAATTGTCTGAATTTCTTAGATGAAGCCTTGGCAATTATTATTTATTTTTGAATAGGATTTCTTTCATCTTATTTCTCTTACTTTTCCACCAACAAGTAATGGTCTTAAATTGTCTAAATTTCTTAGATAAAGCGTTGGCAATTATTATTCATTTTTGACGAGGATTTATTTCATCTTATTTCTCTTACTTTTCCACCAACAAGTAATGGTCTTAAATTGTCTAAATTTCTTAGATGAAGCCTTGGCAATTATTATTCATTTTTGACGAGGATTTCTTTCATCTTATTTCTCTTACTTTTCCACCAAATAGAAATGGTCTTAAATTGTCTGAATTTCTTAGATGAAGCCTTGGCAATTATTATTCTTTTTTGACTAGGATTTTTTTCATCTTATTTCTCTTACTTTTCCACCAACAAGTAATGGTCTTAAATTGTCTGAATTTCTTAGATGAAGCCTTGCCAATTATTATTCATTTTTGACTAGGATTTCTTTCATCTTATTTCTCTTACTTTTCCACCAACTAGTAATGGTCTTAAATTGTCTGAATTTCTTAGATGAAGCCTTGGCAATTATTTTTCACGTTTGACTAGGATTTCTTTCATCTTATTTCTCTTACTTTTCCACCAACAATTAATGGTCTTAAATTGTCTGAATTTCTTAGATGAAGCCCTGGCAATTATTATTCATTTTTACCTAGGATTTCTTTCATCTTATTTCTCTTACTTTTCCACCAACAAGTAATGGTCTTAAATTGTCTGAATTTCTTAGATGAAGCCTTGGCAATTATTATTCATTTTTGACTAGGATTTCTTTCATCTTATTTCTCTTACTTTTCCACCAACTAGTAATGGTCTTAAATTGTCTGAATTTCTTAGATGAAGCCTTGGCAATTATTATTCATTTTTGACTAGGATTTCTTTCATCTTATTTCTCTTACTTTTCCACCAACTAGTAATGGTCTTAAATTGTCTGAATTTCTTAGATGAAGCCTTGGCAATTATTATTCATTTTGGACTAGGATTTCTTTCATCTTATTTCTCTTACTTTTCCACCAACAAGTAATGGTCTTAAATTGTCTGAATTTCTTAGATAAAGGCTTGGCAATTATTTTTCATTTTTGACTAGGATTTCTTTCATCTTATTTCTCTTACTTTTCCCCCAACAAGTAATGATCTTAAATTGTCTAAATTTCTTAGATGAAGCCTTGGCAATTATTATTCATTTTTGACTAGGATTTCTTTCATCTTATTTCTCTTACTTTTCCACCAACAAGTAATGGTCTTAAATTGCCTGAATTTCTTAGATGAAGCCCTGGCAATTATTTTTCATTTTTGACTAGGATTTCTTTCATCTTATTTCTCTTACATTTCTACCAACAAGTAATGGTCTTAAATTGTCTGAATTTCATAGATGAAGCCTTGGCAATTATTATTCATTTTTGACTAGGATTTCTTTCATCTTATTTCTCTTACTTTTCCACCAAATAGTAATGGTCTTAAATTGTCTGAATTTCTTAGATGAAGCCTTGGCAATTATTTTTCATTTTTGACTAGGATTTCTTTCATCTTATTTCTCTTACTTTTCCACCAACAAGTAATGGTCTTAAATTGTCTAAATTTCTTAGATGAAGCCTTGGCAATTATTATTCATTTTTGACTAGGATTTCTTTCATCTTATTTCTCTTACTTTTCCACCAAATAGTAATGGTCTTAAATTGTCTGAATTTCTTAGATGAAGCCTTGGCAATTATTATTTATTTTTGAATAGGATTTCTTTCATCTTATTTCTCTTACTTTTCCACCAACAAGTAATGGTCTTAAATTGTCTAAATTTCTTAGATAAAGCGTTGGCAATTATTATTCATTTTTGACGAGGATTTATTTCATCTTATTTCTCTTACTTTTCCACCAACAAGTAATGGTCTTAAATTGTCTAAATTTCTTAGATGAAGCCTTGGCAATTATTATTCATTTTTGACGAGGATTTCTTTCATCTTATTTCTCTTACTTTTCCACCAAATAGAAATGGTCTTAAATTGTCTGAATTTCTTAGATGAAGCCTTGGCAATTATTATTCTTTTTTGACTAGGATTTTTTTCATCTTATTTCTCTTACTTTTCCACCAACAAGTAATGGTCTTAAATTGTCTGAATTTCTTAGATGAAGCCTTGCCAATTATTATTCATTTTTGACTAGGATTTCTTTCATCTTATTTCTCTTACTTTTCCACCAACTAGTAATGGTCTTAAATTGTCTGAATTTCTTAGATGAAGCCTTGGCAATTATTTTTCACGTTTGACTAGGATTTCTTTCATCTTATTTCTCTTACTTTTCCACCAACAATTAATGGTCTTAAATTGTCTGAATTTCTTAGATGAAGCCCTGGCAATTATTATTCATTTTTACCTAGGATTTCTTTCATCTTATTTCTCTTACTTTTCCACCAACAAGTAATGGTCTTAAATTGTCTGAATTTCTTAGATGAAGCCTTGGCAATTATTATTCATTTTTGACTAGGATTTCTTTCATCTTATTTCTCTTACTTTTCCACCAACTAGTAATGGTCTTAAATTGTCTGAATTTCTTAGATGAAGCCTTGGCAATTATTATTCATTTTTGACTAGGATTTCTTTCATCTTATTTCTCTTACTTTTCCACCAACTAGTAATGGTCTTAAATTGTCTGAATTTCTTAGATGAAGCCTTGGCAATTATTATTCATTTTGGACTAGGATTTCTTTCATCTTATTTCTCTTACTTTTCCACCAACAAGTAATGGTCTTAAATTGTCTGAATTTCTTAGATAAAGGCTTGGCAATTATTTTTCATTTTTGACTAGGATTTCTTTCATCTTATTTCTCTTACTTTTCCCCCAACAAGTAATGATCTTAAATTGTCTAAATTTCTTAGATGAAGCCTTGGCAATTATTATTCATTTTTGACTAGGATTTCTTTCATTTTATTTCTCTTACTTTTCCACCAACAAGTAATGGTCTTAAATTGCCTGAATTTCTTAGATGAAGCCCTGGCAATTATTTTTCATTTTTGACTAGGATTTCTTTCATCTTATTTCTCTTACATTTCTACCAACAAGTAATGGTCTTAAATTGTCTGAATTTCATAGATGAAGCCTTGGCAATTATTATTCATTTTTGACTAGGATTTCTTTCATCTTATTTCTCTTACTTTTCCACCAAATAGTAATGGTCTTAAATTGTCTGAATTTCTTAGATGAAGCCTTGGCAATTATTATTCATTTTTGACTAGGATTTCTTTCATCTTATTTCTCTTACTTTTCCACCAACTAGTAATGGTCTTAAATTGTCTGACTTTCTTAGATGAAGCCTTGGCAATTATTATTCATTTTTGACTAGGATTTCTTTCATCTTATTTCTCTTACTTTTCCACCAACAAGTAATGGTCTTAAATTGTCTGAATTTCTTAGATGAAGCCTTGGCAATTATTTTTCATTTTTGACTAGGATTTCTTTCATCTTATTTCTCTTACTTTTCCACCAACAAGTAATGGTCTTAAATTGTCTAAATTTCTTAGATGAAGCCTTGGCAATTATTATTCATTTTTGACTAGGATTTCTTTCATCTTATTTCTCTTACTTTTCCACCAAATAGTAATGGTCTTAAATTGTCTGAATTTCTTAGATGAAGCCTTGGCAATTATTATTCATTTTGGACTAGGATTTCTTTCATCTTATTTCTCTTACTTTTCCACCAACTAGTAATGGTCTTAAATTGTCTGACTTTCTTAGATGAAGCCTTGGCAATTATTATTCATTTTTGACTAGGATTTCTTTCATCTTATTTCTCTTACTTTTCCACCAACAAGTAATGGTCTTAAATTGTCTGAATTTCTTAGATGAAGCCTTGGCAATTATTTTTCATTTTTGACTAGGATTTCTTTCATCTTATTTCTCTTACTTTTCCACCAACAAGTAATGGTCTTAAATTGTCTAAATTTCTTAGATGAAGCCTTGGCAATTATTATTCATTTTTGACTAGGATTTCTTTCATCTTATTTCTCTTACTTTTCCACCAAATAGTAATGGTCTTAAATTGTCTGAATTTCTTAGATGAAGCCTTGGCAATTATTATTCTTTTTTGACTAGGATTTTTTTCATCTTATTTCTCTTACTTTTCCACCAACAAGTAATGGTCTTAAATTGTCTGAATTTCTTAGATGAAGCCTTGCCAATTATTATTCATTTTTGACTAGGATTTCTTTCATCTTATTTCTCTTACTTTTCCACCAACTAGTAATGGTCTTAAATTGTCTGAATTTCTTAGATGAAGCCTTGGCAATTATTTTTCATGTTTGACTAGGATTTCTTTCATCTTATTTCTCTTACTTTTCCACCAACAATTAATGGTCTTAAATTGTCTGAATTTCTTAGATGAAGCCCTGGCAATTATTATTCATTTTTACCTAGGATTTCTTTCATCTTATTTCTCTTACTTTTCCACCAACAAGTAATGGTCTTAAATTGTCTGAATTTCTTAGATGAAGCCTTGGCAATTATTATTCATTTTTGACTAGGATTTCTTTCATCTTATTTCTCTTACTTTTCCACCAACTAGTAATGGTCTTAAATTGTCTGAATTTCTTAGATGAAGCCTTGGCAATTATTATTCATTTTTGACTAGGATTTCTTTCATCTTATTTCTCTTACTTTTCCACCAACTAGTAATGGTCTTAAATTGTCTGAATTTCTTAGATGAAGCCTTGGCAATTATTATTCATTTTGGACTAGGATTTCTTTCATCTTATTTCTCTTACTTTTCCACCAACAAGTAATGGTCTTAAATTGTCTGAATTTCTTAGATAAAGGCTTGGCAATTATTTTTCATTTTTGACTAGGATTTCTTTCATCTTATTTCTCTTACTTTTCCCCCAACAAGTAATGGTCTTAAATTGTCTAAATTTCTTAGATGAAGCCTTGGCAATTATTATTCATTTTTGACTAGGATTTCTTTCATCTTATTTCTCTTACTTTTCCACCAACAAGTAATGGTCTTAAATTGCCTGAATTTCTTAGATGAAGCCCTGGCAATTATTTTTCATTTTTGACTAGGATTTCTTTCATCTTATTTCTCTTACATTTCCACCAACAAGTAATGGTCTTAAATTGTCTGAATTTCATAGATGAAGCCTTGGCAATTATTATTCATTTTTGACTAGGATTTCTTTCATCTTATTTCTCTTACTTTTCCACCAAATAGTAATGGTCTTAAATTGTCTGAATTTCTTAGATGAAGCCTTGGCAATTATTATTCATTTTTGACTAGGATTTCTTTCATCTTATTTCTCTTACTTTTCCACCAACTAGTAATGGTCTTAAATTGTCTGACTTTCTTAGATGAAGCCTTGGCAATTATTATTCATTTTTGACTAGGATTTCTTTCATCTTATTTCTCTTACTTTTCCACCAACAAGTAATGGTCTTAAATTGTCTGAATTTCTTAGATGAAGCCTTGGCAATTATTTTTCATTTTTGACTAGGATTTCTTTCATCTTATTTCTCTTACTTTTCCACCAACAAGTAATGGTCTTAAATTGTCTAAATTTCTTAGATGAAGCCTTGGCAATTATTATTCATTTTTGACTAGGATTTCTTTCATCTTATTTCTCTTACTTTTCCACCAAATAGTAATGGTCTTAAATTGTCTGAATTTCTTAGATGAAGCCTTGGCAATTATTATTCATTTTGGACTAGGATTTCTTTCATCTTATTTCTCTTACTTTTCCACCAACTAGTAATGGTCTTAAATTGTCTGACTTTCTTAGATGAAGCCTTGGCAATTATTATTCATTTTTGACTAGGATTTCTTTCATCTTATTTCTCTTACTTTTCCACCAACAAGTAATGGTCTTAAATTGTCTGAATTTCTTAGATGAAGCCTTGGCAATTATTTTTCATTTTTGACTAGGATTTCTTTCATCTTATTTCTCTTACTTTTCCACCAACAAGTAATGGTCTTAAATTGTCTAAATTTCTTAGATGAAGCCTTGGCAATTATTATTCATTTTTGACTAGGATTTCTTTCATCTTATTTCTCTTACTTTTCCACCAAATAGTAATGGTCTTAAATTGTCTGAATTTCTTAGATGAAGCCTTGGCAATTATTATTCATTTTTGAATAGGATTTCTTTCATCTTATTTCTCTTACTTTTCCACCAACAAGTAATGGTCTTAAATTGTCTAAATTTCTTAGATGAAGCCTTGGCAATTATTATTCATTTTTGACGAGGATTTATTTCATCTTATTTCTCTTACTTTTCCACCAACTAGTAATGGTCTTAAAGTGTCTGAATTTCTTAGATGAAACCTTGGCAATTATTAGACATTTTAAACTAGGATTTCTTTCATCTTATTTCTCTTACTTTTCCACCAACAATTAATGGTCTTAAATTGTCTGAATTTCTTAGATGAAGCCCTGGCAATTATTATTCATTTTTACCTAGGATTTCTTTCATCTTATTTCTCTTACTTTTCCACCAACAAGTAATGGTCTTAAATTGTCTGAATTTCTTAGATGAAGCCTTGCCAATTATTATTCATTTTTGACTAGGATTTCTTTCATCTTATTTCTCTTACTTTTCCACCAACTAGTAATGGTCTTAAATTGTCTGAATTTCTTAGATGAAGCCTTGGCAATTATTTTTCATGTTTGACTAGGATTTCTTTCATCTTATTTCTCTTACTTTTCCACCAACTAGTAATGGTCTTAAATTGTCTGAATTTCTTAGATGAAGCCTTGGCAATTATTATTCATTTTTGACTAGGATTTCTTTCATCTTATTTCTCTTACTTTTCCACCAACAAGTAATGGTCTTAAATTGTCTGAATTTCTTAGATAAAGGCTTGGCAATTATTTTTCATTTTTGACTAGGATTTCTTTCATCTTATTTCTCTTACTTTTCCCCCAACAAGTAATGGTCTTAAATTGTCTAAATTTCTTAGATGAAGCCTTGGCAGTTATTATTCATTTTTGACTAGGATTTCTTTCATCTTATTTCTCTTACTTTTCCACCAACAAGTAATGGTCTTAAATTGCCTGAATTTCTTAGATGAAGCCCTGGCAATTATTTTTCATTTTTGACTAGGATTTCTTTCATCTTATTTCTCTTACATTTCCACCAACAAGTAATGGTCTTAAATTGTCTGAAATTCATAGATGAAGCCTTGGCAATTATTATTCATTTTTGACTAGGATTTCTTTCATCTTATTTCTCTTACTTTTCCACCAAATAGTAATGGTCTTAAATTGTCTGAATTTCTTAGATGAAGCCTTGGCAATTATTATTCATTTTTGACTAGGATTTCTTTCATCTTATTTCTCTTACTTTTCCACCAACTAGTAATGGTCTTAAATTGTCTGACTTTCTTAGATGAAGCCTTGGCAATTATTATTCATTTTTGACTAGGATTTCTTTCATCTTATTTCTCTTACTTTTCCACCAACAAGTAATGGTCTTAAATTGTCTGAATTTCTTAGATGAAGCCTTGGCAATTATTTTTCATTTTTGACTAGGATTTCTTTCATCTTATTTCTCTTACTTTTCCACCAACAAGTAATGGTCTTAAATTGTCTAAATTTCTTAGATGAAGCCTTGGCAATTATTATTCATTTTTGACTAGGATTTCTTTCATCTTATTTCTCTTACTTTTCCACCAAATAGTAATGGTCTTAAATTGTCTGAATTTCTTAGATGAAGCCTTGGCAATTATTATTCATTTTGGACTAGGATTTCTTTCATCTTATTTCTCTTACTTTTCCACCAACTAGTAATGGTCTTAAATTGTCTGACTTTCTTAGATGAAGCCTTGGCAATTATTATTCATTTTTGACTAGGATTTCTTTCATCTTATTTCTCTTACTTTTCCCCCAACAAGTAATGGTCTTAAATTGTCTAAATTTCTTAGATGAAGCCTTGGCAATTATTATTCATTTTTGACTAGGATTTCTTTCATCTTATTTCTCTTACTTTTCCACCAACAAGTAATGGTCTTAAATTGCCTGAATTTCTTAGATGAAGCCCTGGCAATTATTTTTCATTTTTGACTAGGATTTCTTTCATCTTATTTCTCTTACATTTCCACCAACAAGTAATGGTCTTAAATTGTCTGAATTTCATAGATGAAGCCTTGGCAATTATTATTCATTTTTGACTAGGATTTCTTTCATCTTATTTCTCTTACTTTTCCACCAAATAGTAATGGTCTTAAATTGTCTGAATTTCTTAGATGAAGCCTTGGCAATTATTATTCATTTTTGACTAGGATTTCTTTCATCTTATTTCTCTTACTTTTCCACCAACTAGTAATGGTCTTAAATTGTCTGACTTTCTTAGATGAAGCCTTGGCAATTATTATTCATTTTTGACTAGGATTTCTTTCATCTTATTTCTCTTACTTTTCCACCAACAAGTAATGGTCTTAAATTGTCTGAATTTCTTAGATGAAGCCTTGGCAATTATTTTTCATTTTTGACTAGGATTTCTTTCATCTTATTTCTCTTACTTTTCCACCAACAAGTAATGGTCTTAAATTGTCTAAATTTCTTAGATGAAGCCTTGGCAATTATTATTCATTTTTGACTAGGATTTCTTTCATCTTATTTCTCTTACTTTTCCACCAAATAGTAATGGTCTTAAATTGTCTGAATTTCTTAGATGAAGCCTTGGCAATTATTATTCATTTTGGACTAGGATTTCTTTCATCTTATTTCTCTTACTTTTCCACCAACTAGTAATGGTCTTAAATTGTCTGACTTTCTTAGATGAAGCCTTGGCAATTATTATTCATTTTTGACTAGGATTTCTTTCATCTTATTTCTCTTACTTTTCCACCAACAAGTAATGGTCTTAAATTGTCTGAATTTCTTAGATGAAGCCTTGGCAATTATTTTTCATTTTTGACTAGGATTTCTTTCATCTTATTTCTCTTACTTTTCCACCAACAAGTAATGGTCTTAAATTGTCTAAATTTCTTAGATGAAGCCTTGGCAATTATTATTCATTTTTGACTAGGATTTCTTTCATCTTATTTCTCTTACTTTTCCACCAAATAGTAATGGTCTTAAATTGTCTGAATTTCTTAGATGAAGCCTTGGCAATTATTATTCTTTTTTGACTAGGATTTTTTTCATCTTATTTCTCTTACTTTTCCACCAACAAGTAATGGTCTTAAATTGTCTGAATTTCTTAGATGAAGCCTTGCCAATTATTATTCATTTTTGACTAGGATTTCTTTCATCTTATTTCTCTTACTTTTCCACCAACTAGTAATGGTCTTAAATTGTCTGAATTTCTTAGATGAAGCCTTGGCAATTATTTTTCATGTTTGACTAGGATTTCTTTCATCATATTTCTCTTACTTTTCCACCAACAATTAATGGTCTTAAATTGTCTGAATTTCTTAGATGAAGCCCTGGCAATTATTATTCATTTTTACCTAGGATTTCTTTCATCTTATTTCTCTTACTTTTCCACCAACAAGTAATGGTCTTAAATTGTCTGAATTTCTTAGATGAAGCCTTGGCAATTATTATTCATTTTTGACTAGGATTTCTTTCATCTTATTTCTCTTACTTTTCCACCAACTAGTAATGGTCTTAAATTGTCTGAATTTCTTAGATGAAGCCTTGGCAATTATTATTCATTTTTGACTAGGATTTCTTTCATCTTATTTCTCTTACTTTTCCACCAACTAGTAATGGTCTTAAATTGTCTGAATTTCTTAGATGAAGCCTTGGCAATTATTATTCATTTTGGACTAGGATTTCTTTCATCTTATTTCTCTTACTTTTCCACCAACAAGTAATGGTCTTAAATTGTCTGAATTTCTTAGATAAAGGCTTGGCAATTATTTTTCATTTTTGACTAGGATTTCTTTCATCTTATTTCTCTTACTTTTCCCCCAACAAGTAATGGTCTTAAATTGTCTAAATTTCTTAGATGAAGCCTTGGCAATTATTATTCATTTTTGACTAGGATTTCTTTCATCTTATTTCTCTTACTTTTCCACCAACAAGTAATGGTCTTAAATTGCCTGAATTTCTTAGATGAAGCCCTGGCAATTATTTTTCATTTTTGACTAGGATTTCTTTCATCTTATTTCTCTTACATTTCCACCAACAAGTAATGGTCTTAAATTGTCTGAATTTCATAGATGAAGCCTTGGCAATTATTATTCATTTTTGACTAGGATTTCTTTCATCTTATTTCTCTTACTTTTCCACCAAATAGTAATGGTCTTAAATTGTCTGAATTTCTTAGATGAAGCCTTGGCAATTATTATTCATTTTTGACTAGGATTTCTTTCATCTTATTTCTCTTACTTTTCCACCAACTAGTAATGGTCTTAAATTGTCTGACTTTCTTAGATGAAGCCTTGGCAATTATTATTCATTTTTGACTAGGATTTCTTTCATCTTATTTCTCTTACTTTTCCACCAACAAGTAATGGTCTTAAATTGTCTGAATTTCTTTGATGAAGCCTTGGCAATTATTTTTCATTTTTGACTAGGATTTCTTTCATCTTATTTCTCTTACTTTTCCACCAACAAGTAATGGTCTTAAATTGTCTAAATTTCTTAGATGAAGCCTTGGCAATTATTATTCATTTTTGACTAGGATTTCTTTCATCTTATTTCTCTTACTTTTCCACCAAATAGTAATGGTCTTAAATTGTCTGAATTTCTTAGATGAAGCCTTGGCAATTATTATTCATTTTGGACTAGGATTTCTTTCATCTTATTTCTCTTACTTTTCCACCAACTAGTAATGGTCTTAAATTGTCTGACTTTCTTAGATGAAGCCTTGGCAATTATTATTCATTTTTGACTAGGATTTCTTTCATCTTATTTCTCTTACTTTTCCACCAACAAGTAATGGTCTTAAATTGTCTGAATTTCTTAGATGAAGCCTTGGCAATTATTTTTCATTTTTGACTAGGATTTCTTTCATCTTATTTCTCTTACTTTTCCACCAACAAGTAATGGTCTTAAATTGTCTAAATTTCTTAGATGAAGCCTTGGCAATTATTATTCATTTTTGACTAGGATTTCTTTCATCTTATTTCTCTTACTTTTCCACCAAATAGTAATGGTCTTAAATTGTCTGAATTTCTTAGATGAAGCCTTGGCAATTATTATTCATTTTTGAATAGGATTTCTTTCATCTTATTTCTCTTACTTTTCCACCAACAAGTAATGGTCTTAAATTGTCTAAATTTCTTAGATGAAGCCTTGGCAATTATTATTCATTTTTGACGAGGATTTATTTCATCTTATTTCTCTTACTTTTCCACCAACAAGTAATGGTCTTAAATTGTCTAAATTTCTTAGATGAAGCCTTGGCAATTATTATTCATTTTTGACGAGGATTTCTTTCATCTTATTTCTCTTACTTTTCCACCAAATAGAAATGGTCTTAAATAGTCTGAATTTCTTAGATGAAGCCTTGGCAATTATTATTCTTTTTTGACTAGGATTTTTTTCATCTTATTTCTCTTACTTTTCCACCAACAAGTAATGGTCTTAAATTGTCTGAATTTCTTAGATGAAGCCTTGCCAATTATTATTCATTTTTGACTAGGATTTCTTTCATCTTATTTCTCTTACTTTTCCACCAACTAGTAATGGTCTTAAATTGTCTGAATTTCTTAGATGAAGCCTTGGCAATTATTTTTCATGTTTGACTAGGATTTCTTTCATCTTATTTCTCTTACTTTTCCACCAACTAGTAATGGTCTTAAATTGTCTGAATTTCTTAGATGAAGCCTTGGCAATTATTATTCATTTTTGACTAGGATTTCTTTCATCTTATTTCTCTTACTTTCCACCAACTAGTAATGGTCTTAAAGTGTCTGAATTTCTTAGATGAAACCTTGGCAATTATTAGACATTTTAAACTAGGATTTCTTTCATCTTATTTCTCTTACTTTTCCACCAACAATTAATGGTCTTAAATTGTCTGAATTTCTTAGATGAAGCCCTGGCAATTATTATTCATTTTTACCTAGGATTTCTTTCATCTTATTTCTCTTACTTTTCCACCAACAAGTAATGGTCTTAAATTGTCTGAATTTCTTAGATGAAGCCTTGCCAATTATTATTCATTTTTGACTAGGATTTCTTTCATCTTATTTCTCTTACTTTTCCACCAACTAGTAATGGTCTTAAATTGTCTGAATTTCTTAGATGAAGCCTTGGCAATTATTTTTCATGTTTGACTAGGATTTCTTTCATCTTATTTCTCTTACTTTTCCACCAACTAGTAATGGTCTTAAATTGTCTGAATTTCTTAGATGAAGCCTTGGCAATTATTATTCATTTTTGACTAGGATTTCTTTCATCTTATTTCTCTTACTTTTCCACCAACAAGTAATGGTCTTAAATTGTCTGAATTTCTTAGATAAAGGCTTGGCAATTATTTTTCATTTTTGACTAGGATTTCTTTCATCTTATTTCTCTTACTTTTCCCCCAACAAGTAATGGTCTTAAATTGTCTAAATTTCTTAGATGAAGCCTTGGCAATTATTATTCATTTTTGACTAGGATTTCTTTCATCTTATTTCTCTTACATTTCCACCAACAAGTAATGGTCTTAAATTGTCTGAAATTCATAGATGAAGCCTTGGCAATTATTATTCATTTTTGACTAGGATTTCTTTCATCTTATTTCTCTTACTTTTCCACCAAATAGTAATGGTCTTAAATTGTCTGAATTTCTTAGATGAAGCCTTGGCAATTATTATTCATTTTTGACTAGGATTTCTTTCATCTTATTTCTCTTACTTTTCCACCAACTAGTAATGGTCTTAAATTGTCTGACTTTCTTAGATGAAGCCTTGGCAATTATTATTCATTTTTGACTAGGATTTCTTTCATCTTATTTCTCTTACTTTTCCACCAACAAGTAATGGTCTTAAATTGTCTGAATTTCTTAGATGAAGCCTTGGCAATTATTTTTCATTTTTGACTAGGATTTCTTTCATCTTATTTCTCTTACTTTTCCACCAACAAGTAATGGTCTTAAATTGTCTAAATTTCTTAGATGAAGCCTTGGCAATTATTATTCATTTTTGACTAGGATTTCTTTCATCTTATTTCTCTTACTTTTCCACCAAATAGTAATGGTCTTAAATTGTCTGAATTTCTTAGATGAAGCCTTGGCAATTATTATTCATTTTGGACTAGGATTTCTTTCATCTTATTTCTCTTACTTTTCCACCAACTAGTAATGGTCTTAAATTGTCTGACTTTCTTAGATGAAGCCTTGGCAATTATTATTCATTTTTGACTAGGATTTCTTTCATCTTATTTCTCTTACTTTTCCACCAACAAGTAATGGTCTTAAATTGTCTGAATTTCTTAGATGAAGCCTTGGCAATTATTTTTCATTTTTGACTAGGATTTCTTTCATCTTATTTCTCTTACTTTTCCACCAACAAGTAATGGTCTTAAATTGTCTAAATTTCTTAGATGAAGCCTTGGCAATTATTATTCATTTTTGACTAGGATTTCTTTCATCTTATTTCTCTTACTTTTCCACCAAATAGTAATGGTCTTAAATTGTCTGAATTTCTTAGATGAAGCCTTGGCAATTATTATTCATTTTGGACTAGGATTTCTTTCATCTTATTTCTCTTACTTTTCCACCAACTAGTAATGGTCTTAAATTGTCTGACTTTCTTAGATGAAGCCTTGGCAATTATTATTCATTTTTGACTAGGATTTCTTTCATCTTATTTCTCTTACTTTTCCCCCAACAAGTAATGGTCTTAAATTGTCTAAATTTCTTAGATGAAGCCTTGGCAATTATTATTCATTTTTGACTAGGATTTCTTTCATCTTATTTCTCTTACTTTTCCACCAACAAGTAATGGTCTTAAATTGCCTGAATTTCTTAGATGAAGCCCTGGCAATTATTTTTCATTTTTGACTAGGATTTCTTTCATCTTATTTCTCTTACATTTCCACCAACAAGTAATGGTCTTAAATTGTCTGAATTTCATAGATGAAGCCTTGGCAATTATTATTCATTTTTGACTAGGATTTCTTTCATCTTATTTCTCTTACTTTTCCACCAAATAGTAATGGTCTTAAATTGTCTGAATTTCTTAGATGAAGCCTTGGCAATTATTATTCATTTTTGACTAGGATTTCTTTCATCTTATTTCTCTTACTTTTCCACCAACTAGTAATGGTCTTAAATTGTCTGACTTTCTTAGATGAAGCCTTGGCAATTATTATTCATTTTTGACTAGGATTTCTTTCATCTTATTTCTCTTACTTTTCCACCAACAAGTAATGGTCTTAAATTGTCTGAATTTCTTAGATGAAGCCTTGGCAATTATTTTTCATTTTTGACTAGGATTTCTTTCATCTTATTTCTCTTACTTTTCCACCAACAAGTAATGGTCTTAAATTGTCTAAATTTCTTAGATGAAGCCTTGGCAATTATTATTCATTTTTGACTAGGATTTCTTTCATCTTATTTCTCTTACTTTTCCACCAAATAGTAATGGTCTTAAATTGTCTGAATTTCTTAGATGAAGCCTTGGCAATTATTATTCATTTTGGACTAGGATTTCTTTCATCTTATTTCTCTTACTTTTCCACCAACTAGTAATGGTCTTAAATTGTCTGACTTTCTTAGATGAAGCCTTGGCAATTATTATTCATTTTTGACTAGGATTTCTTTCATCTTATTTCTCTTACTTTTCCACCAACAAGTAATGGTCTTAAATTGTCTGAATTTCTTAGATGAAGCCTTGGCAATTATTTTTCATTTTTGACTAGGATTTCTTTCATCTTATTTCACTTACTTTTCCACCAACAAGTAATGGTCTTAAATTGTCTAAATTTCTTAGATGAAGCCTTGGCAATTATTATTCATTTTTGACTAGGATTTCTTTCATCTTATTTCTCTTACTTTTCCACCAAATAGTAATGGTCTTAAATTGTCTGAATTTCTTAGATGAAGCCTTGGCAATTATTATTCTTTTTTGACTAGGATTTTTTTCATCTTATTTCTCTTACTTTTCCACCAACAAGTAATGGTCTTAAATTGTCTGAATTTCTTAGATGAAGCCTTGCCAATTATTATTCATTTTTGACTAGGATTTCTTTCATCTTATTTCTCTTACTTTTCCACCAACTAGTAATGGTCTTAAATTGTCTGAATTTCTTAGATGAAGCCTTGGCAATTATTTTTCATGTTTGACTAGGATTTCTTTCATCATATTTCTCTTACTTTTCCACCAACAATTAATGGTCTTAAATTGTCTGAATTTCTTAGATGAAGCCCTGGCAATTATTATTCATTTTTACCTAGGATTTCTTTCATCTTATTTCTCTTACTTTTCCACCAACAAGTAATGGTCTTAAATTGTCTAAATTTCTTAGATGAAGCCTTGGCAATTATTATTCATTTTTGACTAGGATTTCTTTCATCTTATTTCTCTTACTTTTCCACCAACTAGTAATGGTCTTAAATTGTCTGAATTTCTTAGATGAAGCCTTGGCAATTATTATTCATTTTGGACTAGGATTTCTTTCATCTTATTTCTCTTACTTTTCCACCAACTAGTAATGGTCTTAAATTGTCTGACTTTCTTAGATGAAGCCTTGGCAATTATTATTCATTTTTGACTAGGATTTCTTTCATCTTATTTCTCTTACTTTTCCACCAACAAGTAATGGTCTTAAATTGTCTGAATTTCTTAGATGAAGCCTTGGCAATTATTTTTCATTTTTGACTAGGATTTCTTTCATCTTATTTCTCTTACTTTTCCACCAACAAGTAATGGTCTTAAATTGTCTAAATTTCTTAGATGAAGCCTTGGCAATTATTATTCATTTTTGACTAGGATTTCTTTCATCTTATTTCTCTTACTTTTCCACCAAATAGTAATGGTCTTAAATTGTCTGAATTTCTTAGATGAAGCCTTGGCAATTATTATTCATTTTGGACTAGGATTTCTTTCATCTTATTTCTCTTACTTTTCCACCAACTAGTAATGGTCTTAAATTGTCTGACTTTCTTAGATGAAGCCTTGGCAATTATTATTCATTTTTGACTAGGATTTCTTTCATCTTATTTCTCTTACTTTTCCACCAACAAGTAATGGTCTTAAATTGTCTGAATTTCTTAGATGAAGCCTTGGCAATTATTTTTCATTTTTGACTAGGATTTCTTTCATCTTATTTCTCTTACTTTTCCAGCAACAAGTAATGGTCTTAAATTGTCTAAATTTCTTAGATGAAGCCTTGGCAATTATTATTCATTTTTGACTAGGATTTCTTTCATCTTATTTCTCTTACTTTTCCACCAAATAGTAATGGTCTTAAATTGTCTGAATTTCTTAGATGAAGCCTTGGCAATTATTATTCATTTTGGACTAGGATTTCTTTCATCTTATTTCTCTTACTTTTCCACCAACAAGTAATGGTCTTAAATTGTCTGAATTTCTTAGATGAAGCCTTGGCAATTATTTTTCATGTTTGACTAGGATTTTTTTCATCTTATTTCTCTTACTTTTCCACCAACTAGTAATGGTCTTAAATTGTCTGAATTTCTTAGATGAAGCCTTGGCAATTATTATTCATTTTTGACTAGGATTTCTTTCATCTTATTTCTCTCACTTTCCACCAACTAGTAATGGTCTTAAAGTGTCTGAATTTCTTAGATGAAACCTTGGCAATTATTAGACATTTTAAACTAGGATTTCTTTCATCTTATTTCTCTTACTTTTCCCCCAACAATTAATGGTCTTAAATTGTCTGAATTTCTTAGATGAAGCCCTGGCAATTATTATTCATTTTTACCTAGGATTTCTTTCATCTTATTTCTCTTACTTTTCCACCAACAAGTAATGGTCTTAAATTGTCTGAATTTCTTAGATGAAGCCTTGGCAATTATTATTCATTTTTGACTAGGATTTCTTTCATCTTATTTCTCTTACTTTTCCACCAACTAGTAATGGTCTTAAATTGTCTGAATTTCTTAGATGAAGCCTTGGCAATTATTATTCATTTTTGACTAGGATTTCTTTCATCTTATTTCTCTTACTTTTCCACCAACTAGTAATGGTCTTAAATTGTCTGAATTTCTTAGATGAAGCCTTGGCAATTATTATTCATTTTGGACTAGGATTTCTTTCATCTTATTTCTCTTACTTTTCCACCAACAAGTAATGGTCTTAAATTGTCTGAATTTCTTAGATAAAGGCTTGGCAATTATTTTTCATTTTTGACTAGGATTTCTTTCATCTTATTTCTCTTACTTTTCCCCCAACAAGTAATGGTCTTAAATTGTCTAAATTTCTTAGATGAAGCCTAGGCAATTATTATTCATTTTTGACTAGGATTTCTTTCATCTTATTTCTCTTACTTTTCCACCAACAAGTAATGGTCTTAAATTGCCTGAATTTCTTAGATGAAGCCCTGGCAATTATTTTCCATTTTTGACTAGGATTTCTTTCATCTTATTTCTCTTACATTTCCACCAACAAGTAATGGTCTTAAATTGTCTGAATTTCATAGATGATGCCTTGGCAATTATTATTCATTTTTGACTAGGATTTCTTTCATCTTATTTCTCTTACTTTTCCACCAAATAGTAATGGTCTTAAATTGTCTGAATTTCTTAGATGAAGCCTTGGCAATTATTATTCATTTTTGACTAGGATTTCTTTCATCTTATTTCTCTTACTTTTCCACCAACTAGTAATGGTCTTAAATTGTCTGACTTTCTTAGATGAAGCCTTGGCAATTATTATTCATTTTTGACTAGGATTTCTTTCATCTTATTTCTCTTACTTTTCCACCAACAAGTAATGGTCTTAAATTGTCTGAATTTCTTAGATGAAGCCTTGGCAATTATTATTCATTTTCGAATGGATTTCTTTCATCTTATTTCTCTTACTTTTTCACCAACAAGTAATGGTCTTAAATTGTCTAAATTTCTTAGATGAAGCCTTGGCAATTATTTTTCATTTTTGACTAGGATTTCTTTCATCTTATTTCTCTTACTTTTCCACCAACAAGTAATGGTCTTAAATTGTCTGAATTTCTTAGATGAAGCCTTGGCAATTATTTTTCATTTTTGACTAGGATTTCTTTCATCTTATTTCTCTTACTTTTCCACCAAATAGTAATGGTCTTAAATTGTCTGAATTTCTTAGATGAAGCCTTGTCAATTATTATTCATTTTGGACTAGGATTTCTTTCATCTTATTTCTCTTACTTTTCCACCAACAAGTAATGGTCTTAAATTGTCTGAATTTCTTAGATGAAGCCTTGGCAATTATTTTTCATTTTTGACTAGGATTTCTTTCATCTTATTTCTCTTACTTTTCCACCAACAAGTAATGGTCTTAAATTGTCTAAATTTCTTAGATGAAGCCTTGGCAATTATTATTCATTTTTGACTAGGATTTCTTTCATCTTATTTCTCTTACTTTTCCACCAAATAGTAATGGTCTTAAATTGTCTGAATTTCTTAGATGAAGCCTTGGCAATTATTATTCATTTTGGACTAGGATTTCTTTCATCTTATTTCTCTTACTTTTCCACCAACAAGTAATGGTCTTAAATTGTCTAAATTTCTTAGATGAAGCCTTGGCAATTATTATTCATTTTTGACTAGGATTTCTTTCATCTTATTTCTCTTACTTTTCCACCAAATAGTAATGGTCTTAAATTGTCTGAATTTCTTAGATGAAGCCTTGGCAATTATTATTCATTTTTGAATAGGATTTCTTTCATCTTATTTCTCTTACTTTTCCACCAACAAGTAATGGTCTTAAATTGCCTGAATTTCTTAGATGAAGCCTTGGCAATTATTATTCATTTTTGACTAAGATTTCTTTCATCTTATTTCTCTTACTTTTCCACCAAATAGTAATGGTGTTAAATTGTCTGAATTTCTTAGATGAAGCCTTGGCAATTATCATTCATTTTTGACTAGGATTTCTTTCATATTATTTCTCTTACTTTTCCACCAACAAGTAATGGTCTTAAATTGTCTGAATTTCTTAGATGAAGCCTTGGCAATTATTATTCATTTTCGAATGGATTTCTTTCATCTTATTTCTCTTACTTTTTCACCAACAAGTAATGGTCTTAAATTGTCTAAATTTCTTAGATGAAGCCTTGGCAATTATTTTTCATTTTTGACTAGGATTTCTTTCATCTTATTTCTCTTACTTTTCCACCAACAAGTAATGGTCTTAAATAGTCTGAATTTCTTAGATGAAGCCTTGGCAATTATTATTCATTTTCGAATGGATTTCTTTCATCTTATTTCTCTTACTTTTCCACCAACTAGTAATGGTGTTAAATTGTCTGAATTTCTTAGATGAAGCCTTGGCAATTATTATTCATTTTGGACTAGGATTTCTTTCATCTTATTTCTCTTACTTTTCCACCAACAAGTAATGGTCTTAAATTGTCTGAATTTCTTAGATGAAGCCTTGGCAATTATTTTTCATTTTTGACTAGGATTTCTTTCATCTTATTTCTCTTACTTTTCCACCAACAAGTAATGGTCTTAAATTGTCTGAATTTCTTAGATGAAGCCTTGGCAATTATTATTCTTTTTTGACTAGGATTTCTTTCATCTTATTTCTCTTACTTTTCCACCAACAAGAAATGGTCTTAAATTGCCTGAATTTCTTAGATGAAGGCTTGGCAATTATTATTCATTTTTACCTAGGATTTCTTTCATCTTATTTCTCTTACTTTTCCACCAACAAGTAATGGTCTTAAATTGCCTGAATTTCTTAGATGAAGCCTTGGCAATTATTATTCATTTTTGACTAAGATTTCTTTCATCTTATTTCTCTTACTTTTCCACCAAATAGTAATGGTGTTAAATTGTCTGAATTTCTTAGATGAAGCCTTGGCAATTATCATTCATTTTTGACTAGGATTTCTTTCATATTATTTCTCTTACTTTTCCACCAACAAGTAATGGTCTTAAATTGTCTGAATTTCTTAGATGAAGCCTTGGCAATTATTATTCATTTTTGACTAGGATTTCTTTCATCTTATTTCTCTTACTTTTCCACCAACAAGTAATGGTCTTAAAGTGTCTGAATTTCTTAGATGAAGCCTTGGCAATTATTATTCTTTTTTGACTAGGATTTCTTTCATCTTATTTCTCTTACTTTTCCACCAACAAGTAATGGTCTTAAATTGCCTGAATTTCTTAGATGAAGCCTTGGCAATTATTATTCATTTTTACCTAGGATTTCTTTCATCTTATTTCTCTTACTTTTCCACCAACAAGTAATGGTCTTAAATTGTCTGAATTTCATAGATGAAGCCTTGGCAATTATTATTCATTTTTGACTAAGATTTCTTTCATCTTATTTCTCTTACTTTTCCACCAAATAGTAATGGTGTTAAATTGTCTGAATTTCTTAGATGAAGCCTTGGCAATTATCATTCATTTTTGACTAGGATTTCTTTCATATTATTTCTCTTACTTTTCCACCAACAAGTAATGGTCTTAAATTGTCTGAATTTCTTAGATGAAGCCTTGGCAATTATTATTCATTTTTGACTAGGATTTCTTTCATCTTATTTCTCTTACTTTTCCACCAACAAGTAATGGTCTTAAAGTGTCTGAATTTCTTAGATGAAGCCTTGGCAATTATTATTCTTTTTTGACTAGGATTTCTTTCATCTTATTTCTCTTACTTTTCCACCAACAAGTAATGGTCTTAAATTGCCTGAATTTCTTAGATGAAGCCTTGGCAATTATTATTCATTTTTACCTAGGATTTCTTTCATCTTATTTCTCTTACTTTTCCACCAACAAGTAATGGTCTTAAATTGTCTGAATTTCATAGATGAAGCCTTGGCAATTATTATTCATTTTTGACTAGGATTTCTTTCATCTTATTTCTCTTACTTTTCTTCCAACAAGTAATGGTCTTAAATTGTCTGAATTTATTAGTGAAGCCTTGGCAATTATTATTCATTTTTGACTAGGATTTCTTTCATCTTATTTCTCTTACTTTTCCACCAAATAGTAATGGTCTTAAATTGTCTTAATTTCTTAGATGAAGCCTTGGCAATTATTATTCATTTTTGACTAGGATTTCTTTCATCTTATTTCTCTTACTTTTCCACCAACTAGTAATGGTCTTAAATTGTCTGAATTTCTTAGATGAAGCCTTGGCAATTATTATTCATTTTGGACTAGGATTTCTTTCATCTTATTTCTCTTACTTTTCCACCAACAAGTAATGGTCTTAAATTGTCTGAATTTCTTAGATAAAGGCTTGGCAATTACTTTTCATTTTTGACTAGGATTTCTTTCATCTTATTTCTCTTACTTTTCCACCAACAAGTAATGGTCTTAAATTGTCTGAATTTATTAGTGAAGCCTTGGCAATTATTATTCATTTTTGACTAGGATTTCTTTCATCTTATTTCTCTTACTTTTCCACCAAATAGTAATGGTCTGAAATTGTCTGAATTTCTTAGATGAAGCCTTGGCAATTAATATTCATTTTGGACTAGGATTTCTTTCATCTTATTTCTCTTACGTTTCCACCAAGAAGTAATGGTCTTAAATTGTCTGAATTTCTTAGATGAAGGCTTGGCAATTATTATTCATTCTGGACTAGGATTTCTTTCATCTTATTTCTCTTACTTTTCCACCAACAAGTTATGGTCTAAAATTGTCTGAATTTCTTAGATGAAGCCTTGGCAATTATTATTCATTTTGGACTAGGACTTCTTTCATCTTATTTCTCTTACTTTTCCACCAACAAGTAATGGTCTTAAATTGTCTGAATTTCTTAGATGAAGCCTTGTCAATTATTATTCATTTTGGACTAGGATTTCTTTCATCTTATTTCTCTTTCTTTTCCAACAACAAGTAATGGTCTTAAATTGTCTGAATTTCTTAGATGAAGCCTTGTCAATTATTATTCATTTTTGACTAGGATTTCTTTCATCTTATTTCTCTTACTTTTTCACCAACAATTCATGGTCTTAAATTGTCTGAATTTCTTAGATGAAGCCTTGGCAATTATTATTCATTTTGACTAGGATTTCTTTCATCTTATTTCTCTTACTTTTCCACCAACAAGTAATGGTCTTAAATTGTCTGAATTTCTTAGATGAAGCCTTGTCAATTATTATTCATTTTGGACTAGCATTTCTTTCATCTTATTTCTCATACTTTTCCATCAACTAGTAATGGTCTTAAATTGTCTGAATTTCTTAGATGAAGCCTTTGCAATTATTATTCATTTTGGACTAGGATTTCATTCATCTTATTTCTCTTACTTTTCCACCAACAAGTAATGGTCTGAAGTTGTCTGAATTTCTTAGATGAAGCCTTGTCAATTATTATTCATTTTGGACTAGGATTTCTTTCATCTTATTTCTCTTACTTTTCCACCAACAAGTAATGGTCTGAAATTGCCTGAATTTCTTAGATGAAGCCTTGGCAATTATTATTCATTTTTGACTAGGATTTCTTTCATCTTATTTCTCTTACTTTTCCACCAACAAGTAATGGTCTTAAAGTGTCTGAATTTCATAGATGAAGCCTTGGCAATTATTATACATTTTGGACTAGCATTTCTTTCATCTTATTTCTCTTACTTTTCCACCAAATAGTAATGGTCTTAAATTGTCTGAATTTCTTAGATGAAGCCTTGGCAATAATTATACATTTTTACCTAGGATTTCTTTCATCTTATTTCTCTTACTTTTCCACCAAATAGTAATGGTCTTAAATTGTCTGAATTTCTTAGATGAAGCCTTGGCAATTATTATTCATTTTTGAATAGGATTTCTTTCATCTTATTTCTCTTACTTTTCCACCAACAAGTAATGGTCTTAAATTGCCTGAATTTCTTAGATGAAGCCTTGGCAATTATTATTCATTCTGGACTAGGATTTCTTTCATCTTATTTCTCTTACTTTTCCACCAACAAGTAATGGTCTTAAAGTGTCTGAATTTCTTAGATGAAGCCTTGGCAATTATTATTCTTTTTTGACTAGGATTTCTTTCATCTTATTTCTCTTACTTTTCCACGAACAAGTAATGGTCTTAAATTGCCTGAATTTCTTAGATGAAGCCTTGGCAATTATTATTCATTTTTACCTAGGATTTCTTTCATCTTATGTCTCTTACTTTTCCACCAACAAGTAATGGTCTTAAATTGTCTGAATTTCATAGATGAAGCCTTGGCAATTATTATTCATTTTTGACTAGGATTTCTTTCATCTTATTTCTCTTACTTTTCCACCAACAAGTAATGGTCTTAAATTGCCTGAATTTCTTAGATGAAGCCTTGGCAATTATTATTCATTTTTGACTAGGATTTCTTTCATCTTATTTCTCTTACTTTTCCACCAACTAGTAATGGTCTTAAAGTGTCTGAATTTCTTAGATGAAGCCTTGGCAATTATTATACATTTTGGACTAGGATTTCTTTCATCTTATTTCTCTTACTTTTCCACCAAATAGTAATGGTCTTAAATTGTCTGAATTTCTTAGATGAAGCCTTGGCAATAATTATACATTTTTACCTAGGATTTCTTTCATCTTATTTCTCTTACTTTTCTACCAACAAGTAATGGTCTTAAATTGTCTGAATTTATTAGTGAAGCCTTGGCAATTATTATTCATTTTTGACTAGGATTTCTTTCATCTTATTTCTCTTACTTTTCCACCAAATAGTAATGGTCTTAAATTGTCTTAATTTCTTAGATGAAGCCTTGGCAATTATTATTCATTTTTGACTAGGATTTCTTTCATCTTATTTCTCTTACTTTTCCACCAACTAGTAATGGTCTTAAATTGTCTGAATTTCTTAGATGAAGCCTTGGCAATTATTATTCATTTTGGACTAGGATTTCTTTCATCTTATTTCTCTTACTTTTCCACCAACAAGTAATGGTCTTAAATTGTCTGAATTTCTTAGATAAAGGCTTGGCAATTACTTTTCATTTTTGACTAGGATTTCTTTCATCTTATTTCTCTTACTTTTCCACCAACAAGTAATGGTCTTAAATTGTCTGAATTTATTAGTGAAGCCTTGGCCATTATTATTCATTTTTGACTAGGATTTCTTTCATCTTATTTCTCTTACTTTTCCACCAAATAGTAATGGTCTGAAATTGTCTGAATTTCTTAGATGAAGCCTTGGCAATTAATATTCATTTTGGACTAGGATTTCTTTCATCTTATTTCTCTTACGTTTCCACCAACAAGTAATGGTCTTAAATTGTCTGAATTTCTTAGATGAAGGCTTGGCAATTATTATTCATTCTAGACTAGGATTTCTTTCATCTTATTTCTCTTACTTTTCCACCAACAAGTTATGGTCTTAAATTGTCTGAATTTCTTAGATGAAGCCTTGGCAATTATTATTCATTTTGGACTAGGACTTCTTTCATCTTATTTCTCTTACTTTTCCACCAACAAGTAATGGTCTTAAATTGTCTGAATTTCTTAGATGAAGCCTTGTCAATTATTATTCATTTTGGACTAGGATTTCTTTCATCTTATTTCTCTTTCTTTTCCACCAACAAGTAATGGTCTTAAATTGTCTGAATTTCTTAGATGAAGCCTTGTCAATTATTATTCATTTTTGACTAGGATTTCTTTCATCTTATTTCTCTTACTTTTTCACCAACAATTCATGGTCTTAAATTGTCTGAATTTCTTAGATGAAGCCTTGGCAATTATTATTCATTTTGACTAGGATTTCTTTCATCTTATTTCTCTTACTTTTCCACCAACAAGTAATGGTCTTAAATTGTCTGAATTTCTTAGATGAAGCCTTGGCAATTATTATTCATTTTGGACTAGCATTTCTTTCATCTTATTTCTCATACTTTTCCATCAACTAGTAATGGTCTTAAATTGTCTGAATTTCTTAGATGAAGCCTTTGCAATTATTATTCATTTTGGACTAGGATTTCATTCATCTTATTTCTCTTACTTTTCCACCAACAAGTAATGGTCTGAAGTTGTCTGAATTTCTTAGATGAAGCCTTGTCAATTATTATTCATTTTGGACTAGGATTTCTTTCATCTTATTTCTCTTACTTTTCCACCAACAAGTAATGGTCTGAAATTGCCTGAATTTCTTAGATGAAGCCTTGGCAATTATTATTCATTTTTGACTAGGATTTCTTTCATCTTATTTCTCTTACTTTTCCACCAACAAGTAATGGTCTTAAAGTGTCTGAATTTCTTAGATGAAGCCTTGGCAATTATTATACATTTTGGACTAGCATTTCTTTCATCTTATTTCTCTTACTTTTCCACCAAATAGTAATGGTCTTAAATTGTCTGAATTTCTTAGATGAAGCCTTGGCAATAATTATACATTTTTACCTAGGATTTCTTTCATCTTATTTCTCTTACTTTTCTACCAACAAGTAATGGTCTTAAATTGTCTGAATTTATTAGTGAAGCCTTGGCAATTATTATTCATTTTTGACTAGGATTTCTTTCATCTTATTTCTCTTACTTTTCCACCAAATAGTAATGGTCTTAAATTGTCTTAATTTCTTAGATGAAGCCTTGGCAATTATTATTCATTTTTGACTAGGATTTCTTTCATCTTATTTCTCTTACTTTTCCACCAACTAGTAAAGTTCTTAATTTGTCTGAATTTCTTAGATGAAGCCTTGGCAATTATTATTCATTTTGGACTAGGATTTCTTTCATCTTATTTCTCTTACTTTTCCACCAACAAGTAATGGTCTTAAATTGTCTGAATTTCTTAGATAAAGGCTTTGCAATTACTTTTCATTTTTGACTAGGATTTCTTTCATCTTATTTCTCTTACTTTTCCACCAACAAGTAATGGTCTTAAATTGTCTGAATTTATTAGTGAAGCCTTGGCAATTATTATTCATTTTTGACTAGGATTTCTTTCATCTTATTTCTCTTACTTTTCCACCAAATAGTAATGGTCTGAAATTGTCTGAATTTCTTAGATGAAGCCTTGGCAATTAATATTCATTTTGGACTAGGATTTCTTTCATCTTATTTCTCTTACGTTTCCACCAAGAAGTAATGGTCTTAAATTGTCTGAATTTCTTAGATGAAGGCTTGGCAATTATTATTCATTCTGGACTAGGATTTCTTTCATCTTATTTCTCTTACTTTTCCACCAACAAGTTATGGTCTAAAATTGTCTGAATTTCTTAGATGAAGCCTTGGCAATTATTATTCATTTTGGACTAGGACTTCTTTCATCTTATTTCTCTTACTTTTCCACCAACAAGTAATGGTCTTAAATTGTCTGAATTTCTTAGATGAAGCCTTGTCAATTATTATTCATTTTGGACTAGGATTTCTTTCATCTTATTTCTCTTTCTTTTCCAACAACAAGTAATGGTCTTAAATTGTCTGAATTTCTTAGATGAAGCCTTGTCAATTATTATTCATTTTGGACTAGGATTTCTTTCATCTTATTTCTCTTACTTTTCCACCAACAAGTAATGGTCTTAAATTGTCTGAATTTCTTAGATAAAGGCTTGGCAATTACTTTTCATTTTTGACTAGGATTTCTTTCATCTTATTTCTCTTACGTTTCCACCAACAAGTAATGGTCTTAAATTGTCTGAATTTCTGAGATGAAGGCTTGGCAATTATTATTCATTCTGGACTAGGATTTCTTTCATCTTATTTCTCTTACTTTTCCACCAACAAGTTATCATCTTAAATTGTCTGAATTTCTTAGATGAAGCCTTGGCAATTATTATTCATTTTGGACTAGGACTTCTTTCATCTTATTTCTCTTACTTTTCCACCAACAAGTAATGGTCTTAAATTGTCTGAATTTCTTAGATGAAGCCTTGGCAATTATTATTCATTTTGGACTAGGATTTCTTTCATCTTATTTCTCTTTCTTTTCCACGAACAAGTAATGGTCTTAAATTGTCTGAATTTCTTAGATGAAGCCTTGTCAATTATTATTCATTTTTGACTAGGATTTCTTTCATCTTATTTCTCTTACTTTTTCACCAACAAGTAATGGTCTTAAATTGTCTGAATTTCTTAGATGAAGCCTTGGCAATTATTATTCATTTTGGACTAGGATTTCTTTCATCTTATTTCTCTTACTTTTCCACCAACAAGTAATGGTCTTAAGTTGTCTGAATTTCTTAGATGAAGCCTTGTCAATTAGTATTCATTTTGACTAGGATTTCTTTCATCTTATTTCTCTTACTTTTCCACCAACAAGTAATGGTCTTAAATTGTCTGAATTTCTTAGATGAAGCCTTGTCAATTATTATTCATTTTGGACTAGCATTTCTTTCATCTTATTTCTCATACTTTTCCATCAATTAGTAATGGTCTTAAATTGTCTGAATTTCTTAGATGAAGCCTTTGCAATTATTATTCATTTTGGACTAGGATTTCATTCATCTTATTTCTCTTACTTTTCCACCAACAAGTAATGGTCTTAAGTTGTCTGAATTTCTTAGATGTAGCCTTGTCAATTATTATTCATTTTGGACTACGATTTCTTTCATCTTATTTCTCTTACTTTTCCACCAACAAGTTATGGTCTTAAATTGTCTGAAATTCTTAGATGAAGCCTTGGCAATTATTATTCATTTTGGACTAGGACTTCTTTCATCTTATTTCTCTTACTTTTCCACCAACAAGTAATGGTCTTAAATTGTCTGAATTTCTTAGATGAAGCCTTGTCAATTATTATTCATTTTGGACTAGGATTTCTTTCATCTTATTTCTCTTTCTTTTCCACCAACAAGTAATGGTCTTAAATTGTCTGAATTTCTTAGATGAAGCCTTGTCAATTATTATTCATTTTTGACTAGGATTTCTTTCATCTTATTTCTCTTACTTTTTCACCAACAATTCATGGTCTTAAATTGTCTGAATTTCTTAGATGAAGCCTTGGCAATTATTATTCATTTTGACTAGGATTTCTTTCATCTTATTTCTCTTACTTTTCCACCAACAAGTAATGGTCTTAAATTGTCTGAATTTCTTAGATGAAGCCTTGTCAATTATTATTCATTTTGGACTAGCATTTCTTTCAT
Organism: Acanthosepion lycidas; assembly: GCA_963932145.1. NCBI lineage: Eukaryota > Metazoa > Mollusca > Cephalopoda > Sepiida > Sepiidae > Acanthosepion > Acanthosepion lycidas. The sequence goes on from OZ010614.1 coordinate 67,317,257, forward strand.
CTTATTTCTCATACTTTTCCATCAACTAGTAATGGTCTTAAATTGTCTGAATTTCTTAGATGAAGCCTTTGCAATTATTATTCATTTTGGACTAGGATTTCATTCATCTTATTTCTCTTACTTTTCCACCAACAAGTAATGGTCTGAAGTTGTCTGAATTTCTTAGATGAAGCCTTGTCAATTATTATTCATTTTGGACTAGGATTTCTTTCATCTTATTTCTCTTACTTTTCCACCAACAAGTAATGGTCTTAAATTGCCTGAATTTCTTAGATGAAGCCTTGGCAATTATTATTCATTTTTGACTAGGATTTCTTTCATCTTATTTCTCTTACTTTTCCACCAACAAGTAATGGTCTTAAAGTGTCTGAATTTCTTAGATGAAGCCTTGGCAATTATTATACATTTTGGACTAGCATTTCTTTCATCTTATTTCTCTTACTTTTCCACCAAATAGTAATGGTCTTAAATTGTCTGAATTTCTTAGATGAAGCCTTGGCAATAATTATACATTTTTACCTAGGATTTCTTTCATCTTATTTCTCTTACTTTTCTACCAACAAGTAATGGTCTTAAATTGTCTGAATTTATTAGTGAAGCCTTGGCAATTATTATTCATTTTTGACTAGGATTTCTTTCATCTTATTTCTCTTACTTTTCCAACAAATAGTAATGGTCTTAAATTGTCTTAATTTCTTAGATGAAGCCTTGGCAATTATTATTCATTTTTGACTAGGATTTCTTTCATCTTATTTCTCTTACTTTTCCACCAACTAGTAATGGTCTTAATTTGTCTGAATTTCTTAGATGAAGCCTTGGCAATTATTATTCATTTTGGACTAGGATTTCTTTCATCTTATTTCTCTTACTTTTCCACCAACAAGTAATGGTCTTAAATTGTCTGAATTTCTTAGATAAAGGCTTGGCAATTACTTTTCATTTTTGACTAGGATTTCTTTCATCTTATTTCTCTTACTTTTCCACCAACAAGTAATGGTCTTAAATTGTCTGAATTTATTAGTGAAGCCTTTGGAATTATTATTCATTTTTGACTAGGATTTCTTTCATCTTATTTCTCTTACTTTTCCACCAAATAGTAATGGTCTTAAATTGTCTGAATTTCTTAGATGAAGCCTTGGCAATTAATATTCATTTTGGACTAGGATTTCTTTCATCTTATTTCTCTTACGTTTCCACCAACAAGTAATGGTCTTATATTGTCTGAATTTCTTAGATGAAGGCTTGGCAATTATTATTCATTCTGGACTAGGATTTCTTTCATCTTATTTCTCTTACTTTTCCACCAACAAGTTATCATCTTAAATTGTCTGAATTTCTCAGATGAAGCCTTGGCAATTATTATTCATTTTGGACTAGGACTTCTTTCATCTTATTTCTCATACTTTTCCACCAACAAGTAATGGTCTTAAATTGTCTGAATTTCTTAGATGAAGGCTTGGCAATTATTATCCATTTTGGACTAGGATTTCTTTCATCTTATTTCTCTTTCTTTTCCACGAACAAGTAATGGTCTTAAATTGTCTGAATTTCTTAGATGAAGCCTTGTCAATTATTATTCATTTTTGACTAGGATTTCTTTCATCTTATTTCTCTTACTTTTTCACCAACAAGTAATGGTCTTAAATTGTCTGAATTTCTTAGATGAAGCCTTGGCAATTATTATTCATTTTGGACTAGGATTTCTTTCATCTTATTTCTCTTACTTTTCCACCAACAAGTAATGGTCTTAAGTTGTCTGAATTTCTTAGATGAAGCCTTGTCAATTATTATTCATTTTGACTAGGATTTCTTTCATCTTATTTCTCTTACTTTTCCACCAACAAGTAATGGTCTTAAATTGTCTGAATTTCTTAGATGAAGCCTTGTCAATTATTATTCATTTTGGACTAGCATTTCTTTCATCTTATTTCTCATACTTTTCCATCAACTAGTAATGGTCTTAAATTGTCTGAATTTCTTAGATGAAGCCTTTGCAATTATTATTCATTTTGGACTAGGATTTCATTCATCTTATTTCTCTTACTTTTCCACCAACAAGTAATGGTCTTAAGTTGTCTGAATTTCTTAGATGTAGCCTTGTCAATTATTATTCATTTTGGACTACGATTTCTTTCATCTTATTTCTCTTACTTTTCCACCAACAAGTAATGGTCTTAAATTGTCTGAATTTCTTAGATGAAGCCTTGGTAATGATTATTCATTTTGGACTAGGATTTCTTTCATCTTATTTCTCTTACTTTTCCACCAACAAGTAATAGTCTTAAATTGTCTGAATGTCTCAGATGAAGCCTTGTCAATTATTATTCATTTTGGATTAGGATTTCTTTCATCTTATTTCTCTTGCTTTTCCACCAACAAGTAATGGTCTTAAATTGTCTGAATTTCTTAGATGAAGCCTTGGTAATGATTATTCATTTTGACTAGGATTTCTTTCATCTTATTTCTCTTACTTTTCCACCAACAAGTAATGGTCTTAAATTGTCTGTATTTCTTAGATGAAGCCTTGTCAATTATTATTCTTTTTGACTAGGATTTCTTTCATCTTATTTCTCTTACTTTTCCACCAACAAGTAATGGTCTTAAATTGTCTGAATTTCTTAGATGAAGCCTTGGTAATGATTATTCATTTTGGACTAGGATTTCTTTCATCTTATTTCTCTTACTTTTCCACCAACAAGTAATAGTCTTAAATTGTCTGAATTTCTCAGATGAAGCCTTGTCAATTATTATTCATTTTGGACTAGGATTTCTTTCATCTTATTTCTCTTGCTTTTCCACCAACAAGTAATGGTCTTAAATTGTCTGAATTTCTTAGATGAAGCCTTGGTAATGATTATTCATTTTGACTAGGATTTCTTTCATCTTATTTCTCTTACTTTTCCACCAACAAATAATGGTCTTAAAATGTCTGAATTTCTTAGATGAAGCCTTGTCAATTATTATTCATTTTGGACTAGCATTTCTTTCATCTTATTTCTCATACTTTTCCATCAACTAGTAATGGTCTTAAATTGTCTGAATTTCTTAGATGAAGCCTTTGCAATTATTATTCATTTTGGACTAGGATTTCATTCATCTTATTTTCTTACTTTTCCACCAACAATTAATGGTCTTAAGTTGTCTGAATTTCTTAGATGTAGCCTTGTCAATCATTATTCATTTTGGACTAGGATTTCTTTCATCTTATTTCTCTTACTTTTCCACCAACAAGTAATGGTCTTAAATTGTCTGAATTTCTTAGATGAAGCCTTGGTAATGATTATTCATTTTGGACTAGGATTTCTTTCATCTTATTTCTCTTACTTTTCCACCAACAAGTAATAGTCTTAAATTGTCTGAATTTCTCAGATGAAGCCTTGTCAATTATTATTCATTTTGGACTAGGATTTCTTTCATCTTATTTCTCTTGCTTTTCCACCAACAAGTAATGGTCTTAAATTGTCTGAATTTCTCAGATGAAGCCTTGGCAATTATTATTCATTTTGGACTAGGACTTCTTTCATCTTATTTCTCATACTTTTCCACCAACAAGTAATGGTCTTAAATTGTCTGAATTTCTTAGATGAAGGCTTGGCAATTATTATCCATTTTGGACTAGGATTTCTTTCATCTTATTTCTCTTTCTTTTCCACGAACAAGTAATGGTCTTAAATTGTCTGAATTTCTTAGATGAAGCCTTGTCAATTATTATTCATTTTTGACTAGGATTTCTTTCATCTTATTTCTCTTACTTTTTCACCAACAAGTAATGGTCTTAAATTGTCTGAATTTCTTAGATGAAGGCTTGGCAATTATTATCCATTTTGGACTAGGATTTCTTTCATCTTATTTCTCTTTCTTTTCCACGAACAAGTAATGGTCTTAAATTGTCTGAATTTCTTAGATGAAGCCTTGTCAATTATTATTCATTTTTGACTAGGATTTCTTTCATCTTATTTCTCTTACTTTTTCACCAACAAGTAATGGTCTTAAATTGTCTGAATTTCTTAGATGAAGCCTTGGCAATTATTATTCATTTTGGACTAGGATTTCTTTCATCTTATTTCTCTTACTTTTCCACCAACAAGTAATGGTTTTAAGTTGTCTGAATTTCTTAGATGAAGCCTTGTCAATTATTATTCATTTTGACTAGGATTTCTTTCATCTTATTTCTCTTACTTTTCCACCAACTAGTAATGGTCTTAAATTGTCTGAATTTCTTAGATGAAGCCTTGTCAATTATTATTCATTTTTGACTAGGATTTATTTCATCTTATTTCTCTTGCTTTTCCACCAACTAGTAATGGTCTTAAATTGTCTGAATTTCTTAGCTGAAGCCTTGTCAATTATTATTCATTTTTGACTAGGATTTCTTTCATCTTATTTCTCTTACTTTTCCACCAACAAGTAATGGTCTTAAATTGTCTGAATTTCTTAGATGAAGCCTTGTCAATTATTATTCTTTTTGGACTAGGATTTCTTTCATCTTATTTCTCTTACTTTTCCAACAACAATAATGGTCTTAAATTGTCTGAATTTCTTAGATGAAGCCTTGGCAATTATTATTCATTTTTCACTAGGATTTGTTTCATCTTATTTCTCTTACTTTTCCACCAACAATTAATGGTCTTAAATTGTCTGAATTTCTTAGATGAAGCCTTGGCAATTATTATTCATTTTGACTAGGATTTCTTTCATCTCATTTCTCTTACTTTTCCACCAACAAGTAATGGTCTTAAATTGTCTGAATTTCTTAGATGAAGCCTTGTCAATTATTATTCATTTTGGACTAGCATTTCTTTCATCTTATTTCTCATACTTTTCCATCAACTAATAATGGTCTTAAATTTTCTGAATTTCTTAGATGAAGCCTTGGCAATTATTCTTCATTTTTGACTAGGATTTCTTTCATCTTACTTCTCTTACTTTTCCACCAACAAGTAAGGGTCTTACATTGTCTGAATTTCTTAGATGAAGCCTTTGCAATTATTATTCATTTTGGACTAGGATTTCTTTCATCTTATTTCTCTTACTTTTCCACCAACAAGTAATGGTCTTAAGTTGTCTGAATTTCTTAGATGAAGCCTTGTCAATTATTATTCATTTTGGACTAGGATTTCTTTCATCTTATTTCTCTTACTTTTCCAGCAACAAGTAATGGTTTTAAATTGTCTGAATTTCTTAGATGAAGCCTTGGCAATTATTATTCATTTTTGACTAGGATTTCTTTCATCTTATTTCTCTTGCTTTTCCACCAACTAGTAATGGTCTTAAATTGTCTGAATTTCTTAGATGAAGCCTTGTCAATTATTATTCATTTTTGACTAGGATTTCTTTCATCTTATTTCTCTTGCTTTTCCACCAACTAGTAATGGTCTTAAATTGTCTGAATTTCCTAGATGAAGCCTTGGCAATTATTATTCATTTTTGACTAGTATTTCTTTCATCTTATTTCTCTTACTTTTCCACCAAATAGTAATGGTCTTAAATTGTCTGAATTTCTTAGATGAAGCCTTGTCAATTATTATTCATTTTTGACTAGGATTTCTTTCATCTTATTTCTCTTGCTTTTCCACCAACTAGTAATGGTCTTAAATTGTCTGAATTTCTTAGATGAAGCCTTATCAATTATTATTCATTTTTGACTAGGATTTCTTTCATCTTATTTCTCTTGCTTTTCCACCAACTAGTAATGGTCTTAAATTGTCTGAATTTCTTAGATGAAGCCTTGTCAATTATTATTCATTTTTGACTAGGATTTCTTTCATCTTATTTCTCTTGCTTTTCCACCAACTAGTAATGGTCTTTAATTGTCTGAATTTCTTAGATGAAGCCTTGTCAATTATTATTCATTTTTGACTAGGATTTCTTTCATCTTATTTCTCTTGCTTTTCCACCAACTAGTAATGGTCTTAAATTGTCTGAATTTCTTAGATGAAGCCTTGTCAATTATTATTCATTTTTACCTAGGATTTCTTTCATCTTATTTCTCTTACTTTTCCACCAAAAAGTAATGGTCTTAAATTGTCTGAATTTCTTAGATGAAGCCTTGGCAATTATTATTCATTTTTCACTAGGATTTCTTTCATCTTATTTCTCTTACTTTTCCACCAACAAGTAATGGTCTTAAATTGCCTGAATTTCTTAGATGAAGCCTTGGCAATTATTATTCATTTTTGACTAGGATTTCTTTCATCTTATTTCTCTTACTTTTCCACCAACTAGTAATGGTCTTAAAGTGTCTGAATTTCTTAGATGAAGCCTTGGCAATTATTACAGATTTTGGACTAGCATTTCTTTCATCTTATTTCTCTTACTTTTCCACCAAATAGTAATGGTCTTAAATTGTCTGAATTTCTTAGATGAAGCCTTGGCAATAATTATACATTTTTACCTAGGATTTCTTTCATCTTATTTCTCTTACTTTTCCACCAACAAGTAATGGTCTTAAATTGTCTGAATTTATTAGTGAAGCCTTGGCAATTATTATTCATTTTTGACTAGGATTTCTTTCATCTTATTTCTCTTACTTTTCCACCAAATAGTAATGGTCTTAAATTGTCTGAATTTCTTAGATGAAGCCTTGGCAATTAATATTCATTTTGGACTAGGATTTCTTTCATCTTATTTCTCTTACGTTTCCACCAACAAGTAATGGTCTTAAATTGTCTGAATTTCTTAGATGAAGGCTTGGCAATTATTATTCATTCTGGACTAGGATTTCTTTCATATTATTTCTCTTACTTTTCCACCAACAAGTTCTCTTCTTAAATTGTCTGAATTTCTTAGATGAAGCCTTCGCAATTATTATTCATTTTGGACTAGGACTTCTTTCATCTTATTTCTCTTACTTTTCCACCAACAAGTAATGGTCTTAAATTGTCTGAATTTCTTAGATGAAGCCTTGGCAATTATTATTCATTTTTGACTAGGATTTCTTTCATCTTATTTCTCTTGCTTTTCCACCAACTAGTAATGGTCTTAAATTGTCTGAATTTCCTAGATGAAGCCTTGGCAATTATTATTCATTTTTGACTAGTATTTCTTTCATCTTATTTCTCTTACTTTTCCACCAAATAGTAATGGTCTTAAATTGTCTGAATTTCTTAGATGAAGACTTTTCAATTATTATTCATTTTTGACTTGGATTTCTTTCATCTTATTTCTCTTGCTTTTCCACCAAATAGTAATGGTCTTAAATTGTCTGAATTTCTTAGATGAAGCCTTGTCAATTATTATTCATTTTTGACTAGGATTTCTTTCATCTTATTTCTCTTGCTTTTCCACCAACTAATAATGGTCTTAAATTGTCTGAATTTCTTAGATGAAGCCTTGTCAATTATTATTCATTTTTGACTAGGATTTCTTTCATCTTATTTCTCTTGCTTTTCCACCAACTAGTAATGGTCTTAAATTGTCTGAATTTCTTAGATGAAGCCTTGTCATTTATTATTCATTTTTGACTAGAATTTCTTTCATCTTATTTCTCTTACTTTTCCACCAACTAGTAATGGTCTTAAATTGTCTGAATTTCTTAGATGAAGCCTTGTCAATTATTATTCATTTTTGACTAGGATTTCTTTCATCTTATTTCTCTTACTTTTCCACCAACAAGTAATGGTCTTAAATTGTCTGAATTTCTTAGATGAAGCCTTGTCAATTATTATTCATTTTGGACTAGGATTTCTTTCATCTTATTTCTCTTACTTTTCCAACAACAAGTAATGGTCTTAAATTGTCTGAATTTCTTAGATGAAGCCTTGGCAATTATTATTCATTTTTCACTAGGATTTCTTTCATCTTATTTCTCTTACTTTTCCACCAACAATTAATGGTCTTAAATTGTCTGAATTTCTTCGATGAAGCCTTGTCAATTATTATTCATTTTGGACTAGCATTTCTTTCATCTTATTTCTCATACTTTTCCATCAACTAATAATGGTCTTAAATTTTCTGAATTTCTTAGATGAAGCCTTGGCAATTATTCTTCATTTTTGACTAGGATTTCTTTCATCTTACTTCTCTTACTTTTCCACCAACAAGTAATGGTCTTACATTGTCTGAATTTCTTAGATGAAGCCTTTGCAATTATAATTCATTTTGGACTAGGATTTCTTTCATCTTATTTCTCTTACTTTTCCACCAACAAGTAATGGTCTTAAGTTGTCTGAATTTCTTAGATGAAGCCTTGTCAATTATTATTCATTTTGGACTAGGATTTCTTTCATCTTATTTCTCTTACTTTTCCACCAACAAGTAATGGTCTTAAATTGTCTGAATTTCTCAGATGAAGCCTTGGCAATTATTATTCATTCTGGACTAGGATTTCTTTCATCTTATTTCTCTTACTTTTCCACCAACAAGTTATGGTCTTAAATTGTCTGAATTTCTTAGATGAAGCCTTGGCAATTATTATTCATTTTGGACTAGGACTTCTTTCATCTTATTTCTCTTACTTTTCCACCAACAAGTAATGGTCTTAAATTGTCTGAATTTCTTAGATGAAGCCTTGTCAATTATTATTAATTTTGGACTAGGATTTCTTTCATCTTATTTCTCTTTCTTTTCCACCAACAAGTAATGGTCTTAAATTGTCTGAATTTCTTAGATGAAGCCTTGTCAATTATTATTCATTTTTGACTAGGATTTCTTTCATCTTATTCCTCTTACTTTTTCACCAACAATTCATCGTCTTAAATTCTCTGAATTTCTTAGATGAAGCCTTGGCAATTATTATTCATTTTGACTAGGATTTCTTTCATCTTATTTCTCTTACTTTTCCACCAACAAGTAATGGTCTTAAATTGTCTGAATTTCTTAGATGAAGCCTTGTCAATTATTATTCATTTTGGACTAGCATTTCTTTCATCTTATTTCTCATACTTTTCCATCAACTAGTAATGGTCTTAAATTGTCTGAATTTCTTAGATGAAGCCTTGTCAATTATTATTCATTTTGGACTAGGATTTCTTTCATCTTATTTCTCTTACTTTTCCACCAACAAGTAATGGTCTTAAATTGTCTGAATTTCTTAGATGAAGCCTTTGCAATTATTATTCATTTTGGACTAGGATTTCTTTCATCTTATTTCTCTTACTTTTCCACCAACTAGTAATGGTCTTAAAGTGTCTGAATTTCTTAGATGAAGCCTTGGCAATTATTATACATTTTGGACTAGCATTTCTTTCATCTTATTTCTCTTACTTTTCCACCAAATAGTAATGGTCTTAAATTGTCAGAATTTCCTAGATGAAGCCTTGGCAATAATTATACATTTTTACCTAGGATTTCTTTCATCTTATTTCTCTTACTTTTCTACCAACATGTAATGGTCTTAAATTGTCTGAATTTCTTAGATGAAGCCTTGTCAATTATTATTCATTTTGGACTAGCATTTCTTTCATCTTATTTCTCATACTTTTCCATCAACTAGTAATGGTCTTAAATTGTCTGAATTTCTTAGATGAAGCCTTTGCAATTATCATTCATTTTGGACTAGGATTTCATTCATCTTATTTCTCTTACTTTTCCACCAACAAGTAATGGTCTGAAGTTGTCTGAATTTCTTAGATGAAGCCTTGTCAATTATTATTCATTTTGGACTAGGATTTCTTTCATCTTATTTCTCTTACTTTTCCACCAACAAGTAATGGTCTTAAATTGCCTGAATTTCTTAGATGAAGCCTTGGCAATTATTATTCATTTTTGACTAGGATTTCTTTCATCTTATTTCTCTTACTTTTCCACCAACTAGTAATGGTCTTAAAGTGTCTGAATTTCTTAGATGAAGCCTTGGCAATTATTATACATTTTGGACTAGCATTTCTTTCATCTTATTTCTCTTACTTTTCCACCAAATAGTAATGGTCTTAAATTGTCTGAATTTCTTAGATGAATCCTTGGCAATAATTATACATTTTTACCTAGGATTTCTTTCATCTTATTTCTCTTACTTTTCTACCAACAAGTAATGGTCTTAAATTGTCTGAATTTATTAGTGAAGCCTTGGCAATTATTATTCATTTTTGACTAGGATTTCTTTCATCTTATTTCTCTTACTTTTCCACCAAATAGTAATGGTCTTAAATTGTCTGAATTTCTTAGATGAAACCTTGGCAATTATTATTCATTTTGGACTAGGATTTCTTTCATCTTATTTCTTTTACTTTTCCACCAACAAGTAATGGTCTTAAATTGTCTGAATTTCTTAGATAAAGGCTTGGCAATTACTTTTCATTTTTGACTAGGATTTCTTTCATCTTATTTCTCTTACTTTTCCACCAACAAGTAATGGTCTTAAATTGTCTGAATTTATTAGTGAAGCCTTGGCAATTATTATTCATTTTTGACTAGGATTTCTTTCATCTTATTTCTCTTACTTTTCCACCAAATAGTAATGGTCTTAAATTGTCTGAATTTCTTAGATGAAGCCTTGGCAATTAATATTCATTTTGGACTAGGATTTCTTTCATCTTATTTCTCTTACGTTTCCACCAACAAGTAATGGTCTTAAATTGTCTGAATTTCTTAGATGAAGGCTTGGCAATTATTATTCATTCTGGACTAGGATTTCTTTCATATTATTTCTCTTACTTTTCCACCAACAAGTTCTCTTCTTAAATTGTCTGAATTTCTTAGATGAAGCCTTCGCAATTATTATTCATTTTGGACTAGGACTTCTTTCATCTTATTTCTCTTACTTTTCCACCAACAAGTAATGGTCTTAAATTGTCTGAATTTCTTAGATGAAGCCTTGGCAATTATTATTCATTTTTGACTAGGATTTCTTTCATCTTATTTCTCTTGCTTTTCCACCAACTAGTAATGGTCTTAAATTGTCTGAATTTCCTAGATGAAGCCTTGGCAATTATTATTCATTTTTGACTAGTATTTCTTTCATCTTATTTCTCTTACTTTTCCACCAAATAGTAATGGTCTTAAATTGTCTGAATTACTTAGATGAAGACTTTTCAATTATTATTCATTTTTGACTTGGATTTCTTTCATCTTATTTCTCTTGCTTTTCCACCAAATAGTAATGGTCTTAAATTGTCTGAATTTCTTAGATGAAGCCTTGTCAATTATTATTCATTTTTGACTAGGATTTCTTTCATCTTATTTCTCTTGCTTTTCCACCAACTAATAATGGTCTTAAATTGTCTGAATTTCTTAGATGAAGCCTTGTCAATTATTATTCATTTTTGACTAGGATTTCTTTCATCTTATTTCTCTTGCTTTTCCACCAACTAGTAATGGTCTTAAATTGTCTGAATTTCTTAGATGAAGCCTTGTCATTTATTATTCATTTTTGACTAGAATTTCTTTCATCTTATTTCTCTTACTTTTCCACCAACTAGTAATGGTCTTAAATTGTCTGAATTTCTTAGATGAAGCCTTGTCAATTATTATTCATTTTTGACTAGGATTTCTTTCATCTTATTTCTCTTACTTTTCCACCAACAAGTAATGGTCTTAAATTGTCTGAATTTCTTAGATGAAGCCTTGTCAATTATTATTCATTTTGGACTAGGATTTCTTTCATCTTATTTCTCTTACTTTTCCAACAACAAGTAATGGTCTTAAATTGTCTGAATTTCTTAGATGAAGCCTTGGCAATTATTATTCATTTTTCACTAGGATTTCTTTCATCTTATTTCTCTTACTTTTCCACCAACAATTAATGGTCTTAAATTGTCTGAATTTCTTAGATGAAGCCTTGTCAATTATTATTCATTTTGGACTAGCATTTCTTTCATCTTATTTCTCATACTTTTCCATCAACTAATAATGGTCTTAAATTTTCTGAATTTCTTAGATGAAGCCTTGGCAATTATTCTTCATTTTTGACTAGGATTTCTTTCATCTTACTTCTCTTACTTTTCCACCAACAAGTAATGGTCTTACATTGTCTGAATTTCTTAGATGAAGCCTTTGCAATTATAATTCATTTTGGACTAGGATTTCTTTCATCTTATTTCTCTTACTTTTCCACCAACAAGTAATGGTCTTAAGTTGTCTGAATTTCTTAGATGAAGCCTTGTCAATTATTATTCATTTTGGACTAGGATTTCTTTCATCTTATTTCTCTTACTTTTCCACCAACAAGTAATGGTCTTAAATTGTCTGAATTTCTCAGATGAAGCCTTGTCAATTATTATTCATTTTGGACTAGGATTTCTTTCATCTTATTTCTCTTACATTTCCACCAACAAGTAATGGTCTTAAATTGTCTGAATTTCTTAGATGAAGCCTTGGCAATTAATATTCATTTTGGACTAGGATTTCTTTCATCTTATTTCTCTTACGTTTCCACCAACAAGTAATGGTCTTAAATTGTCTGAATTTCTTAGATGAAGCCTTGGCAATTATTATTCATTTTGGACTAGGATTTCTTTCATCTTATTTCTCTTACTTTTCCAGCAACAAGTAATGGTCTTAAATTGTCTGAATTTCTTAGATGAAGCCTTGGCAATTATTATTCATTTTTCACTAGGATTTCTTTCATCTTATTTCTCTTACTTTTTCACCAACTAGTAATGGTTTTAAATTGTCTGAATTTCTTAGATGAAGCCTTGGCAATTATTATTCATTTTTGACTAGGATTTCTTTCATCTTATTTCTCTTGCTTTTCCAGCAACTAGTCATGGTCTTAAATTGTCTGAATTTCTTAGATGAAGCCTTGTCAATTATTATTCATTTTTGACTAGGATTTCTTTCATCTTATTTCTCTTGCTTTTCCACCAACTAGTAATGGTCTTAAATTGTCTGAATTTCTTAGATGAAGCCTTGTCAATTATTATTCTTTTTTGACTAGGATTTCTTTCATTTTATTTCTCTTGCTTTTCCACCAACTAGTAATGGTCTTAAATTGTCTGTATTTCTTAGATGAAGCCTTGTCAATTATTATTCATTTTTGACTAGGATTTCTTTCATCTTACTTCTCTTACTTTTCCACCAACAATTAATGGTCTTAAATTGTCTGAATTTCTTAGATGAAGCCTTTGCAATTATTATTCATTTTGGACTAGGATTTCTTTCATCTTATTTCTCTTACTTTTCCACCAACAAGTAATGGTCTTAAATTGTCTGAATTTCTTAGATGAAGCCTTGTCAATTATTATTCATTTTTGACTAGGATTTCTTTCTTCTTATTTCTCTTACTTTTCCACCAACAATTAATGGTCTTAAATTGTCTGAATTTCTTAGATGAAGCCTTGGCAATTATTATTCATTTTTCACTAGGATTTCTTTCATCTTATTTCTCTTACTTTTCCACCAACAATTAATGGTCTTAAATTGTCTGAATTTCTTAGATGAAGCCTTGTCAATTATTATTCATTTTGGACTAGCATTTCTTTCATCTTATTTCTCATACTTTTCCATCAACTAATAATGGTCTTAAATTTTCTGAATTTCTTAGATGAAGCCTTGGCAATTATTCTTCATTTTTGACTAGGATTTCTTTCATCTTACTTCTCTTACTTTTCCACCAACAAGTAATGGTCTTACATTGTCTGAATTTCTTAGATGAAGCCTTTGCAATTATAATTCATTTTGGACTAGGATTTCTTTCATCTTATTTCTCTTACTTTTCCACCAACAAGTAATGGTCTTAAGTTGTCTGAATTTCTTAGATGAAGCCTTGTCAATTATTATTCATTTTGGACTAGGATTTCTTTCATCTTATTTCTCTTACTTTTCCACCAACAAGTAATGGTCTTAAATTGTCTGAATTTCTCAGATGAAGCCTTGTCAATTATTATTCATTTTGGACTAGGATTTCTTTCATCTTATTTCTCTTACATTTCCACCAACAAGTAATGGTCTTAAATTGTCTGAATTTCTTAGATGAAGCCTTGGCAATTAATATTCATTTTGGACTAGGATTTCTTTCATCTTATTTCTCTTACGTTTCCACCAACAAGTAATGGTCTTAAATTGTCTGAATTTCTTAGATGAAGCCTTGGCAATTATTATTCATTTTGGACTAGGATTTCTTTCATCTTATTTCTCTTACTTTTCCAGCAACAAGTAATGGTCTTAAATTGTCTGAATTTCTTAGATGAAGCCTTGGCAATTATTATTCATTTTTCACTAGGATTTCTTTCATCTTATTTCTCTTACTTTTTCACCAACTAGTAATGGTTTTAAATTGTCTGAATTTCTTAGATGAAGCCTTGGCAATTATTATTCATTTTTGACTAGGATTTCTTTCATCTTATTTCTCTTGCTTTTCCAGCAACTAGTCATGGTCTTAAATTGTCTGAATTTCTTAGATGAAGCCTTGTCAATTATTATTCATTTTTGACTAGGATTTCTTTCATCTTATTTCTCTTGCTTTTCCACCAACTAGTAATGGTCTTAAATTGTCTGAATTTCTTAGATGAAGCCTTGTCAATTATTATTCTTTTTTGACTAGGATTTCTTTCATTTTATTTCTCTTGCTTTTCCACCAACTAGTAATGGTCTTAAATTGTCTGTATTTCTTAGATGAAGCCTTGTCAATTATTATTCATTTTTGACTAGGATTTCTTTCATCTTACTTCTCTTACTTTTCCACCAACAATTAATGGTCTTAAATTGTCTGAATTTCTTAGATGAAGCCTTTGCAATTATTATTCATTTTGGACTAGGATTTCTTTCATCTTATTTCTCTTACTTTTCCACCAACAAGTAATGGTCTTAAATTGTCTGAATTTCTTAGATGAAGCCTTGTCAATTATTATTCATTTTTGACTAGGATTTCTTTCTTCTTATTTCTCTTACTTTTCCACCAACAATTAATGGTCTTAAATTGTCTGAATTTCTTAGATGAAGCCTTGGCAATTATTATTCATTTTGACTAGGATTTCTTTCATCTTATTTCTCTTACTTTTCCACCAACAATAATGGTCTTACATTGTCTGAATTTCTTAGATGAAGCCTTTGCAATTATAATTCATTTTGGACTAGGATTTCTTTCATCTTATTTCTCTTACTTTTCCACCAACAAGTAATGGTCTTAAGTTGTCTGAATTTCTTAGATGAAGCCTTGTCAATTATTATTCATTTTGGACTAGGATTTCTTTCATCTTATTTCTCTTACTTTTCCACCAACAAGTAATGGTCTTAAATTGTCTGAATTTCTCAGATGAAGCCTTGTCAATTATTATTCATTTTGGACTAGGATTTCTTTCATCTTATTTCTCTTACATTTCCACCAACAAGTAATGGTCTTAAATTGTCTGAATTTCTTAGATGAAGCCTTGGCAATTAATATTCATTTTGGACTAGGATTTCTTTCATCTTATTTCTCTTACGTTTCCACCAACAAGTAATGGTCTTAAATTGTCTGAATTTCTTAGATGAAGCCTTGGCAATTATTATTCATTTTGGACTAGGATTTCTTTCATCTTATTTCTCTTACTTTTCCAGCAACAAGTAATGGTCTTAAATTGTCTGAATTTCTTAGATGAAGCCTTGGCAATTATTATTCATTTTTCACTAGGATTTCTTTCATCTTATTTGTCTTACTTTTTCACCAACTAGTAATGGTTTTAAATTGTCTGAATTTCTTAGATGAAGCCTTGGCAATTATTATTCATTTTTGACTAGGATTTCTTTCATCTTATTTCTCTTGCTTTTCCAGCAACTAGTCATGGTCTTAAATTGTCTGAATTTCTTAGATGAAGCCTTGTCAATTATTATTCATTTTTGACTAGGATTTCTTTCATCTTATTTCTCTTGCTTTTCCACCAACTAGTAATGGTCTTAAATTGTCTGAATTTCTTAGATGAAGCCTTGTCAATTATTATTCTTTTTTGACTAGGATTTCTTTCATTTTATTTCTCTTGCTTTTCCACCAACTAGTAATGGTCTTAAATTGTCTGTATTTCTTAGATGAAGCCTTGTCAATTATTATTCATTTTTGACTAGGATTTCTTTCATCTTACTTCTCTTACTTTTCCACCAACAATTAATGGTCTTAAATTGTCTGAATTTCTTAGATGAAGCCTTTGCAATTATTATTCATTTTGGACTAGGATTTCTTTCATCTTATTTCTCTTACTTTTCCACCAACAAGTAATGGTCTTAAATTGTCTGAATTTCTTAGATGAAGCCTTGTCAATTATTATTCATTTTTGACTAGGATTTCTTTCTTCTTATTTCTCTTACTTTTCCACCAACAATTAATGGTCTTAAATTGTCTGAATTTCTTAGATGAAGCCTTGGCAATTATTATTCATTTTGACTAGGATTTCTTTCATCTTATTTCTCTTACTTTTCCACCAACAAGTAATGGTCTTAAATTGTCTGAATTTCTTAGATGAAGCCTTGTCAATTATTATTCATTTTGGACTAGCATTTCTTTCATCTTATTTCTCATACTTTTCCATCTACTAATAATGGTCTTAAATTTTCTGAATTTCTTAGATGAAGCCTTGGAAATTATTCTTCATTTTTGACTAGGATTTCTTTCATCTTACTTCTCTTACTTTTCCACCAACAAGTAATGGTCTTACATTGTCTGAATTTCTTAGATGAAGCCTTTGCAATTATTATTCATTTTGGACTAGGATTTCTTTCATCTTATTTCTCTTACTTTTCCACCAACAAGTAATGGTCTTAAGTTGTCTGAATTTCTTAGATGAAGCCTTGTCAATTATTATTCATTTTGGACTAGGATTTCTTTCATCTTATTTCTCTTACTTTTCCACCAACAAGTAATGGTCTTAAATTGTCTGAATTTCTTAGATGAAGCCTTGGTAATGATTATTCATTTTGGACTAGGATTTCTTTCATCTTATTTCTCTTACTTTTCCACCAACAAGTAATAGTCTTAATTTGTCTGAATTTCTCAGATGAAGCCTTGTCAATTATTATTCATTTTGGACTAGGATTTCTTTCATCTTATTTCTCTTACTTTTCCACCAACTAGTAATGGTCTTAAGTTGTCTGAATTTCTTAGATGAAGCCTTGTCAATTATTATTCATTTTGGACTAGGATTTCTTTCATCTTATTTCTCTTACTTTTCCACCAACAAGTAATGGTCTTAAATTGTCTGAATTTCTTAGATGAAGCCTTGGTAATGATTATTCATTTTGGACTAGGATTTCTTTCATCTTATTTCTCTTACTTTTCCACCAACAGGTAATAGTCTTAAATTGTCTGAATTTCTCAGATGAAGCCTTGGCAATTATTATTCATTTTGGACTAGGATTTCTTTCATCTTATTTCTCTTACTTTTCCACCAACAAGTAATGGTCTTAAATTGTCTGAATTTCTTAGATGAAGCCTTGGCAATTATTATTCATTTTTCACTAGGATTTCTTTCATCTTATTTCTCTTACTTTTTCACCAACTAGTAATGGTTTTAAATTGTCTGAATTTCTTAGATGAAGCCTTGGCAATTATTATTCATTTTTGACTAGGATTTCTTTCATCTTATTTCTCTTGCTTTTCCACCAACTAGTAATGGTCTTAAATTGTCTGAATTTCTTAGATGAAGCCTTGTCAATTATTATTCATTTTTGACTAGGATTTCTTTCATCTTATTTCTCTTGCTTTTCCAGCAACTAGTAATGGTCTTAAATTGTCTGAATTTCTTAGATGAAGCCTTGTCAATTATTATTCATTTTTGACTAGGATTTCTTTCATCTTATTTCTCTTACTTTTCCACCAACAAGTAATGGTCTTAAATTGTCTGAATTTCTTAGATGAAGCCGTGTCAATTATTATTCATTTTGGACTAGGATTTCTTTCATCTTATTTCTCTTACTTTTCCACCAACAAGTAATGGTCTTAAATTGTCTGAATTTCTTAGATGAAGCCTTGTCAATTATTATTCATTTTTGACTAGGATTTCTTTCTTCTTATTTCTCTTACTTTTCCACCAACAATTCATGGTCTTAAATTGTCTGAATTTCTTAGATGAAGCCTTGGCAATTATTATTCATTTTGACTAGGATTTCTTTCATCTTATTTCTCTTACTTTTCCACCAACAAGTAATGGTCTTAAATTGTCTGAATTTCTTAGATGAAGCCTTGTCAATTATTATTCATTTTGGACTAGCATTTCTTTCATCTTATTTCTCATACTTTTCCATCTACTAATAATGGTCTTAAATTTTCTGAATTTCTTAGATGAAGCCTTGGAAATTATTCTTCATTTTTGACTAGGATTTCTTTCATCTTACTTCTCTTACTTTTCCACCAACAAGTAATGGTCTTACATTGTCTGAATTTCTTAGATGAAGCCTTTGCAATTATTATTCATTTTGGACTAGGATTTCTTTCATATTATTTCTCTTACTTTTCCACCAACAAGTAATGGTCTTAAGTTGTCTCAATTTCTTAGATGCAGCTTTGTCAATTATTATTCATTTTGGACTAGGATTTCTTTCATCTTATTTCTCTTACTTTTCCACCAACAAGTAATGGTCTTAAATTGTCTGAATTTCTTAGATGAAGCCTTGGTAATGATTATTCATTTTGGACTAGGATTTCTTTCATCTTATTTCTCTTACTTTTCCACCAACAAGTAATAGTCTTAATTTGTCTGAATTTCTCAGATGAAGCCTTGTCAATTATTATTCATTTTGGACTAGGATTTCTTTCATCTTATTTCTCTTACTTTTCCACCAACAAGTAATGGTCTTAAATTGTCTGAATTTCTTAGATGAAGCCTTGGCAATTATTATTCATTTTTCACTAGGATTTCTTTAATCTTATTTCTCTTACTTTTTCACCAACTAGTAATGGTTTTAAATTGTCTGAATTTCTTAGATGAAGCCTTGGCAAATATTATTCATTTTTGACTAGGATTTCTTTCTTCTTATTTCTCTTACTTTTCCACCAAATAGTAATGGTCTTAAATTGTCTGAATTTCTTAGATGAAGCCTTGTCAATTATTATTCATTTTTGACTAGGATTTCTTTCATCTTATTTCTCTTGCTTTTCCACCAACTAGTAATGGTTTTAAATTGTCTGAATTTCTTAGATGAAGCCTTGTCAATTATTATTCATTTTTGACTAGGATTTCTTTCATCTTATTTCTCTTGCTTTTCCAGCAACTAGTAATGGTCTTAAATTGTCTGAATTTCTTAGATGAAGCCTTGTCAATTATTATTCATTTTTGACTAGGATTTCTTTCATCTTATTTCTCTTACTTTTCCACCAACAAGTAATGGTCTTAAATTGTCTGAATTTCTTAGATGAAGCCGTGTCAATTATTATTCATTTTGGACTAGGATTTCTTTCATCTTATTTCTCTTACTTTTCCACCAACAAGTAATGGTCTTAAATTGTCTGAATTTCTTAGATGAAGCCTTGTCAATTATTATTCATTTTTGACTAGGATTTCTTTCTTCTTATTTCTCTTACTTTTCCACCAACAATTCATGGTCTTAAATTGTCTGAATTTCTTAGATGAAGCCTTGGCAATTATTATTCATTTTGACTAGGATTTCTTTCATCTTATTTCTCTTACTTTTCCACCAACAAGTAATGGTCTTAAATTGTCTGAATTTCTTAGATGAAGCCTTGTCAATTATTATTCATTTTGGACTAGCATTTCTTTCATCTTATTTCTCATACTTTTCCATCTACTAATAATGGTCTTAAATTTTCTGAATTTCTTAGATGAAGCCTTGGAAATTATTCTTCATTTTTGACTAGGATTTCTTTCATCTTACTTCTCTTACTTTTCCACCAACAAGTAATGGTCTTACATTGTCTGAATTTCTTAGATGAAGCCTTTGCAATTATTATTCATTTTGGACTAGGATTTCTTTCATATTATTTCTCTTACTTTTCCACCAACAAGTAATGGTCTTAAATTGTCTGAATTTCTTAGATGAAGCCTTGGTAATGATTATTCATTTTGGACTAGGATTTCTTTCATCTTATTTCTCTTACTTTTCCACCAACAAGTAATAGTCTTAATTTGTCTGAATTTCTCAGATGAAGCCTTGTCAATTATTATTCATTTTGGACTAGGATTTCTTTCATCTTACTTCTCTTACTTTTCCACCAACAAGTAATGGTCTTACATTGTCTCAATTTCTTAGATGCAGCTTTGTCAATTATTATTCATTTTGGACTAGGATTTCTTTCATCTTATTTCTCTTACTTTTCCACCAACAAGTAATGGTCTTAAATTGTCTGAATTTCTTAGATGAAGCCTTGGTAATGATTATTCATTTTGGACTAGGATTTCTTTCATCTTATTTCTCTTACTTTTCCACCAACAAGTAATAGTCTTAATTTGTCTGAATTTCTCAGATGAAGCCTTGTCAATTATTATTCATTTTGGACTAGGATTTCTTTCATCTTATTTCTCTTACTTTTCCACCAACAAGTAATGGTCTTAAATTGTCTGAATTTCTTAGATGAAGCCTTGGCAATTATTATTCATTTTTCACTAGGATTTCTTTAATCTTATTTCTCTTACTTTTTCACCAACTAGTAATGGTTTTAAATTGTCTGAATTTCTTAGATGAAGCCTTGGCAAATATTATTCATTTTTGACTAGGATTTCTTTCATCTTATTTCTCTTACTTTTCCACCAAATAGTAATGGTCTTAAATTGTCTGAATTTCTTAGATGAAGCCTTGTCAATTATTATTCATTTTTGACTAGGATTTCTTTCATCTTATTTCTCTTGCTTTTCCACCAACTAGTAATGGTTTTAAATTGTCTGAATTTCTTAGATGAAGCCTTGTCAATTATTATTCATTTTTGACTAGGATTTCTTTCATCTTATTTCTCTTGCTTTTCCAGCAACTAGTAATGGTCTTAAATTCTCTGAATTTCGTAGATGAAGCCTTGTCAATTATTATTCATTTTTGACTAGGATTTCTTTCATCTTATTTCTCTTGCTTTTCCACCAACTAGTAATGGTCTTAAATTGTCTGAATTTCCTAGATGTAGCCTTGGCAATTATTATTCATTTTTGACTAGTATTTCTTTCATCTTATTTCTCTTACTTTTCCACCAAATAGTAATGGTCTTAAATTGTCTGAATTTCTTAGATGAAGCCTTGTCAATTATTATTCATTTTTGACTAGGATTTCTTTCATCTTATTTCTCTTGCTTTTCCACCAAATAGTAATGGTCTTAAATTGTCTGAATTTCTTAGATGAAGCCTTGTCAATTATTATTCATTTTTGACTAGGATTTCTTTCATCTTATTTCTCTTGCTTTTCCACCAACTAGTAATCATCTTAAATTGTCTGAATTTCTTAGATGAAGCCTTGTCAATTATTATTCATTTTTGACTAGGATTTCTTTCATCTTATTTCTCTTGCTTTTCCACCAACTAGTAATGGTCTTAAATTGTCTGAATTTCTTAGATGAAGCCTTGTCAATTATTATTCATTTTTGACTAGGATTTCTTTCATCTTATTTCTCTTGCTTTTCCACCAACAAGTAATGGTCTTAAATTGTCTGAATTTCTTAGATGAAACCTTGTCAATTATTATTCATTTTGGACTAGCATTTCTTTCATCTTATTTCTCATACTTTTCCATCAACTAATAATGTTCTTAAATTTTCTGAATTTCTTAGATGAAGCCTTGGCAATTATTCTTCATTTTTGACTAGGATTTCTTTCATCTTACTTCTCTTACTTTTCCACCAACAAGTAATGGTCTTACATTGTCTGAATTTCTTAGATGAAGCCTTTGCAATTATTATTCATTTTGGACTAGGATTTCTTTCATCTTATTTCTCTTACTTTTCCACCAACAAGTAATGGTCTTAAGTTGTCTGAATTTCTTAGATGAAGCCTTGTCAATTATTATTCATTTTGGACTAGGATTTCTTTCATCTTATTTCTCTTACTTTTCCACCAACAAGTAATAGTCTTAAATTGTCTGAATTTCTTAGATGAAGCCTTGGCAATTATTATTCATTTTTGACTAGGATTTCTTTCATCTTATTTCTCTTACTTTTCCACCAAATAATAATGGTCTTAAATTGTCTGAATTTCTTATATGAAGCCTTGTCAATTATTATTCATTTTTGACTAGGATTTCTTTCATCTTATTTCTCTTGCTTTTCCACCAACTAGTAATGGTCTTAAATTGTCTGAATTTCTTAGATGAAGCCTTGTCAATTATTATTCATTTTTGACTAGGATTTCTTTCATCTTATTTCTCTTGCTTTTCCAGCAACTAGTAATGGTCTTAAATTGTCTGAATTTCTTAGATGAAGCCTTGTCAATTATTATTCATTTTTGACTAGGATTTCTTTCACCTTATTTCTCTTGCTTTTCCACCAACTAGTAATGGTCTTAAATTGTCTGAATTTCCTAGATGAAGCCTTGGCAATTATTATTCATTTTGGACTAGGATTTCTTTCATCTTATTTCTCTTACTTTTCCACCAACAAGTAATGGTCTTAAATTGTCTGAATTTCTTAGATGAAGCCTTGGTAATGATTATTCATTTTGGACTAGGATTTCTTTCATCTTATTTCTCTTACTTTTCCACCAACAAGTAATAGTCTTAATTTGTCTGAATTTCTCAGATGAAGCCTTGTCAATTATTATTCATTTTGGACTAGGATTTCTTTCATCTTATTTCTCTTACTTTTCCACCAACAAGTAATGGTCTTAAGTTGTCTGAATTTCTTAGATGAAGCCTTGTCAATTATTATTCATTTTGGACTAGGATTTCTTTCATCTTATTTCTCTTACTTTTCCACCAACAAGTAATGGTCTTAAATTGTCTGAATTTCTTAGATGAAGCCTTGGTAATGATTATTCATTTTGGACTAGGATTTCTTTCATCTTATTTCTCTTATTTTTCCACCAACAGGTAATAGTCTTAAATTGTCTGAATTTCTCAGATGAAGCCTTGGCAATTATTATTCATTTTGGACTAGGATTTCTTTCATCTTATTTCTCTTACTTTTCCACCAACAAGTAATGGTCTTAAATTGTCTGAATTTCTTAGATGAAGCCTTGGCAATTATTATTCATTTTTCACTAGGATTTCTTTCATCTTATTTCTCTTACTTTTCCACCAACAAGTAATGGTCTTAAATTGTCTGAATTTCTTAGATGAAGCCGTGTCAATTATTATTCATTTTGGACTAGGATTTCTTTCATCTTATTTCTCTTACTTTTCCACCAACAAGTAATGGTCTTAAATTGTCTGAATTTCTTAGATGAAGCCTTGTCAATTATTATTCATTTTTGACTAGGATTTCTTTCTTCTTATTTCTCTTACTTTTCCACCAACAATTAATGGTCTTAAATTGTCTGAATTTCTTAGATGAAGCCTTGGCAATTATTATTCATTTTGACTAGGATTTCTTTCATCTTATTTCTCTTACTTTTCCACCAACAAGTAATGGTCTTAAATTGTCTGAATTTCTTAGATGAAGCCTTGTCAATTATTATTCATTTTGGACTAGCATTTCTTTCATCTTATTTCTCATACTTTTCCATCTACTAATAATGGTCTTAAATTTTCTGAATTTCTTAGATGAAGCCTTGGAAATTATTCTTCATTTTTGACTAGGATTTCTTTCATCTTACTTCTCTTACTTTTCCACCAACAAGTAATGGTCTTACATTGTCTGAATTTCTTAGATGAAGCCTTTGCAATTATTATTCATTTTGGACTAGGATTTCTTTCATATTATTTCTCTTACTTTTCCACCAACAAGTAATGGTCTTAAGTTGTCTCAATTTCTTAGATGCAGCTTTGTCAATTATTATTCATTTTGGACTAGGATTTCTTTCATCTTATTTCTCTTACTTTTCCACCAACAAGTAATGGTCTTAAATTGTCTGAATTTCTTAGATGAAGCCTTGGCAATTATTATTCATTTTTCACTAGGATTTCTTTAATCTTATTTCTCTTACTTTTTCACCAACTAGTAATGGTTTTAAATTGTCTGAATTTCTTAGATGAAGCCTTGGCAAATATTATTCATTTTTGACTAGGATTTCTTTCATCTTATTTCTCTTACTTTTCCACCAAATAGTAATGGTCTTAAATTGTCTGAATTTCTTAGATGAAGCCTTGTCAATTATTATTCATTTTTGACTAGGATTTCTTTCATCTTATTTCTCTTGCTTTTCCACCAACTAGTAATGGTTTTAAATTGTCTGAATTTCTTAGATGAAGCCTTGTCAATTATTATTCATTTTTGACTAGGATTTCTTTCATCTTATTTCTCTTGCTTTTCCAGCATCTAGTAATGGTCTTAAATTCTCTGAATTTCTTAGATGAAGCCTTGTCAATTATTATTCATTTTTGACTAGGATTTCTTTCATCTTATTTCTCTTGCTTTTCCACCAACTAGTAATGGTCTTAAATTGTCTGAATTTCCTAGATGTAGCCTTGGCAATTATTATTCATTTTTGACTAGGATTTCTTTCATCTTATTTCTCTTACTTTTCCACCAAATAGTAATGGTCTTAAATTGTCTGAATTTCTTAGATGAAGCCTTGTCAATTATTATTCATTTTTGACTAGGATTTCTTTCATCTTATTTCTCTTGCTTTTCCACCAAATAGTAATGGTCTTAAATTGTCTGAATTTCTTAGATGAAGCCTTGTCAATTATTATTCATTTTTGACTAGGATTTCTTTCATCTTATTTCTCTTGCTTTTCCACCAACTAGTAATCATCTTAAATTGTCTGAATTTCTTAGATGAAGCCTTGTCAATTATTATTCATTTTTGACTAGGATTTCTTTCATCTTATTTCTCTTGCTTTTCCACCAACTAGTAATGGTCTTAAATTGTCTGAATTTCTTAGATGAAGCCTTGTCAATTATTATTCATTTTTGACTAGGATTTCTTTCATCTTATTTCTCTTGCTTTTCCACCAACAAGTAATGGTCTTAAATTGTCTGAATTTCTTAGATGAAACCTTGTCAATTATTATTCATTTTGGACTAGCATTTCTTTCATCTTATTTCTCATACTTTTCCATCAACTAATAATGTTCTTAAATTTTCTGAATTTCTTAGATGAAGCCTTGGCAATTATTCTTCATTTTTGACTAGGATTTCTTTCATCTTACTTCTCTTACTTTTCCACCAACAAGTAATGGTCTTACATTGTCTGAATTTCTTAGATGAAGCCTTTGCAATTATTATTCATTTTGGACTAGGATTTCTTTCATCTTATTTCTCTTACTTTTCCACCAACAAGTAATGGTCTTAAGTTGTCTGAATTTCTTAGATGAAACCTTGTCAATTATTATTCATTTTGGACTAGGATTTCTTTCATCTTATTTCTCTTACTTTTCCACCAACAAGTAATAGTCTTAAATTGTCTGAATTTCTTAGATGAAGCCTTTGCAATTATTATTCATTTTTGACTAGGATTTCTTTCATCTTATTTCTCTTACTTTTCCACCAAATAATAATGGTCTTAAATTGTCTGAATTTCTTATATGAAGCCTTGTCAATTATTATTCATTTTTGACTAGGATTTCTTTCATCTTATTTCTCTTGCTTTTCCAGCAACTAGTAATGGTCTTAAATTGTCTGAATTTCTTAGATGAAGCCTTGTCAATTATTATTCATTTTTGACTAGGATTTCTTTCACCTTATTTCTCTTGCTTTTCCACCAACTAGTAATGGTCTTAAATTGTCTGAATTTCCTAGATGAAGCCTTGGCAATTATTATTCATTTTTGACTAGTATTTCTTTCATCTTATTTCTCTTACTTTTCCACCAAATAGTAATGGTCTTAAATTGTCTGAATTTCTTAGATGAAACCTTGTCAATTATTATTCATTTTTGACTAGGATTTCTTTCATCTTATTTCTCTTGCTTTTCCACCAAATAGTAATGGTCTTAAAATGTCTGAATTTCTTAGATGAAGCCTTGTCAATTATTATTCATTTTTCACTAGGATTTCTTTCATCTTATTTCTCTTGCTTTTCCGCCAACTAGTAATCGTCTTAAATTGTCTGAATTTCTTAGATGAAGCCTTGTCAATTATTATTCATTTTTGACTAGGATTTCTTTCATCTTATTTCTCTTGCTTTTCCACCAACTAGTAATGGTCTTAAATTGTCTGAATTTCTTAGATGAAGCCTTGTCAATTATTATTCATTTTTGACTAGGATTTCTTTCATCTTATTTCTCTTGCTTTTCCACCAACTAGTAATGGTCTTAAATTGTCTGAATTTCTTAGTTGAAGCCTTGTCAATTCTTATTCATTTTTGACTAGGATTTCTTTCATCTTATTTCTCTTGCTTTTCCACCAACTAGTAATGGTCTTAAATTGTCTGAATTTCTTAGATGAAGCCTTGTCAATTATTATTCATTTTTGACTAGGATTTCTTTCATCTTATTTCTCTTGCTTTTCCACCAACTAGTAATGGTCTTAAATTGTCTGAATTTCTTAGATGAAGCCTTGTCAATTATTATTCATTTTTGACTAGGATTTCTTTCATCTTATTTCTCTTGCTTTTCCACCAACTAGTAATGGTCTTAAATTGTCTGAATTTCTTAGATGAAGCCTTGGCAATTATTATTCTTTTTTTACTAGGATTTCTTTTATTTGGCTTTTGTTGCCTGTTCGTACAACTCTTATGAGGTAACAGTCTGACTGTAAAATTACCAAACCGGTTATATATAAAAAAAAAAAAAAAATTATTTCTCGTTATTCTCTCTACATTCTTATGTGCTGCTAAATATAAATTTGACATGTTTGATTTCTTTATGAGCCCGAGTTTTCTTTGATCGGAAACATTTTCCCCTTTTTTGTCCAACAGATTTGGTCAAATCCTTAGATTATTGGCTTCATAGTTGATTGTATCTCTACGTTCCTTCGATTATTGTCAGAAATTCCAATCATGCAAAATCCTTATTAGTTTATCTGACGCCTGTCTTTTCGAATACTTTCCTTAATGAGGGCGGATTTTCCGTTGTGTCTCGCTTTGCCAACTTTTTAATTCATAATAAACCTTGTACATATATATATATAGTAGTTTGGTGCAAAAATTATGACGTAATAATGTCGTTTTTGGTGTTGAAAAATACTTCAAAAAACGACATTATTACGTCATTATTTTTGCACCAACCTAATATATATATATATATATATATATATATATATATATATATATATATATATATATATATATATGAATAAAAATGACAATAGGAAAACTGATAATTGCTGACGCGTTTCGTCTAATGTGGATTTTATCAAATTCGTATTTTGCTTTGATAAAGCCCACATTAGACGAAACGCATCAGCAATTACCAGTTTTCCTATTGTCATTTTTATTCATAAATATTGTCTTTTCTACTGGTTAAATCAGAGAAATTTTCATATGTTTCTTTAAGGATCGCCACTGACGTGATTTTGCTTGCACGCTCTCGAAGTTTTCGTTCAAGGTGCTCCCAAACGTGCTCTATTTCATTCATGTCAGGATTTTGGGCTACCCATGGCAGTGACTTCATTCCTTGCTATTCCTTCCAGGCCTTTGCTCTTTGCTTGTATGGCATGGCGCTCCATCTTCTTGAAAATGGCAGACATTTTTGTCAATTTGATTGGTTTCAAATAGTGGGAGTAATTCTTTCTCTATTATTTGACAGTATTTTGAACCATTCAACTGCTTGTCAACAAGAATCAGCTCAGATTTCCCTCCAAACCAGACAGCGTTCCACATCATTACTCCAATCCCTCCATGTTTCACAGTCACCTGCAGACATTCAGTGTTCCAAGTCTCATTCCGATTTCTCCAAATATAAACCAATCTCGAATTAGAATATTGGCAGAATTTACTTTCATCTGACCAAATTATAGACTGCCAAAATTCATAATCTTTACTCTCGAATTCTCTCGCCCAGTTTATACGAAGGTTTCTGTTAACCTCTGAAATCATGGGCTTTTTTCTTGCAACTCTTTGATAGCCTAGCTCTTTCAGTCTTTCTCGTCCTGGGTATGACGGTAAACTACATCCGCGTCCTGGGTATGATGATAAACTACATCCGTGTCCTGGGTACGGCGATAAACTGCATCCAACAGCAAGGTCCCAGATAAAGTTTTTGAAACAATAACGTTGCCAGCTCTAAGTTTTTGAAACAATAATGTTGCCAGCTCTAAGTTTTTGAAACAATAATGTTGCCAGCTCTAAGTTTTTTGTGAAAAAAGTAATGTTGTCAGCTATGCGTTTTTTGTAAGAAAGTAATGTTGCCAGCTATACGTTTTTTTGTAAAAGAGTAATGTTGCCAGCTATACGTTTTTTTTTTTTTTGTAAAAAAGTAATGTTGCCAGCGATACGTTTTTTTTTTTTGTAGACGAGTAATGTTGCCATCTATACGTTTTTTTGTAAAAAAGTAATGTTACCAGCTATGCGTTTTTTTTTTAAACAATAATGTTGCCAGCTATACATTTTTTATTCCATACAAAATAGGCATTTAAAATTCATATAAACTGGATTTGGCATTAAATAACCCACAGTGGTTGATATGCCATAAAACCCAAACAAACAAACAAACAATCAGTCTTTCTCACCGAATATAGCGACATTTCCATGCTGTTGGCGATATCTTTGATGCTCTGAAGACAATTTCTGATGACTTCTCTCTTCAGCGCCCTTTTCGTTCAATAAGATACGATGCTTGGTCTTCCTGAACGCTGATCCACAAGACAATAGCCTTCTTCATTCATGATTAACCTGGAAAAATCTAGCAATTTCTCTATTTGACTTGCCACACTGATGCTATATCCTATTATTAGCTCTTGTGGAAATTCATTATTGTCTGAAGAAAGATAAAAAGACGTTATTAAACAAGCCAAAATTGCTGTAATCAAGGGCGGCTAAAAACTTATCATGGCCCACTGTAGGACTGTTGGCAATTTTTCTTTTACTTTCTTTTCTTCCGATTCCTTTTCTCTCTACTTGATCTTTGGCCTTTTTAACATTCACCTGGGGTTACCAAGTTTGCCAAATGATAATTAAAAAAGGGAAAATTAATGATTGTCCTTCAATATACGCTTGGCAGTCCTAAATTGGCTTAAGAGATCAGATACGAGAAAATTTAACGATCATCTTGACAAACGTAATTTTAAGACGCGGCAAATAATTTTGAACAAAGCAACAACTGGACATGGCCTGCTTTATTTATCTCTCACCTGTTTTTAACCATTTTACTATGAAGACGGCGATTAAGCATTATTACAACCACATCACATCGAAACAACGGTTCTTATATTAGGTTGGTGCAAAAATAATGTCGTTTTCTCACATATGTTACTATGTGAGAAAACGACATTATTTTTGCACCAACCTAATACGATCACCAAAGTTAAGCAACGTCGAAACTGGTCAGTACCTATACTGGCGAAAATAAGTTTTAAGACCGATGCTTAATGTTTTATTCATTACATATGCTTCTAATAAAACAATTTAATATTATTTTATTGTGTACGCTTTATGAAGAATTCATTTCTCTTTCGAATGATGTAAACATTATATATTTTTCTACAACTTGAAAAAATTTAATGCTGGATTAAATGCTTTAAATTATCCAAATAATAGAATTTATAGAAACTACAGTTGTCAAAAAGTGAGGGTTTCTTTTATATATTGATTATAATTTAAAATTGATCCCCCATTTTATATCCACATCATAATTTGTTGCTTATCAAATTCTGATTAGGTTTGAATCTAATTCTTATCCCCCCAACTATGGGTCAATTAGTAAGACTTGTTTCACTTAACCATTATTATCTCTTAAAAAAAAACGTTCTTACAATTTAAAAAATATTTCCGTCCTGGGTAAGATGATAAACTACGTCCCCATCCTGGGTAAGACGATAAACTACATCCAGCAGCAAGGCCTCTGATCAGGAGGTTTTGAGGAGCATGGAACCATCTCTTAATTGCTGGTGTTCTCAGGTTAACCCTGACCAAGGGTTGTAGCACCTGTTTGGGTCCCAACTATTGGCAAATAGTTAACACCAAGTTGGGGTCAAAATACTATGAAAGTGTAAAAATAGGTTTTAATACCAGCAATTTTTTAAGGAAATAAATATTACCAGCAATACATTTTGGCATTTTTGAAAAAAAAAAAATACCAGCAATAAAAATCTTGTCGGCATTAAATAACCCTTTGAGGTGGATATGCCACAAAACGTCAGGAGAGGCGGGTCAAAGGAATCTGGCTCGTCAGAACACATGCCATGGACATAGCGATAGAACAGCGAATAAAAATATTTTCTGGCTTTAAATAACCTGCAAAGGGTTGATAACCCGTAAAAAAAAACGAATCAAAGACCCATCACCCTTTCATTCCTTTTTCTCTCTATTTGATCTTTGATTTTTTCACATCCACAAGTCTGTCAAATTATAATAAAAAAGTAGTAATGCTTAAGTGTATGGATATTGTAGCACCTTAAAATTGCTATTCAGAAGTTTGGTCAATAATTTTGAGCTAAGACGCCACAATTTTGCCACACCATATTTGCACTACTTCTTTATCTTTCCTCATGTTCTCTTTTATGTTTTAATCATTTCATCCCAAGTATGGCAATATTTCTATCGATGGGAATTAAAAATTACTATTTATATTTTTGTATACGTTGTCAGATATGGTCAGCTGTTTCTGCTATGTTTAGAGATCCTTGATAAAATTCCAAAAGAAATCTACAATGTCATTGGTCCTGACCTGGCTTCTTTCCCATCGCCGTAACGTAGGTTCTTTGTGGGTTTTTTTTTTCTATGAATACTTTCATGGTAAATTCTCTGATGATCTCTCCTCTATTGCACACAGACTGTATATGGATTGGCGCACTACTGGATTGGAGACATGGTTTAATCATTAGACAGTTGAAATGATGAGATGTAACCGTAAGTTCTATGCTAAGAGTTTCTTCTGATTATTGCTTGTGTTACTCTCTTCCCGCTTGTTTCTCAGTCAACTTTAATCTTCAAAAATTTGAATGCAATGTCCATCGTTATCTTCTGGCTACTTAATTCTCGTTCTTTTATTGTCTTCTCTCCTTAATAGTAGTTTTTCTCATATTCTCTAACACTGAGTGACCCCTTGCGTCATAGTGGCTTTATTGCCTTTGATCGTGAAAAATTTCAATGCAATGTCAATCGTTACCTTCTGTCTTCTTAATTCTTGTTCTTTTATTGTCATCTCTCCTTAATAGTAGTTTTTCTCATATTCTCTAACACTCAGTAACCCCTTGCGTCCTAGTGGCTTTATTACCTTTGATTTTCAAAAATTTAAATGTAATATCAATCGTTATTTTCAGCCTTCTTAATTCTTGTTATTTCATTGTTCTCGCTCCTTAATAATGTTTTTTCTTATATTCTTTCACACATCAAAATCCCCTGCGTCTTAGTGGCTTTATTGCCGTGTTTGGCTGAAAAGATTTAAAAAAATACAAAGTGAGAAAGGCATTGTTCGTGGCAACCATGCGCTGATGTCAACCCATGAAAAAAATTATCAATTTAGCATTGTTACTATGTGTTTTTTATACTAATGTTCGTCCGATAGAAGGCTCAAGAGCCACTCAAGGTAGAGAGTACTGTCTGGTGTTGTATGTGCGTGAGAAGGCAAAAAGTGAAGTTCATGGGGGTATGCAGTAAAGATAACCGTTAACCATAAACTTGAAGAGGTCAAGATTGTAAGGATCGGAAAAAACCCTACCGGGCGTCTGTTCCACAAAGCAGGAGTTCTTGGGAAGAAGCTTTCTAAATAAAACTTGCTTTCCACTATTGGGTTACGGGGGATATGGGGGTGATTCACCCTTGCCTACGTAGCATGGCGGGTCCTAGTTTTAAAGGTCAGGAGAGGCGGGTCAAAGGAATCTGGCTCGTCAGAACACATGCCATGGACATAGCGATAGAACAGCGACAGGCTCACAATATTTCCTCTGCGGGAAATAGTACCGTGGTAAATAATTCATCACCGACAAAGCCGTGAACGGGGACAGAGCATCTCCAGCCCAGATTTGACAGTAAAACTCATTTCGATGGAACTAAATAGAAGTGAGTATAGTTTTTCTTTTTTCTTTTTTTTGCATTTCACCCTAAGCAAAGCAGGAGTGCCACGAACACGCAAGGGGTTACATAGAGAATGAGACGAAGAGTAAAGAAGGGTGTTTGAGGAAATGATATATAGAAAGACGTGGATCAGGATCACGGTATCAAAAGATCGATTTATATTGCATTTCAATATTTGAAGATTATAGATACCAGGGAAGCAAGTAAGCGGAAGGGAGTTCCACTGTCGGGAAGTGCGAGAGAAGAAGCTGTTGGAGTAGAAGAGGCGGTTACATTTCACCGACAGTGAAAGGGTGGGACCGAGATGCCAATCTAGAAGCACGCTTAAATTTATGCAGTTGGGGTCTCAGTAATAGTCGCTCATCAGAGCAGTTTCATGAACATATTCGTAGAAAAGACAGAGGGAAGCCACGGCACATCTGTGAGAGAGCGACTATAGACGAGATGCCAGATTAGGACCTATCACATTGCATATCTGTCTCTGGATTTTGTCGAGGACTTCGAAATGAACAGCGGGGACACCAAACCATATATGGCAACAATATTCAATGCAAGGACGAATGGTTGATATATAGATTTAAACCGAATGAGGTTTTTGTTCTCTGATGGATTGTATGAGTCTGGTCCATTGGATTTGGTTAATCCAGATCGATAAACAGGAAGTAATCCGATACCTGATCCTCTTGATGATCTTAGAAAAAGAAATAAATCAATCGTCATAAAATCGATTTGACCAAAAAAAAAAATGAAAACAGACAGACATGAATATAAAATCTGTACTCAACGCGATGTCTTTCCGTACTTTACAATTTTCTATCTTTACAATTCAGAAATGCAAAAATAAGATTTTATTAACTTTAAAAAATGAAAAAAAAATTCTTTATTTTTCATCTCTACTGCGGACTTGCATTTATTTTTCTTACTCTATTAAAAACTCGTTCATGTCTACTCTTTTAAATTTTGTGCAAAAAACCGTGACTATATCACTATATATATATATATATATATATATATATATATATATATATATATATATATATATATATATTATAAACCAGACCTATGTCTACCATTTTGGTTCTAGTATAAACCAGGTGAATGTCGCCGTTTTATTCTAGTAGAAATCAGAACTGTGTCTACCTTTTTGACATTATTATAATAACGCTGAGCCGTCTACCTTTTATATTCTAGATTAAACCGGACATATATATACCTTCTTTATATTTTTATAAGAGTGCAAACCGGGCGTATAGCTACCTTTTTCATTCAAGTATAAACTGTACCTATATATAACTTTTTTTTTTATAAGAGTGCAAACCGGACCTATATCATTTTTATAAGAGTGCAAACCGGGCCTATATCATTTTTATAAGAGTGCAAACCAGGCCTATATCATTTTTATTAGAGTGCAAACCGGGCCTATATCATTTTTATAAGAGTGCAAACCGGGCCTATATCATTTTTATAAGAGTGCAAACCGGACCTATATCATTTTTATAAGAGTGCAAACCGGACCTATATCATTTTTATAAGAGTGCAAACCGGGCCTATATCATTTTTATAAGAGTGCAAACCGGGCCTATATCATTTTTATAAGAGTGCAAACCGGGCCTATATCATTTTTATAAGAGTGCAAACCGGGCCTATATCATTTTTATAAGAGTGCAAACCGGGCGTATAGCTACCTTTTTCATTCAAGTATAAACTGTACCTATATATAACTTTTTTTTTTATAAGAGTGCAAACCGGACCTATATCATTTTTATAAGAGTGCAAACCGGGCCTATATCATTTTTATAAGAGTGCAAACCGGGCCTATATCATTTTTATTAGAGTGCAAACCGGGCCTATATCATTTTTATAAGAGTGCAAACCGGGCCTATATCATTTTTATAAGAGTGCTAACCGGGCCTATATTATTTTTATAAGATTGCAAACCGGACCTATATCATTTTTATAAGAGTGCAAACCGGATCTATATCATTTTTATAAGAGTGCAAACCGGACCTATATCATTTTTATAAGAATGCAAACCGGACCTATATTATTTTTATAAGAGTGTAAACTTGGCCTATGTCTACCCTTTTTTATACGAATGTA
Source organism: Acanthosepion lycidas (assembly GCA_963932145.1). Lineage (NCBI taxonomy): Eukaryota > Metazoa > Mollusca > Cephalopoda > Sepiida > Sepiidae > Acanthosepion > Acanthosepion lycidas. The sequence goes on from OZ010614.1 coordinate 67,351,343, forward strand.
AACTGTGCCTATATCTGCTTTTTTATTTGGGAGTAAACCGGGTTTATATCTACCTTTATCAACCATATCAGTGTTGAAATCTGCTCATCAATTCATTCAAGTATTGCACGAAATGCATATCAGTTGGTCAGATCAAGCTGTTTCTGCACCCCGTACTGTTTTTTTTTCCTTTTAATTTAAATTAAATTTAAACAAAGAAATTACACCCATCTAAAATATAGAAGGAGAAAGCCAGAAGATGGAGGTCAAATCGACAAGGTCATCTAGTAATACTGAAATTCATCATTTTTATTTACAATTTAAAATCATTTATCATTTTCTTACAAAAAATGTATGACACGCAGCAAGGCGCGAGCAATTCGTCTAGTATATATATATGTATATATATTTATATATTATTAATAATATTTTTCTCTACTTTGTATTGAACAATTTTAAAAAAAGTAAATCCTACGAACTGTGGATTGTTACCCCTTTTGTTCTTTGTCTTTTATATATATATATATATATATGTATATATATATATATATATATATATATATAATATATATATATATATATAAAGAAATATAGTCTTAAGGTGTGCTATATTTATGGAATAAAGTGCTCAATATCAGAGATAGAGCGTGTGTAAATATAAAAGTGAACATGTGGCCTGACGATTGCATATAGCATGAAAAAGACTGTCGCCTCTAAGTGTTGACTTCTATGTTTACTGTCTGTAAAAAATCGTATGATATTTTACTGGAGATAAAATTAAATTTTATGTTATCATTTTGTCCCGTAGAATATTATCGTAGAAGGTAGAATTTTTTAGGGACATGTCTATTAATTTTTAGGGACCAATTTATTACTCAATTTATTCATTTTTTAAGGATCAATTTATACTTGTAATTTATTAATTATTTAAGTATCAATTTATTACCTTTTTTTATAATTTTAATTTTTAGGGACCAGTTTAGAACTCAGTTTAATAAAGTTTTATGGCTCAGTTTAAAACTAAGTTCATTAATTTTTAGGGATCAATTTATTACTCAGTATATTAATTTTTCGGGCTTAGTTTATAAACTTTTTAGGGACCAATGTATTAAATTTTTATGGATCAGTTTATTAATTTTTAGGGACCAATTTATTATTCAGTATACTAATTTTTAGGGTTCAGTTTATTAACTTTTAGGGGTCAGCTTATTAATCTTTTCAAAAATTTTTTTTTTAGGAATCAATTTATTACTTTTATTTTCATCTTATTTATCTTTTTGTTTCTTTTGTTTTTGTTTTTTGTAGGCGAGACAGTAGGAAGCCCTCTAGGCACTGCATAACTTGGAATCGTAAGTTTACCATTTTTTAATACGAAAATATACCCAATGCAGGTCTCCTGAGCCACTCAAGGTAGATTCGAAATGGTAATTCTGAATGATGTGTGTGATGTGAATAGAAGATTAGGTGGATAGAACTGGAGATTTTAAGGATAAGATAACGATTGAAAGTATTCAAGTAAGCACACATGCGGGAGTCAGTCACAGAAAGTGGCCTTACTTGGGAAGCTGTTATATAAGTGACAAATCGGGGTGAAATGAGCGTGATTCGATTCCGTGGAAACAGCATGGCATGTCCTTGCTGTAAAGGACTGAACTGGCGGAACTAAAGAATGTAGCACTAATCTGAACATTTGCCATGTAAATAGAAATAGAATAGCGATACGTTTATAACTTTGTATCTGTGTAGAAAATAGTTGAAGAAAGGAAAATAAATATTAATTAATATTAATTTTAATATTGACAAAAATCAGATTATTGTTCTAGTTTTGTTATTGTTATCTCAACGTTTCGGCCGCTGTATGCTCCGGCCTTCTTCAGGTGGTTGGAATGTCGACACATGTCACAGTGGATAAAGGCGTTAGTTAGATCCAGTGACAGGACCCAAAGAGTGTGAGTTCAATACCCGGTTAAGGCGGTGGAGAACTCGGAGAGGGGAATTAACAGGAGATAGCTGATAACTGACATCCATTAAACATGGCGGAACTAGAACAGTCTACCTCAGCGAGCGAAATAAAGGGTTCAGTTCGACATTCCAACCACCTGAAGAAGGCCGGAGCGTACAACGGCTAAAATCTTGTGATAAATATGGCAACAAGGATGAGGACGATATTCTGAATAATATAAGTAGCTTAGGCGGTTTTGCTCAACGGCCTTCCTCGAGAGCCTTCTAAATTTTCCAAAACAATGAAGATGATGAATATGAAAACCGTAAATAATGATAATTCTTCATCCTATTGGGCGATCATGTCGCGTTCGAGTCATGACTGCGCAGGCATTTAAACAATTCCTTTACTGAATAAGAAGTATAAAATGTTTGCAGATAATTTTAATTTAAATGACTTTCTATTTTAAAATAGCTCTTTTCGTTGTAATATTCTTTTAAGTCAATTTTTTATCTAATATTTGCTGTTCACTCAATACCAGTCTCGAGAGCCTCTCAATGCAGAGGGTTACTGAATAAGCTGTGAAATATCAGTGGAAGAAGTTTTAGGAATGTGAAGATTAACAGGATAAGTAAAATAAAGATTGACCTTTGACTTGTAGAGGTTAAAATTGTAGCATTCAGGGGAGCACTCACACAGGAGTTTGTTTCGCAAGGTAGCAGTTCTTGGGAAAAACTAAGTAGAACTTTCTTATATTTGTAATATAGAGGGAATTTGGGGTGATTCGATTCCATGGAAGGGGTCTGGCGGGTCCTTGTTCTAAGGGCATAAAATGGTAAAACTAAAGAATGAAAGTCTTCTGAACATTTGCCATAGAAAAAAGGGTAGTGTAGCAATAAGCTTTCACTTACTTTGCGTCTGTGGGGAAAGAGGCTGCATTGTGGAAAATAAGTCTTCCTCTCCCAAGACCTTTAAACAATTCTGGAACTCTAGAAGCCTGGATAGTGAGAATTGAGCAACGTCAGTTCAGATATGGAAGCTGTACTGTGCGTTATGGTGTAATGGAGAGAGTGGCTGAGAATGGGAAATCGGGGAGGCGAGTTCGAATTTTAGTCAGGTTCGCTACATTGACTTATGCACAAATATATTTGAGAAACGGTATGACTCCATCTTTCTATCTATAGGTTGAATAACAGGACAGACTGGGTCCTATAGCCTTGATTGGTAACCAGTCTACCACAGAAAGAAATGGTAACCTACTGCGAGAAAATCTTCTACCTAGTCAGACATTAATCAAAAGCGACATGATCGCCCACTAGGATGACGAATTATTATTTACAGTGTTTATATTCAGACTATTGTCCTCATCTTTGTTGTTATCACGTTTTGGCAATTGTGAAAGGCTGTCGTAGAAGGCCATTGAGCAAAACCACCTAAACTATTTACATTGTTCGGACTATCGTCCTCATCCTTGTTACCATATTTATCACAACATTTCAGCCATTGTAGGCTCCAGCCTTCTTCAAGTGGTTAGAATGTCGAACTGAAACCTTTATTTCGCTCGCTGGGGTAGAAATTTATGAGCCAGGAGATGAAAATGTTGACTTCGTTGAAATGTTGCTGGACTTGAAAAAGAATGCGAAACTAGGAAGAAATGTTAACAATGAAGATGTCTTTCAGTATCTGTCTATATTTCTGAGATGAGGTATTATGTACACTATTTACATTATTCGGAATATTGTCCTCATCTTTGACGCCATATTTATCAAAACGTTTTGGCCGTTGTACGCTCCGGCCTTCTTCAGGTGGTCGAAATGTCGAAGTGATTCCTTCGCTCGCTGGGGTAGACTGTTCTAGTTCCACGTGCCATGTCTAATGGATGTCAGTTATCAGTTATCTCCTGTTAATTCGCCTCTCCAAGTTCTCCACTGCCTTAACGAGGTATTGAAATTACACTCTTTGGGTCCTGTCACTGGATCTAACTAACGCCTTTATCCACTGTGCCATGTGTCGACATTCCAACCACCTGAAGAAGGCCGGAGCATACAGCGGCCGAAACGTTGAGATAACAATAACAAAAGTAGAAGAATAATCTGACGTTCGGCAATGTTAATATTAATGAATAATATTAACAATTCAAGCGTTTTTATTGTAGACACCCATTGTATGAAAAGAAGTCCTGTTTTTTTTTGGGGGGGGGTTCATCTACGGGACAGCACTATGCTCGCCGACAATTTTCCAAAACACACTGGATTAAACGGTGATTCACATCGACAAAGGAAGCCATAGGCTTGTACATTGCCAGACAGCAAATACTTTCTAAGTATCTCGAATGTCCAGTCCATTACACGTAATTTCCTCTCTGTTTATATTTCTGAGATGAGCTATTGCAATTATTTACAATGTTCGGACTGTTGTCCTCATCTTTATTGCCATACTGCCTATCTTATATGAAGGGATTATCGAAGAAAATACAAAAGATCTGTGGTCAATATAACATCAGGACGACCTTCAAAAGTAGTTTGCAGACCCTTCTTCCGAGTAAGACTCCCCATAGAAGAGAACATGACTAAGAACTGTGTGTACGCCATCCCGTGCAGCTGTGGTAAGAACTATAAAGGAGAAACAAGCAAAAAAAAGTGGAGAAAGAAAGAAATTCTAGACAAAATATAATAATACTTGACAATGCTTCATCTAGTCAAAATTCCAGATAGTATTGCTACTGCCAATACCACTAGTGGAAATAAAACAATTGAAATGAAGATTAAAGATATCCTAATCCAAAAGGAATAATGCTTGATAATGCTTCATCTAATCAAAATTCCAGATAGTGTTACTACTAATAACACTAAAGGTAGAAATAAAGCAATTGAAATGAAAACGAAAGAAATCCTTGTGAAAAATGAAGGATGCTTGATAATGCTTAAACTTTAAGCATTGTCAAGCGTCCTTCACTTAGCACTATGAATTCTTTCATCTTCATTTCAATTGCTTTATTTCAAAATTCGAGATACTACTAGTAATAAAAAAAATTCTTTCAGGTCAAGTAAGGTGGTAAAGCCACTAAGATGCAAGGGGTTACTGGATGTGAATAATCTGAGGGGAGAGAACAATAAAAGAACAGTTGACATTGGATTTAAATTTTTGAAGATTAAACTTGACTTGAATGCAAGAACACAGAAGACATTTTCACAAGTGAGGAGATGTGACAGCCATATTCAATAGATAGACAAATGTTAGACTTATAAATATGTAAGATAGATTCTAGCAAAAGAAATTGTCTAGCACAACGCAGTAATCCTAGAAGCAGACCTAACAATTGATTCAATATAATCTTTCCACATCATGTCATTGGAAAACATTAGCCTGTGAAGGAACAACTAATTAACTTTCCTTTGTGTTAGCATCAGCCATTCTGAGAAAAGACAGAAAAGGTTCTCTAAGTCGATTAAAAAAAGAGCATGTTCGTTTTGGAGGCATTAAAATTAACAAGCCAATACTTGCCCCAGTTAACAACAGATTGTAGATTATCGCTTTTGACACATTATCATGCATGAAGAATACTCATTTATATAGGAATTGGTAAATATTAACACCAATATTAGGACAAATTGGATGCACGGTGGAGTAATGAATAGCTGCTCAGTTTGTAAAATCGGAAACCCGGGTTCGAATTCCAGTCGAATCCATTACATTCACTTACCTGCTAATATCCTTGGGAAAGGTATGAATCCTCTTCTTCTCCGCCCAGCTATAGGTAAATAGCAAGACAAACCGGGTTCTGAGTCTGTCTATATTTCTGAGATGAGGTATTATGTACAGTATTTACATTATTCGGACTATTGTCCTCATCTTTGTCGCCATATTTATCACAACGTTTCGGCCGTTCTACGCTCCGGCCTTCTTCAGATGGTTGGAACTTCGAACTGAACCCTTTAATTCGCTCACTGGGGTAGACTGTTCTAGCTCCACGTGCCATGTTTGATGGATGTCAGTTATCTCCTGCTAATTTTCCCTCTGAAAGTTCTCCACTGCCTTAAACGGGTATTGAACTCACACTCTTTGGGTCTGTCACTGGATCTAACCAACGCCTCTATATCTACTGTGTCATGTGTCCTTGAGGGTTCTATAGCCTTGGATGGCAACTGGTCTACCGCAAAAAGAAATGGCACCCTACTGCTGGAAAAAATCTGCCTCGTCAGTCATGTATCGAAAGTTACATGATCGCCTAAGCGTTTATCATGCATGGCACATAACTAAAGAAAATGTGGAAGATAGGTATGGACAATGCGGTGTAGGGACAAATAAAATTAGATCGAAAACTGTCATCTAATTGCCTTGGCTTTCAACAATTATATCTCAAACGGAACACGTTATCCGAGCAATGGCAGGTGAATTTCTTTTTTCCTTCATTTCCGGTTCGTATACCAGGGCTAAAAGCATTCTTTGTCCGCCTTTCCGACACATCTCTCGTTCGCCCAGTCTTGTGTATTGGACATTTTGCAAGTAACTAGAGTCTACCGACTTTAATTTGGCTGGAATTTGATAATGTTGTGAGGTCCGCTAGTAATTTGCAGCTGTAACCCTCGGCGTCACACTAAATAAGAGAAAGTAAACAAACAATTGTTAAATTTCCTAGATTTTCTTTACGTTCGAATAGCAAAAGATGCTTTACAGAAATTAAACAAAGTATAAAGAGACAGGGAAATTTCGTAAAAGGTTCACCCCAACAAAAAAAAAAAGAAAGAAAATATATATATATATATATATATATATATATGGCGGGGCAAGGTTTAGGAGAGAGAAGGAAAAGACAAAATTTACCAAGAGCTACAAAAGGAAGGAAATTGTGGAGAGCTGGGATCGCCAACGTCCTGAAGGGATACGGCTCATAGATGAAGAAGCTTGTGTAAATGGTTGGCAGAACGAAGGAGAGATAACGAAAAATCAATATTTACTAAGCATTGCAAAGGACAGGAAATTGTGGAGACCCTTGATCGTCGATGTCATGAATGGACACGGATCATATAATAATAATAAGAAGAAGAAGAAGAAGAAGAAAAGGAAGAAGAAGAAGACGGTGTAGGCGGGGTCGCAGAACAGGGTTTAGGAGTGAGAGCGAAAAGACAATATTTACTAATATTTGCAAAAGGTAGGAAATTGTGGAGAGCCGTGATCACAAACGTTCTGAAGGCACACAGCTTGAAAAAGAAAAAAAGAAGTTTGTGTAAAGGGCTGGCAGATCAGGTATTAGGATATTAAAACGAAAAGACCATATTTATTAAGCGCTGCAAAAGGCAGGAAATGGTGGAGGGCCTTGATCTTACTGAAGAGACACAGCTCATAGAAGAAGAAGAAGAAGAAGAAGAAGAAGAAGAAAAAGAAGAAGCTTGTGTAAAGGGTTCACAGAACAGGGATTAGGAGAGAGAGCGAAAAGATAAAAAACGCTACAAATGATAGGAAAAGTGGAGAGCCATAATCGCCAACTCCCTCAAGGAACACCAGTAGACAAAGAAGAAGAAGTAAAAGTGCAATGTAATTCGTTGTTTTTTTAATAGTCACTTTGAAGAAATGCTAATTAAGAACTGAAATCTGGAAAAGAGACAATTTTCCCTTAAGATGGCTTCAGAGCTTTGTCGATTGGTCAACGTTAGGTGTTGAAATCAATTCGTTCTCTGTATAAAGAGAGTCAGATTCTTTACTGTTCAATGCATGGCGAAGTTTATAACGGCCTCTTCGATTAGCATCAAGGGCGGGGCCCCAGTCTCGTGTTGGGTTGACAGCTTTTCGCATGGATTTCTGAAAAAGAAAAAACAAATATTTTTAAAGTCAACCTTTTAACGTTTCTCAGTAAGAATTGCAGATGATTGCAAAAGTATATCAACCAATTGGTTGTTTGTTTTGCTTAACGTCATATTCAAAGGTGTAAGACTACTCAACACCGCCGACTCAACTGAGCGCCGACACAACTCAGGACCGATACAACTCAGCACCCAAAAAACATAACTTTTTTTATAACCGAATAAAAGTAATTAAGAATCAAAACTTTAATTAGTGAATATTTTTCGTTAGATAAGGCATTTGAAAAGGCATTATGTACAATATAGATAGGCACGTGGCTGAGTGGTTAGAACGTTAGCATCCTGACCATGAGACCCGGGTTCGAATCTCACCGCGGTCGATTTGTCAGGAAGGAGACTTCCTGTTGTTATTGGACTGGAGGGGGGGTGGGTAGATGTCGATAGCATTAAGTCATCGTGGCCGAGAACTTGAGCGTGCTGGCCTTGTTCAAATTGTTGATCACGCTAGATAACTGTAACTAAGGTCTGCCCAGCATAGTTGCAGTATAAACCACAGGTGGGCTCTGTGGATGTTGAATAAGCAAACGATTGTAATAGCCGCCCTAGTAGACTCGAATACGAGTGACCAGATATATATATATATATATATATATATATATATATATATATATATATATATATATATATATATATATATATATATATATATATAAGCCAGTTTTTAATTGTGTTGAGTTGGCTGTGTTGAACTACCCTGTAATATAAATCCCCATAAAGCATATTGAGATAGCAAAAGATGCCTTCAAAATACAAAGCAGAGTATGAACAAATCTTCTAGAGGCAAAGACTACTGAACTATTATGCAATATCAGTCCTTGTATATAACAGTGAATGCTAGTCAGTTTTCTCACAGATGAAGAGGTGCAATGTTTGGCACTACATGACCATTATATCGGAGTCAATGTTCCATAAAACAATATTCAGAATTAGAACCTTGGAGTTAGTATTGATACTATGAGAATCTACTTGAAAATCCTTGTTTGGAACTATAAGACTATTATAACCATATTCAGAATCAGAATCTTGGAGATGGAATTAAATTAGTCACAACAATTAAATAGAAGTTCCATGAAACCAAATTCAGAATCAGAACCATGGAGATGCTATTAAAACCAGAGAATCTATTTGAAAATCTTTGTTCGGCATGACATGACCATTATATAGGTTTTTGTGTGTCATTTGTGATAAGTTTAAGACTATGACTTTAATATCCTTGTTCGGCAATACATGGCCTTTTACACAGGTCAACTAAAAAAATTTTTGAAATGGTGTCGAAACACCAGACGTGTTTTTTAGCTAATTTGAGGGCGTTGAATCTGAAAATGACCTTACTTTTTCTTAATAAGCTACCAAATGCCACATTTCTGGGGAAAAAAAAGGATTTTTTAATTTGCTTTCTGTATATATGATATTGACCTATGGTAATATTTCTCATAATAAATTCGAAAGAAACTTCATAATTCGGATTTAAACCAACAAATATTGGTTTGCTTATTGAGAAATACTATTTTTGCAATAACAATCAGACCCTAAGTCTTTAAAAATAAGATGATTGAATATACCAAGACCAACAAGTATTTTCATCAAATCATTTAATAAACTAACAGCAAAAATAAAACCTTCGTGAATATGAACTCGGCCCGGTTCCTAGGATCAAAGTGTAGTACGCTGCCTTTGTGAGCTTCCGAGTCGGCGTTCTGTCGAACTCCCTGCTAATGCAGAGAGGAACTCGGACGAAGCTTTGCTGAAGGGCAATGTTTCGTTCGGGGAGGTAGACAGGGCCTGAACCCGTCTAGACGGGTTCAAAAGCTATATTTTTGGCCGAGCCTACGGGCTCGGAGAGACCCACATTAAACCGGCCTTGTGCCACATTCGGTCCTCGTGGGTTGGTTGATAAATACCGAACATAAGAACTCGGCCCGGTCGCTAGGATCAAAGTGTAGTACGCTGCCTTTGTGAGCTTCCGAGTCAGGTTTCTGTCGAACTCTCTGCTAATGCAGAGAGGAACTCGGACGATGCTTTGCCGAAGGGCAATGTCTCGTTCGGGGAGGTAGACAGGGCCTGAACCCGTCTAGACGGGTTCAAAAGCTATATTTTTGGCCGAGCGTACAGGCTCGGAGAGACCCACATTAAACTGGCCTTGTGCCACATTCGGTCCTCGTGGGTGGATTGATAAATACCGATCATAAGAACTATGGTCAAATTTTTCTCTTTCTTGATTGTCTGTCATGTTCAATGTTATTTAAATCCCTTTTGATACTCCAGCAGTATCATGCACGATGGAATTGGTGCATTCAATTGGAATGTCTTTAGTTGGAGTTTCTTTCCGACTGTGAAAACAAAATGCTGTCAATGTGCTTGGTTTCCTTCCGTAGTGAAGGGATAAAAGTGATGGGATAAATATCAAACAGAAAATTTTAGGGGTTCATTTTTTTATGTCATTTTAATTATCAGGTTTACTCAATTGTATTTCTGATAAAGTTTATCAGTTAATTTAAATTTTGGCGATAAATTGGAAAACTTCGGTACTTCTATTTTCAAATTTTTGTCTCAGAAACACTTTTTTTCTTATGAAAATAGTTTATTTCAGGTGGCTGACATAAACTGCTCAGCCTACCTGAAAATTGATGGGTTTCTACGACTTATATTAAGTAAAATTTACGATCAGCCAAGATCATAAATTGATCTTTTTTCCAAAAATGAGCAATTTCAGTACAGCAAAAACGGTAGCTAACCGTGAAAAACTAATGTCATTTTCGGAATCAGCACCAACAAATTTGGTAAAAAATGTGTTTTCTTTCTTGGCACTAAAAATAATGCTCACAAGTGTTATATAGGAGTCACTGTGTCATTAGACCATTCTTAGAATCAGAAGATTGGAGAATGAATTAAATACTATGAGAATATACTTGAAATCCTTGTTTGGCACAACATGACCATTATATAGGAATCAATGTGCCATAAAATGATAATCAGAATCAAAACTCTGGAGATGTTATTAAAGCTTAAGCGAATGTATTACATGGCCATTATATAGGAGTCATTGTGTCTTAAAACCATATCCAGAATCAGAATTAGATATGGGATTAAAGACTATGAGAATCTACTTGAAATCCTTGTTTGGCATTAAATGACCATTATATAGGAGTCAGTGTGCCATAAAACTACATTCAGAATCAGAAACTTGGAGATAGGATATACGATTATGAGAATCTACTTAAAAATCATTGCTTGGCATTAAATGACCATTATATAGGAGTCAATGTGCCATAAAACAATATTCGGATTCAGAATTATGATGATGTGATTAAGACTATAAAAATCTATTTGGAAATGCTTGTTTGGCACTACATGATCATTTTATGGGAGTCAATATGACATAGAACCACCTTCAGTTGGGATTAAGACTTGGAAACTACTTTAAAATATGTCTTTAGTCCCAAAATTACTATTATTGAGGCGTTGGTGTGCCATGACCCTTAGAAAGAATGCAGTAAAATACTACAATGACCTGTCATAGTTTACAGCTTCTGCCTTAGTTATTTTTGCATTGTTAATAATTATTCATTTTTCTATCTTCAAAATTTGAAATTTCTTCTTTTGTATTTTATTTGTTTTTTCTTCATTTCTTTTATTGTCTCTTTTTCATTAAAATTTCTTTTCTTTCCTTCTTTATTTATTGTCCGTTTTCTTTTTCTTTCTTTCTTTCTTTCTTTTATCGTTTGCCACTTTGTTTGTTTCATTCTTTCTTTCTTACATTGTCTGCCTCTTTTTTTTCTTTATTCTATTCTCACTTTTTTCTTTCTTCACTGCCTTCTTTCTTTCTTTCTTTCTTTCGTCTGCTTCTTTTTTGTTTTTTCTTTCTTTCTTTCTTTCTAGCTTTCTTTTTTTCCTTATTCTATCGTCTGACACTTTTTCTTTCGTTATTCTATCGTCTGTATTTCTTTCTTTCTTTGTTTTTTCTTTCTTTCTTTATTTTCTCGTCTCCCTCTTTCCTTTCTTTCTTTCTTTCTTTCTTTCCTTATTCTGTCGTCTGAGACATTTTCTTTCGTTATTCTATCGTCTGCATTTCTTTCTTTCTTTCTTCTCTCGTCTCCCTCTTTTTTCTTTCTTTCTTTCTTTCTTTCTTTATTCTCTCGTCTCCCTATTTCTTTCTTTCTTTCTTTCTTTATTATCTCGTCTCCCTCTTTCTTTCTTTCTTTCTTTCTTTCTTTCTTTCTTTCTTTCTTTCTTTCGTCTCCCTCTTCCTTCTTTCTTTCTTTCTTTCTTTCTTTCTTGTCCTGTATCCTTTCTTTCTTTCTTTCTTTCTTTTATCGTCTCCCTCTTTTCTTTCTTTCTTTCTTTCTTTCTTTCTTTCTTTCTTTCTTTCTTTCTTTCTTTCTTTCTTTCTTTCTTTTGTCCTGTCCTGTATTCTTTCTTTCTTTCTTTCTTTCTTTCTTTCTTTCTTTCTTTCTTTCTCTTGTCTTGTCCTGTATTCTTTCTTTTTTTTCTTTCTTTCTTTCTTTCTTTCTTTCTTTCTTTCTTTCTTTCTTTCTTCTTCCTTTCTTTCTTACCCTGTTCTTTCTTTCCTTCTTTCTTTCTTTCTTTCTTTCTTTTATCGTCTGTTTTCTTATTTCTATCTTCTGCCTCTTTTTTCTTTCTCTCTTTATTCTTTCGTCTACGTCTTTTTTCTTTCTCTCTTCTCTCGTCTACCTCTCCAAGCGTGTCATCACTCAAACAACTATTCCAACCCTAGCCATTATTGAGTGCAACAACAATTTCCAGGACAATAGACCGAAGTGTTCTCTTATATCACGAAATATTATCTTCAGCTACCATATGTGAAGTTTGGTGAGGAGAGAAATATTGTAAAACGTTTTTCTTTTTCTTTTTCTTTCTTTTTCTTCTCTTTCTCCCTCCGTCTACCAACGATCGAATTCTTCCTATTTCATTCTCCTCGTGTTCATAACCCAAAACATTTTGCAGTTCTTTTCTTTCTTCTTCGTTTAATTTTTCAAAAATAAAGAATAGTTAATAGATAACGTTGGACTTCATCGACAATGCTTTATTCAATATTTTGACGTCATCAATGACGTCATCGGCGTGGCACTAGCCCCAGACGCACGATTTGGGCCAGAACAAAAAATGCCTGTCTAGTATTTCGTTTGTTTTATTTTGAGTCGGTCAGGGACGAAGTAAAAGCAAACACGGACAAATAGAAATAATGGCCCAGCTACTAGTTTCCGAGCACACCACTCTGCTAGAGCGACTAGACAATCCCTTTTGTAAACGTCAGCTGAGACTTATTTTTTGTTTCTTCATCATCTTGTTCAATACCACTTGGTTTATACTGCAACTATGCTAAGCTTAAGGTAAAATAATGAAATAATTACGATGTTAGCATTCCACGCTACTTCAAATAAAAGGTTAGGAAGGAAACTCCCATTAGTTGCTGAAGGATCGAGATTGGGCTTGAGAAACGTATTTCCCTGAAAAATTGTTTGAAGAGAGAGATTTTGTAAATTTCAACTGAAAGCAGTACTGGTTCTCGGACAAATGTTTCCTTATAGGGAAACGGCTAATATTGTCATAAACATTGCATTTTGTGCGAATCTGGTATGAAGGACAGATTGAACACGGCTAGTACGCTGAAGGGCTCATCCACAATGACTTGCGATTTCGAGCTAACCCCTAAAGTTCTATCTGTTCAATTTCACATACGAGGCTTGGTTCTACGTGTCGTCTGGTTCAAGCATAGATTGGGACTTAGGGTTGGACATTGGGAATCTGGAGACTGCAATACAGGACCGAACAGTGTGGTAAGGGACTGTCAATGGAGTTCCGATCAATCACAGGGAGGTTGAACGATGATGATGATGATGATTCAAAGACTTTCCAAAAGTGGCGGACTACTTATCCAGTTATCTTCTTGACCATGGTGAATTTCCATTGGTCAGACATCAAACGTTCTCTCCTACTTTCTCTCTCCTTTCTCTCTCTCCCTCTCTCTATTAGGATTACTATATATATATATATATATATATATATATATATATATATATATATATATATATAATGTCATCCACAGTCAGACTGTTTCGTTGTATCACAGCTCTTCAGTGTGGCTAGACGTCCGGTTGCTTCTAACTGGGATCGAAACCCGACTGAATTGGCGTCCGTCAGAGATTCTACCACTAAGCCGTTGGTGCACGGCAGGGATGAAGGTGAATTTAAGCGTATTTATTTTTAGATAAACACACAGTGACCGATAGGACTCGATTCGTTTTACCGAAGAGTCTTGCTATATCAGCCGTAATAGTCACTGTTTACAGGGAGCTGAACCGAAATTAATTTTTGAGGAGCCTATATAATATAGAATTAGTATATATATATATATATATATATATATATATATATATATATATATACTAATCCTCTACAGACAGTTTTGCTGTATCACAGCAGATCATCGCGGCTAAACATGCGATTGCTTAAAGCCGGGATCAAAACCTGGCCGATTTGACATCAGTCTTTCAGCCTGACGCCATTTTTAACGCATTATATACGAGATATAAACATGGTAACTACCAAAGTGCTCAATTCATAGCGAAGAGTATTTAGCATTAATCAGTAGTAGCCGACAAGTTGTCTTTCTTTCAAAGTGCTCAGCTTAGATAGATAGTGAACATATTGAGATAGATAGATAGATAGATAGATAGATAGATAGATAGATAGATAGAGTTGGACAATTTTACTATTGCGCCCGGTATATATATATATATATATATATATATATATTTCTTTCAAAGTGATCAATCTACGAAAGAGAGCATATATATATATATATATATATATATATATATATATATATATATATATATATATATATGCTAAACTAAACTAATCGTGTTTCTTTTTTACAACTTTTGAGATAAGACGTTTAGCCATCTTGATTTGTTGTAATACTCACTTAAAACCCCTTTGATTTATTCAGCTAAAAAGAGAACAGGTTAAAATCGTTTTGTATCATCCGCACTGTCTTCTCAATTAAGCAATGGTGAAAGGAAAAAGATCATTCATACTCTAGCTTCTATTTCCAAAGTCCATTCAAAAACCATCAAGAAAATGGTGAAAGAGGGAAACTGGATCAGGAGGTCAAAACTGGAAGAGGGGGGTCATCATTTTGAATTAGAGCTAAAGAGATCAATTAGAAAAGATCCAACTCAGTCCATAAGACGTTTAGCACATGACAGAGGAGTTTCAGCTATGACAGTCCAAAGAGCAGTGAAAAAGTCTTGAAAAGGAAATTGTACCTGAAACCTGTAAGGTACATTGTTACTCAAAGACAGAGAGTTAGAAGGTTACAAAGAGCGAAGATTATCTTGAATAAGTTGAAAAATGATCGTGGAATAATATATATATATATATTTGAACTTTTATTCTTATTTCTTAACGTAGTGTCGAAAACCTCAGAGAATTCCAGTAAGATATCTTTTTAAAGATATATATATATATATATATATATGCGTGTGTGTGTGTGAGAGTGCGTCTTTTCGTTTTTTATCTTAAAAAATTTAATTGATTTAAATAGTTTTTATTGTTCAGATTTTATATTTTAATCGTGCACTAGTTTTGTTCTCCCATTAAGCACCCTCACCCACCAAAGGAAAAGAAAAGAAAAGAAAAAAGGCCACAATTCACGATTTACGTTATATCATGCGTGTGTATGATGTAATTTCATCAGCAGTCGTGATAAAATTATCTACTATTACTGCTACAATTACGCTTTGTTTATATATCTCGCTTGGATATTTTCATAATGTACCTGTGCTGTTTTATGAAAATATTTTAAAAGCGAGAATTAATTTAAGAAAAAAGAGGCTTCGTTCCCTTTAGGTTAATTAACGTATGCGAAAATTTTGGCATTTAGGTTATTTATATTGCCCGATCGAAGATATACTGAAAGACTAGTAATTTACGTTACGCTATTTATGAGAAAAAATCGGATCACAGGAAGTTAAAAGTTTGATTTACTAAACTGAGAAGTTTTATTGGTTAACGAATATATTTCCCAGTTTTTAATTTCCATTTTTAGGATCCTCTAATTTTTGTAGCAAACGACAAGAATTCTAAAAGCTTGAGTGACGTTTGAGACAACATCGCTGATTGGTTAATAAATGCTAATGTGGGATTTGAATTTGAGTTTCTGTGAACCTATTTTCCAAAAAATTGAGATTTTGGTGTTACTACTTAAATCTATTGATTTTTTTTCTCCAGTTTTTACTGGGGCCTCTACACACACACACACACACACACACACACACACACACACATATATATATATATATATGTGCGTGTGTGTGTGTGTGTGTGTGTGCGTGTATTTTCATAATATTTCATCATGTCTAGACCTAGAAACCTCAAAAATACTTTTTCAATATTTGTTCAAATTAACCAATTAAGAGGTTAAACTTTTCACTTATTATTGATTATCCGTTAAATTTTCCAATTAAATATAAATATTTCACAATCTGTATCTGGTTTTCACCAGGTATATATATATATATATATATATATATATATATATATATATATATATAGTTTATGAAAAACTAGGTAATCCGTATGGGTAAACCTAAGGAGGATAAAATCCAGAGAGCTCAATGTAAATCCAGAGCAAATAATTTAAATAAAAACAGACCACTTTATGGTTCAATGTAATAAATTATTTCACCACAGGCCTTTTAAAAAATGAAAAGAAAATTTACACATTTTTGACGGGCCGTATTAAACATATGTAAATTAACGAAGTGACGAAGTGAGGGGGGAGAGAGAGAAGACATGAGTTAGTTAGCAGATATTGACACATTTAAACGGTTAACTTAACGGAAGTTATATATTGAAATAATTATATATTCGAAAATTATAACGTAAATATGTTAGAAAATCATTACAAAAAAGCCATTGTGTTTCAACACTTCTGGTGTCTTATCAAGTGATGGTGTTGAATGTATAAATAAAGAGTTTTATACTTGGGTATATATATATATATATATATATATATATATATACATATATATATATAATATCAGTAAAAGAAGTTTGGCACTTACCTTCAGCATCGCAACTGCAGAGGGTATCAGCAAATTACACACACACACACACACACACATATATATATATCAAAGTGAACATTAAATTCAACATTTAGAGGCGACAGTTTGTTTCATGCTAGACGCAATGCACAGGGGTACTCGTGGCCTGACGATTGCGTCCATCATGAAACAGACTGTCGCCTCTAAATGTTGACTTCAATGTTCACTTTTATATTTACACACGCTCTATCTCTGATTGTCAGCACTTTAGCCCATAAATATAGCACACCTTAAGACTATATTTCTTCATATATAATAATAATAATAATAATAATAATAATAATAATAATAGACTCTCTCGTCGGTTTCGACGTATGAGGATCTGCCAGCTTATTGATTTAGTTATGAAAGATTATGCGATAATCTTAAGTGGCATTTAAGACCCGCTAGTGATTTACAAAGGAGGCCACATATGGAGCAGGTGTGAGAATTGTGAGATGAGATCACTGTTAGATTCGCTGACCTTTTAGATCTTGCCCTCGCTTCTTGAAGATGATTCAGACAAGCAGATTGAAAATTGCTGAGT
The DNA here is from genome assembly GCA_963932145.1 of Acanthosepion lycidas. Taxonomy (NCBI): domain Eukaryota; kingdom Metazoa; phylum Mollusca; class Cephalopoda; order Sepiida; family Sepiidae; genus Acanthosepion; species Acanthosepion lycidas. Next base: position 67,368,785 of record OZ010614.1, read on the forward strand.
CCACTAAAACACTTTGATCTCTATTCTACCCGCTACAAAGCTAAGCGCTTAAGGGTGTTATGTGGTATATTAACTGCTGACAAGTTGCTTTTCAGCTTGTCTTTGTATCTTAGCCATGGGCGTCCTACATTCCTGTAGCCCTGATCTAACTGGCTCTACATTAGGATCTTGGGTATACTGTCATCAGACATTCTCAAGACATGACCAGTCTTAGTCTATATATATATCGGGCCCCTACGACCTTAATGAATTGTGGGATCTGTTGTTGCGAGAAAGGATTGGATAAGTGTTCCTTAGATAAATCTGACATGAAGGGGATTTTGAGCTGCCATTGTGAAAAATATTTTTTCTTCTTACAGTGAGGTTCACCCTGTACAAGGCCAGGAGGATCACTCGAGGTAGAGGGTTATGGAGTAAGACACATAGATTATGCGGATTGGTGGGGAAGATAACGATTAATACTAGACTTGAACAGATATGTAATGATGAGGAAAACATCCTCTTCGAAGTCATTTCTTGACATACAGGTTGAAACTAGTGGAACTAAGGAATGTAGCGATAGGGCTATGCAGCGATGGAAATATCGATATAGCATTGAGAGGCCTTGCTTCTGTGAGAAATAGTTTGTCCCCGACAAGGACGCAGAGACGCTTTTGGACTCTATCAAGGACTGGTCAGTTCATGCCCAAATATGGCAGCAGGACTCCGTTTTCGGCCTGATGTGGCTCTTGTAAAGTTAGAGGATAGCACGAGGATATATTTCCTGCAACAACTAATGCAACCACATTACTTTAACTCAAGAGAAAACACTGGTAGAGGGGGTTACAGTTTCAGCTAGCCTAATGAAAAACGTGATTTACAGTGTCTCGTTGTAAAAGCTTAGGTTTGGACTGGGGCTACTTTTTAAACCGGAGTTATTAGCAATCAGAGAAAATCAGTTCAATGGGATATTTTTTTCTATTAACTTATTGAATGATTCATTCATTCATTCTTTAATGGACTATATGCACGCTTCTGTCACGTGATCATTTTTCGCCGAGATAATCACTTGTTGGACGCCATTTTTTCTCGAGCGCCATTTCTTGGCAGACGTCCGTTAATTAAACCTTTTAAATCACATTGAGTCGTGTCGAATTGTAAAGAATGAAAGGTTAAAAAGTAAAAAAGAAATTTCCACTTTTACAATAAACGGTCATGATAACAGTTGTGGTTAATATTTTAAAATTTTTGTCCAGTGGCCAATTTGCATAAAAAAGAACCAAGAAAAAAAAACTGGGGAAACATGGAACTTTGTACATTATTTACATTATTCGGACTATTGTCCTCATCTTTGTCGCCATATTTATTACAACGTTTCGGCCTTTCAGTATCTGTCTATATTTCTGAGATGAGGTATTATGTACACTATTTACATTATTCGGACTATTGTCCTCATTTTGTCGCCATATTTATTACAACGTTTCGGCCTTTCAGTATCTGTCTATATTTCTGAGATGAGGTATTATGTACACTATTTACATTATTCGGACTATTGTCCTCATCTTTGTCGCCATATTTATTACAACGTTTCGGCCTTTCAGTATCTGTCTATATTTCTGAGATGAGGTATTATGTACACTATTTACATTATTCGGACTATTGTCCTCATCTTTGTCGCCATATTTATTACAACGTTTCGGCCTTTCAGTATCTGTCTATATTTCTGAGATGAGGTATTATGTACACTATTTACATTATTCGGACTATTGTCCTCATCTTTGTCGCCATATTTATTACAACGTTTCGGCCTTTCAGTATCTGTCTATATTTCTGAGATGAGGTATTATCTACACTATTTACATTATTCGGACTATTGTCCTCATCTTTGTCGCCATATTTATTACAACGTTTCGGCCTTTCAGTATCTGTCTATATTTCTGAGATGAGGTATTATGTACACTATTTACATTATTCGGACTATTGTCCTCATCTTTGTCGCCATATTTATTACAACGTTTCGGCCTTTCAGTATCTGTCTATATTTCTGAGATGAGGTATTGTGTACACTATTTACATTATTCGGACTATTGTCCTCATCTTTGTCGCCATATTTATTACAACGTTTCGGCCTTTCAGTATCTGTCTATATTTCTGAGATGAGGTATTATGTACACTATTTACATTATTCGGACTATTGTCCTCATCTTTGTCGCCATATTTATTACAACGTTTCGGCCTTTCAGTATCTGTCTATATTTCTGAGATGAGGTATTGTGTACACTATTTACATTATTCGGACTATTGTCCTCATCTTTGTCGCCATATTTATTACAACGTTTCGGCCTTTCAGTATCTGTCTATATTTCTGAGATGAGGTATTATGTACACTATTTACATTATTCGGACTATTGTCCTCATCTTTGTCGCCATATTTATTACAACGTTTCGGCCTTTCAGTATCTGTCTATATTTCTGAGATGAGGTATTATGTACACTATTTACATTATTCGGACTATTGTCCTCATCTTTGTCGCCATATTTATTACAACGTTTCGGCCTTTCAGTATCTGTCTATATTTCTGAGATGAGGTATTATCTACACTATTTACATTATTCGGACTATTGTCCTCATCTTTGTCGCCATATTTATTACAACGTTTCGGCCTTTCAGTATCTGTCTATATTTCTGAGATGAGGTATTATGTACACTATTTACATTATTCGGACTATTGTCCTCATCTTTGTCGCCATATTTATTACAACGTTTCGGCCTTTCAGTATCTGTCTATATTTCTGAGATGAGGTATTATGTACACTATTTACATTATTCGGACTATTGTCCTCATCTTTGTCGCCATATTTATTACAACGTTTCGGCCTTTCAGTATCTGTCTATATTTCTGAGATGAGGTATTATGTACACTATTTACATTATTCGGACTATTGTCCTCATCTTTGTCGTCATATTTATTACAACGTTTCGGCCTTTCAGTATCTGTCTATATTTCTGAGATGAGGTATTATGTACACTATTTACATTATTCGGACTATTGTCCTCATCTTTGTCGCCATATTTATTACAACGTTTCGGCCTTTCAGTATCTGTCTATATTTCTGAGATGAGGTATTATCTACACTATTTACATTATTCGGACTATTGTCCTCATCTTTGTCGCCATATTTATTACAACGTTTCGGCCTTTCAGTATCTGTCTATATTTCTGAGATGAGGTATTATCTACACTATTTACATTATTCGGACTATTGTCCTCATCTTTGTCGCCATATTTATTACAACGTTTCGGCCTTTCAGTATCTGTCTATATTTCTGAGATGAGGTATTATGTACACTATTTACATTATTCGGACTATTGTCCTCATCTTTGTCGCCATATTTATTACAACGTTTCGGCCTTTCAGTATCTGTCTATATTTCTCGGACTATTGTCCTCATCTTTGTCGCCATATTTATTACAACGTTTCGGCCTTTCAGTATCTGTCTATATTTCTGAGATGAGGTATTATGTACACTATTTACATTATTCGGACTATTGTCCTCATCTTTGTCGCCATATTTATTACAACGTTTCGGCCTTTCAGTATCTGTCTATATTTCTGAGATGAGGTATTGTGTACACTATTTACATTATTCGGACTATTGTCCTCATCTTTGTCGCCATATTTATTACAACGTTTCGGCCTTTCAGTATCTGTCTATATTTCTGAGATGAGGTATTATGTACACTATTTACATTATTCGGACTATTGTCCTCATCTTTGTCGCCATATTTATTACAACGTTTCGGCCTTTCAGTATCTGTCTATATTTCTGAGATGAGGTATTATGTACACTATTTACATTATTCGGACTATTGTCCTCATCTTTGTCGCCATATTTATTACAACGTTTCGGCCTTTCAGTATCTGTCTATATTTCTGAGATGAGGTATTATCTACACTATTTACATTATTCGGACTATTGTCCTCATCTTTGTCGCCATATTTATTACAACGTTTCGGCCTTTCAGTATCTGTCTATATTTCTGAGATGAGGTATTATCTACACTATTTACATTATTCGGACTATTGTCCTCATCTTTGTCGCCATATTTATTACAACGTTTCGGCCTTTCAGTATCTGTCTATATTTCTGAGATGAGGTATTATGTACACTATTTACATTATTCGGACTATTGTCCTCATCTTTGTCGCCATATTTATTACAACGTTTCGGCCTTTCAGTATCTGTCTATATTTCTGAGATGAGGTATTGTGTACACTATTTACATTATTCGGACTATTGTCCTCATCTTTGTCGTCATATTTATTACAACGTTTCGGCCTTTCAGTATCTGTCTATATTTCTGAGATGAGGTATTATGTACACTATTTACATTATTCGGACTATTGTCCTCATCTTTGTCGCCATATTTATTACAACGTTTCGGCCTTTCAGTATCTGTCTATATTTCTGAGATGAGGTATTATGTACACTATTTACATTATTCGGACTATTGTCCTCATCTTTGTCGCCATATTTATTACAACGTTTCGGCCTTTCAGTATCTGTCTATATTTCTCGGACTATTGTCCTCATCTTTGTCGCCATATTTATTACAACGTTTCGGCCTTTCAGTATCTGTCTATATTTCTGAGATGAGGTATTATGTACACTATTTACATTATTCGGACTATTGTCCTCATCTTTGTCGCCATATTTATTACAACGTTTCGGCCTTTCAGTATCTGTCTATATTTCTGAGATGAGGTATTGTGTACACTATTTACATTATTCGGACTATTGTCCTCATCTTTGTCGCCATATTTATTACAACGTTTCGGCCTTTCAGTATCTGTCTATATTTCTGAGATGAGGTATTATGTACACTATTTACATTATTCGGACTATTGTCCTCATCTTTGTCGCCATATTTATTACAACGTTTCGGCCTTTCAGTATCTGTCTATATTTCTGAGATGAGGTATTATGTACACTATTTACATTATTCGGACTATTGTCCTCATCTTTGTCGCCATATTTATTACAACGTTTCGGCCTTTCAGTATCTGTCTATATTTCTGAGATGAGGTATTATCTACACTATTTACATTATTCGGACTATTGTCCTCATCTTTGTCGCCATATTTATTACAACGTTTCGGCCTTTCAGTATCTGTCTATATTTCTGAGATGAGGTATTATCTACACTATTTACATTATTCGGACTATTGTCCTCATCTTTGTCGCCATATTTATTACAACGTTTCGGCCTTTCAGTATCTGTCTATATTTCTGAGATGAGGTATTATGTACACTATTTACATTATTCGGACTATTGTCCTCATCTTTGTCGCCATATTTATTACAACGTTTCGGCCTTTCAGTATCTGTCTATATTTCTGAGATGAGGTATTGTGTACACTATTTACATTATTCGGACTATTGTCCTCATCTTTGTCGTCATATTTATTACAACGTTTCGGCCTTTCAGTATCTGTCTATATTTCTGAGATGAGGTATTATGTACACTATTTACATTATTCGGACTATTGTCCTCATCTTTGTCGCCATATTTATTACAACGTTTCGGCCTTTCAGTATCTGTCTATATTTCTGAGATGAGGTATTATCTACACTATTTACATTATTCGGACTATTGTCCTCATCTTTGTCGCCATATTTATTACAACGTTTCGGCCTTTCAGTATCTGTCTATATTTCTGAGATGAGGTATTATCTACACTATTTACATTATTCGGACTATTGTCCTCATCTTTGTCGCCATATTTATTACAACGTTTCGGCCTTTCAGTATCTGTCTATATTTCTGAGATGAGGTATTATCTACACTATTTACATTATTCGGACTATTGTCCTCATCTTTGTCGCCATATTTATTACAACGTTTCGGCCTTTCAGTATCTGTCTATATTTCTGAGATGAGGTATTATGTACACTATTTACATTATTCGGACTATTGTCCTCATCTTTGTCGCCATATTTATTACAACGTTTCGGCCTTTCAGTATCTGTCTATATTTCTGAGATGAGGTATTATGTACACTATTTACATTATTCGGACTATTGTCCTCATCTTTGTCGTCATATTTATTACAACGTTTCGGCCTTTCAGTATCTGTCTATATTTCTGAGATGAGGTATTATGTACACTATTTACATTATTCGGACTATTGTCCTCATCTTTGTCGTCATATTTATTACAACGTTTCGGCCTTTCAGTATCTGTCTATATTTTCTGAGATGCGGTATTATGTACATTATTTACATTATTTGGACTACTGTCCTCAAGGACACGTGGCACAGTGGATAAAGTCGTTGGTTAGATCCAGTGACAGGACCCAAAAAGTCTGAGTTCAATACCCGGTTAAGACAGTGGAGAACTTTCAGAGGGAAATTAGCAAGAGATAACTGATAACTGACATCCATCAAACATGGCACGTCTAGTGAGCGAAATAAAGGGTTCAGTTCGAAATTCCAACCAACTGAAGAAGGCCGGAGCGTACAACAGCCGAAACGTTGTGATAAATATGGCGACAAAGATGAGGACAATAGTCCGAATAATGTAAATAATGTACATAATACCTCATCTCAGAAATATAGACAGACTCTGATGGATCTATGTATCCGGAAAAAAAAAAAAAAAAAAAAAAAAACGGAGTGTCAAAAGGATTGTTTTTTTCTTGACACCACTATTATTATTATAATTACCTTCACTCCTCTGCGAGCTATGATTACAATTGTAATAAAATCTAAGCATATGAAAGTGAATTTATACATTTTCTTTGTACTTGAGAATTGACAAAAATAAAAAAAAAAAATTATTAATTATTTACATTATTTATTCATTGTATTATTTATTGACTGCTTGGCAAAAAAAAACGGCTAACTGCCTTCTTCACAGTTTCATGTGGATGCCAAAGATGGCGCCAAACTCGCTCAGAAAAAATCTAAACTGTCAGCCTTGTACAACAGATTTATTGCATCAACCACATAGACTGACGCTACACAATCATGAACAAATAAGGGAGTGGCTACACAATCATGAACAAGCAACTGTAGCAGATAACAGAAAAAGAAGACGATATTCAGTCACCCCCCCCCACGAGGGCGTCATGTGGCACAAGGCCTTTTTAACGTGGGATCTCCGAGCCAGTGGGCTCGGCCAAAAATATGCCCATTGAACCCGTATAAACGGGTTCAGGGTCGGTTTACCTTCCCGAAAGAGAATCCACCCTTCGGCGTAGCCTCTTTCGGGTTCCTCCCCGACCGAAGGCAGGGAGTTCAACCGAACAGCTGGTCAAGAGTTGAGCGACTGACAAGAAGACTCGAAGACTTTCAACTCCAGCAATAGATGAAATGGGTAGCTCACGTCACTCGAAGAGAAACTGATGACATAATCAAGATGCTGACATTCCACACAACCCCAAACAAAAGCCAAGGAAGGAAACACCCATCAAAATTGGAAACAGTGACTGAACTTGAGAAACGTTTTCTCCTGAACTTTTCAACTGACATCAAGTGTAAATGCTTGGTTAAGGGATGTTAAATGTTTCCTTATAAGGAAACGGCTAATATTACTATCCCCCTCCCAATATTCAGCTTTACTTACTGTATGAATTCCAAAAGGGTATTATTGAAACAGAAACATGTAAAAACATTTGTGCTGTGTACCCAGGTACAGTGAAGTAAAAGTCAGTTGATGTTTAAGAAGTTTTAAAAATGACAATTCTAACATATTTGACAAGCCTTGCATTGGGAGACAACCCAGTCAGATTGAAGAATTTTTAAAAGAGACATTTGAATTTAATCCACATAGAAGCAACAGAGATTTGACACAAAACTTAATTTGTCATGTTTACCTGCTTATAAACATCTCAAGTGAATTGGCAAAGGTAATTATAATATACTAAACATGTCAAATAACTCAGTATATGGATAAGATATAACAAATTTAGCCTCAAGGTTAAGGAAATTAAACATAGACTATGTTGTGCTAAGAGTAGTTTCGCCCAATACCGCAAGTTGCTACAAAACTAAAACATGTTCTTAAATAGTCTCATCAGATCAAAAGCCAAGGAAGGAAGCCCCCATCAATACTGGAAAGCAACTGGTCTTGAGAAATTTTTCCCCTGGAAAATTGTTTTAAGAGAAAGGTTTTATAAATTTCAATCGACATCAAGTGTAAATGTTTGGTCAAGGGATGCTTCCCTGATAACTGCAACCTTCAAAAATTTAAATGTAACGTCAATCATCATCTTTTGATGCCTTGAGACCAATTATTTTTGTCTCAATCCCCCGCCTTATACCCAGTCTTTTCTCTTACTTTCACTTTCTGTAACCCTTTGCGTAACCCTTGTTTGGGATGAAAAGCTTTAAAAATTACTTTCCGAAAAACATAATACTTTTTCTTTTTTTCTTTTTTTTTTTTTTTTTGAAAATCATTTCACCACAAGCAAGGTGATAATACCACGAAAACACAAAGGATTACTTTTTTTTTTTTTACTAATGTTCACCCGAGGACCAAGAGCCACTCACGGTAGAGGATTACTTTGTGCAGGTGTATGAACATAAGAAAGGGCAAGAAGTGAAGTTCTTGGGAGCTACGCAGGAAGAAGTCAAGACTTAATTAGTGAATAACATTTCAGTGTTCCATCTGAAACTTTAGAAGGAACCGTAAACCCAATCCTAAACAAGAAACAAGAGATAAACCTCTACTCTTGCTCAAAAGAATAGGGAGGAGTGTGAATGGGGCGATAAGCGAACCTATCTACTGCGAGTGGAAGAGAATGAGAAGACTTTGAGGAGACAGGACAATAAAAGAACAGAAAATAATGGGTGACTGACGTTACATTTAATTTTTTAAGATTGTAGGTGACGATAAAAAGAACTATTAGGACATAACTTGTGGTTACATCTAGTTATTTAAGCAGTAAAATGATGAGACCTAATAGCCAATCAAGTAGCACGCTTAAATTAACGCGGTCGAGGTACCAAGGAGACAAAAGCTCATTGGAACAATTGCCATGAAAACATTTCCAGAAAAGACAGAAGAAAACCCCGTCACGACGGTGGGAAATAAAATTTTGAGCGAGAAAATTAAATCAGGTATGGCTTGTCATGTATAGAGGGAAACGGATACCCATCAGCCCCTGTGAAAAGAAGTAAGAACATGAGACAGAGAAGAAAACCGAAGAGTCATATATTTGAAAGAATCGGTAAATATGGTAGGCTGTGATGACCTCCTTTGTAGGCCTAGCATCGAAATAAATGCAATATGAGTGGCGTTAGTAAAGAAAAACAAAGAAATTACAACAAGGCTTCCATAGCATCAGTAAAAAAAAAAACAAACAAAAACGCGATGAATACACTTAAGCTCTAGACTCATGATTGTCCTACAGCCCAGTAGATTAAAGCGTTCGTTCGTGAATTTGGTGACAGACATTGTGAGTTCAATCCCTGATTTGGCTAGTATAGAGTGCCACGCATCGGAAACGGCGAGCTATTAACTGAGCAGTACTAAATAAGAACAAGACTAGATATCCGTAGACATGGAAAGAGGAACGAGAATAATATACTTCATATGCTAACTGAAGAGGTTATATGTATCGCCAAAGACCTGAAGAAGGCCGTTGGTTACAATGGCCGAAACGTAGGGGTAACAACAACAATAATGAAGGTTATAGTTCAAATGTAAATAAGGAACATTTCTCATCCCAGAAATATCAGACAAAAAAATAAGATAACTTTATTTCACGACGTTTCGGCTGTTGTACACTACGGTCATCTTCGGGTGATATTTTTTGGAATTTCGAACCGAAACTTTTATTTAGTTCATTGAGAAAGATTGTTTTAATTTCGCGTACCATACCTTTGAATATCTCAGTTTTGTTCTCTCAGCTGAGGCTAGGGATTGAGTACATGCCTCAGTGGATAAAAACGTTGGTTGATTGATCCTAAAAGTGACTTGACACAAAGAGTTGTCAGTTTATGGCTCTCCACAATTTTTTATCCTTTGTAGGTCGTAATAAATTTTGTCTTTTTGTTATCTCTCCTAAACCTTACTTCGCCATCTATTTACTCAAGCTTGTTGTTCTTCTATGTACCGTGTCCATTCAGGACGTTGACAATCATAACTCTCTACAACTTCCTGTCTTTCGTAGCTCTTAAAAATTTAGTCTTTTTTATTTCTTCTAAACCCTGTTCCGCCATCCATTAACCAAATCTTACTAAGTATATGGTTTTCCTCTCTCCCTTTTGCCTCCAATCTGTCCTGTGTGTATCAAATTTCCCAAGCCCTCTTTCCTCATTTCAACTGTCTCTTCCTGATTGTAAGTATAAATGTCTTTTTTGTTTCTATTGTCTCTAGAACTTCGTCGTTGCTCACATGTTCGGTCCATAGTATCCTCAGAATCCTTCTGTAGAACCAGGTTTCAAGTCTCCACTGTTTTTTGGGGTTTTTTTTGTGTTTTTTTTTTGTTTTTTTTGTAAGAATGAAGTTCACTCTATACAAGGCCCGGGGGCCACTCGAGGTAGAGGGTTACAGAGTAAGAGGTAGAGTTTATGCAGATAAGTGGGGAAGATAACGGTTAACCCTTAACTTGAAGCGATTAAAATTGTAGTGATCGGGGAAACATCCCCTTGGGAGTTGGTTCCACAGAACAGCGGTTCGTAGAAAGAAGCTGCTTGAGTGGAACTTACATCTCACCAAGGAAAACGAAGGGAATGAGGGTGGTCCGCTACAGTGTACCTAACATGGCGGATCTTAAGCACAGAAGTTAGAACTGGTGGGGCTAAAAAATGTAGTTTATCAGAATACTTTCCATGGAAGTAATTATAGTGGCTTGGCATATGCCGTCTGTCATAGAGAGGCTAGAGGGTGGAAAATAATTTGTCACCCACAATGACTCCCACAGGCTTCTGGACTCAATACCGGAAAATGTACATTCATCAGTCTAAACATGACAACAGTACTCCATTTTAGGCCTGGTATAGCTCTAATGATAGAGGGCAGTACAAGGAGTCAGGTACTTCCTGCTAAAGTACAGGGAAGCGCATGTCAGACAATTTCTGTGGCCACATCACCGCTTGCATCTAGCCACCTACCTCCACAAACTACAGCCCCATGATTATTATTTGTTTGAGCACAGTTGAGCAAAAGACCAACAAATCTTGTAACACCAAAGATGGACTGAAGGCAAGGATTACGACATCATTCATTCACCAACTTAAACAAGGAGACTGTCTAGAAGAGTCGCAGGAAATTCCGAAGTCGTCTGGTGGGCGTGGTTGAAGCCAATGGCGATTTAATGTGAGACATTCTCTTTTTTGTATGTTAGTGACCCAAATGTCTTCCTTGAACTGGCAGTGAAAAAGTTCTGCGTAAAGGGTAATAAAACAATTAAAATTTGTCTGAAAAAGGGTTGTGGAAAGATATCTGTATTCTTATCTTTTAATGACCCCTGTGTGTTCTTAGGTCTATTTCCATTGTTTTTTTTTTTTTTTTTTTTTTTTGTGTGTTTTTGTCAGCATGCGTATGTAAACATATATGGCCTCTCAATACATACATACTGTCTTATTATAAGAAATTAGGATACACATATACATATATATATATATACACACAGACAAACATACACACACACACACATACACATACACATACATACATACCTATGTTGTGTAGGGTTCGCTTATGTATCCGTGAGTGGTCTTGTGTTTCTCTGTTCTTTTTAATATATACATTTTTCTCTCGTTGGAACAATTATAACCTCTTCCCTTTATATATATATATATATATATATATATATATATATATATATATGTGTGTGTGTGTGTGTGTGTGTGTGTGTGTTTGTGTGTATAGTGAGAGTGAGGGAAGGGGGAGAGAGAGAGGTGTATACACGATGGAGTCTGATTACCTTGATCAGGTGCGAACGAATATTAACTAATTTAGCAATTCTATTACCTGAAGAAACCCGTTGTCCCCAGCGGTGAATGTTCGTCGTCCGATTACTGTTTTCATGTCGTGTCTGCTAGAATCATTAGTGTATATTTCATTCCGAGGATTTTTTGGCAACTGAACAAGTTACGAAGCATACTTAGAGCGAAGAGACAGATTGCAGCAGGGTGGTACTCATGTCACTCTATGTCACGGGTAATACTTAACGCATCATAGTCAATCGGCCCTTTAAGGGAATAAAATTGTAATCTATACCGTCAACAGAACAATGGGATAAGAGTGAGGCTCAACGAAAACACTGCAATAATGTCTCTCCACAACATCCTATCGCTTGTAACCCTTAACAGTGTTTCTCCCTTTGCGATGACTCTTACCTGTCTACATCCAGCAACAAGGCCACTGATCGGGAGATTGGAGGTTCTGAGGTTCGTGGAACCACCTCTTAATTGCTGTTGTTTTCAGCTCCACCCTAAACCGGGTGGTAGCACCTGTTAGGGTCCCAGCTATTTGCAATGAATGGACTCCGAATAAAAAATAAAAACATTAGGAAAATAAAAAACTAAAAATAGTATAAATACCAATGATATTTTTTTTTTATAAAAAAAATTGTAGTGAAATTATCAGCGATACATTAAAAATAAAATAATGACCAATCCATTTTTATAATAAAATAGAAGATAAGGAATACATTATGACAAAATAAAAAATCAACAAAAAAATTAAAACAATTTGCTATGATTAACCTCATTTCTTGTAAGGAGAAACACGCTTTCACACCTTATTATTTAGATTATTTAGTTTAAATGAAATGCAGGTAAATACATCCTCGTGAATCATACCCGCTCGGCCCGGTGGCTAGGATCAAAGTGTAGTATCTATGCTTTGTGAGCTGCCGAGTCGGGTGTCTGTCGAACTCCCTGCTTGCAGGGAGGAACCCTGACGTAGCTCCGCCGAAGGGTAGGGTTGCGTTGGGGGAGGTTGACGGAACTGGCCCCCCTCGGGGGGTTTAGATGGTTATTTATTTTTGGCTGAGCCTACGGGCTCGGAGATACCCACATTAAAAAGGCCTTGTGCCACATTCGATCCCCGTGGGTGGATTGATAAATACCATCTATAAAAAGAATACCCGCCCGGCCCGGTGGCTAGGATCAAAGTGTAGTATCTGTGCTTTGTGAGCTGCCGGGTCGGGTGTCTGTCGAACTCTCTGCTTGCAGGGAGGAACCCTGACGTAGCTCCGCCGAAGGGTAGGGTTGCGTTGGGGGAGGTTGACGGAACTGGCCCCCCTCGGGGGGTTTAGATGGTTATTTATTTTTGGCTGAGCCTACGGGCTCGGAGATACCCACATTAAAAAGGCCTTGTGCCACATTCGATCCCCGTGGGGGGATTGATAAATACCATCCTCGTGCAAATTGATTTAAATGAATAAATCCCTTATTATTTACTTTTTTTTCGTATTTTTCCAATGAAACGTGTTATTACTTCGTATGTCCACTCCACGAAGTCGTTCCTTACAGATTGGCCACAGATTCTCGATTGGATTTAAATCATGAAAGTTTCCGAGCCAGTTTATAATACGTTGATTTGCTCACTGGTGAAGCTTGCCATTGTGGTCGTGCAGCGTTACAATTTTCTTAAGCCTCCTTGGAGTAATGTCCATCGCAGACAATAGCCGTAGGACAACTGATTGACAGTCGAGACAATGGTGTCTAAGCGTGATGAAAATCTGATTCAATCACAGATGACGCAATATTTTTCAAGGCCCAAAAAATTTCATCATACACCCCGAAAATAGATTCATATTGCATCACAGCACAGCAAATAGAAATCGATTACACCCTGTCACTCCAGGGGGTCTAAACCTGACCCTATGTTGAAAGAAAGGAAACTAAAGCAAATGTTTCAATTAATTTGCACACGGATGTAATTAAAATTTAATCATGAAATAATTTCATTCACTTGAATTAATTACAAAATTTGAATTTTCATATTTAGATTGCGGGATTAAATAACCCATAGAGGTGTTGATATGCCGCTAAACAAAAACAGCCAACCAATCAAATCCAACCTCCATCTCTTCAAACAAGCTCATCAGTTAGGTGACCCGTGGCTTTTCCATATATCTCTTGCCTTCGATATTTCCTGTGAAGGTCAAGTACTCAAAGCCTCATTATGGAACCACCAAATCTCGTCCTGATTAGGAGTAGCCGTAAGTTCTATGTTAACAGTTTCTTCACACGCACTTCTCGCTTGGGAAGCTCTCTTCCGGCTTCATACTTTCCATCAGACTTTGATCCTCTTTGATGTAATGTCTTCTTGATTTTATTGTTCTCGCTTCTTAATTTTTCATTTTTTTTTTATTCTTTCACAGTCGGTAACCCATGCTGTCTTAGTGGCTTTATTGCCTTGTATGGAGTGTAATGATTAAAAAAAATGTATTCTTTTTATTCGATTAATTCCTTCTCCGGTCTTCTTGTCTTGTCTGAAGGTCTAGGACGAAGTCTTAGCAGTACTTTTTTTTACTGAAACAGACGTTTAACGCATGAGTGTTATCACCTCATTTATCTGCCCTTCTTTCATTCATTTTCTCACTGAAACTAAGTAGCGTCTTTGATATGTCGTTTGTCTTCTCACGGACTCAAAACGGAATAGTTCATTATTTATGAGGTATTAGTTGGAGACATTAAACACTACTATCTTTCTTTCGCTCTTTCTTTCGCCCTTTCTTTCGTTCTTCCTTTTTTATTTTCTCACTGAAACCAAGTGGCGTCTTTGCTGTCTTTTTCTTCTGACTTGATCATTATTTATCAGGTATTAGGTGACGTTAAACATTTCTGACCAGATCTGTTTATTTTAATCTTTTTCATTTCCATTTTCTTTACCCCTCCGTGGATGGTTGCCAGTAGGAGAAAAGGACCAAGATGCAAATTGAAGATGTCTTGGAGTTTAAATATCTGGAAAGTGTTTAAAAGTGTTGACACCGAAATCCGAACGAACAGATTAGAGAAAGATGCCTTTCAAAAACTAAGCAGAGGACTAAAAAACACGAAAATTTCTTTAGAAAAAAAAAGAAGAAAGAATTCTGAGATGCTATGTTTTATTACAATGAATACTGGACAATCTCCACGCAGATGAAGGGAAGATTTGAGACAACAGAAATTTGGTTCTACAGAAGGATACTGAGAATTCTATATGGAGGGAGAATATAAGTATGAAGAAAATGGTAATAAAAAGGATTAAAATAGATCTGGTCAGAAATGATTAACGTCAGCTGCTAATACCTGAGAAATAATGGACTCTTCCGTTTTGATCACATCAGAAGACAAAAGACAAAAGACACCAAAGACGCTACTTGGTTTCAGTGAGAAAATAAAAGAAAGAAAAAAAAAAGAAAGGACGAAAGAAAGAACGGGAGAAAGAAAGAACGAAGGAAGGAAAAGATAGAAGTGAGTAACGTCTCCTACGAATAACTCATCTGCCTATATCTCTGAGATGAGGTACTATGATTACTCGCATTATTTACATTATTCGGACTGTTATCCTCATCTTCATTGCCATATTTACAACGTTTCGTCCGTTGTACGCTTGGGCCTTCTTCAGGTGATTTGATCTCTGAGATGAGGTATTATGATTACTTGCATTATTTACATTATTCGGGCTGTTATCCTCATCTTCATTGCCATATTCACAACGTTTCGGTCGTTGTACGCTCCGGCTTTTATATCTATGTCTCTCTATAGACCTATCTCTATCACTGAGATGAGGTATTATGATTACTTTTTTACATTATTCGAACATCCTCATCTTCATTGCCATATTCACAACGTTTCGGCCGTTGTACATTTCAGTCATCTTCAGGTGATTGGAATGTCGAACCCTTTATTTCGTCTAACGCGGTAGATTGATCTAGTTCTACGTGCCATGCCTCTTCTGGATGCGTCAGGTATTTCTCTTTAACTCAGCTCTCCAAGTTTTTGATTCACCGCTGCTATTTCCTAGTAATTAACTATTAATAATTAACTATTAACTATTTTGGTCTAGTCACTGGATCTAACCAACGTCTTTATCCACTGGGATAACCACCTGAAGAAGGCCGGATCGTACAACTGTCGAAACTTTGGGAATATGGCAATGAAGGATGAGGATAACATTCATCAGAATTTAAAGCAGGAAAACCGTGAAATTGTCACGGGTTAAAACTAGTTATTATTATTATTATTATTATTATTATTATTATTATTATTATTATTATTATTTGGTAAGTATTTTATTAGGTTGGTGCAAAAATAATGTCGTTTTTGACGTTAAAAAATACGTCAAAAAACGATATTATTTTTGCACCCACCTAATATATATATATATATATATATATATATATATATAGACAAAAACATTTTACTCACTACAAAGATGCAACTTTGTTTCGGTGCATTTCAACTGCTCCTCGACGGGGGTGAGAACTGAAAATGATCGGCAAGGAATCTTTCCAGACTAGTCATCATTTAACACCTAACCCATCCTTCACTAAATTGCTATCAACAAGCACTATTGTTTCACTTCGCCATCTTTTTACTTTATGTATATTGTTTCACAAGCAGAATTGTTCATAACGATTTTGGTTCTCACCAGTCGAGGTGCAATTGAAATGCACCGAAACGAAGTTGCATCTTTGTAGTGAGTAAAGTTTGTCTATATGATAAAATTATAATAAATAATTATTGCTCTACTATCAGTATCGAGCCCTCTTTTGGATTAAGGCTGTGAACGTTAGAATTTATATATTACTTTCGTTCTAATTGTATCGGATATATATATATATATATATATATATATATATATATATATATATTAGGTTGGTGCAAAAATAATGTCGTTTTTTGACGATTTTCTTGATTATCGTTCACCCATTTATCCAACTTTTTTGACTTCCCTATTTGCTTTAAATGGCGAACGACTGTTGAGTGGTCGACCTCGAGTTCAACAGCAACTTCTCGTGTGGTTTTGCGAGGATCGGCTTCAATTAAGGCTTTCAAATGTTCGTTATCAACCGCAGTCGGCCGGCCGCGACCGTCTTCATCTTCGAGGCTCTCGTCACCATTGCGAAATTTCTTGAACCACCGTTGTACCACACGTTCGTTAGTGGTTCCTGGGCCAAATGCATCATTGATATCACGACCTGTCTCGGCAGCTTTTCGGCCTAGTTTGAACTGGAACAAGAAAATCGTGCGGATTTGAATTTTGTCCATGCTGTCGAAAAGCCTGCAAAACAAAATGAATGAAGAGATTGAGAACGGTAACGAATAACACGATTCGATAGAGCGAAAAACGCGCTTCAAAATGATATATAACATGGCTATATATATCAATGAATTAATTCAGAAATTAAATTATAAAAGTAACATAGGTGAGAAAACGACATTATTTTTGCACCAGCCTAATAAATATTTTTTACATACTTACGAATGTTGTCATACTTACCTAACACATGCCGGGTAGGGTTTTACCATCTCTCAGTTGCGTCTCTGTCTTCGGGCAGAGTGTGACTCAATTGCGGCTCCGTCGGAGCACAGAGTCAAAACTGTGGAAAATCATACAGTGATGTGCCCGGTTCTGGGGAACACATGCCCGAGGCTGCACCTTTTCATTGGACTAGAGAGAGGGGTCAGTTCTCACATCGAAGCCAGCGCAACCGACGGTTAACGGGGCTTGTGGAATTTTTGTTCTTGGCCCGAGTGTACGTGCTCGGCTTCCCCACGTTAAAAACCGGCCTTGTGTCACAACCAGTGGGGAATCCTGGATAAATATACTTCCGAATATTGGTTTCCTGTGCTGATTGTTTGTTGTTTGGTTTGCTTAATAATAGCTTCGACTATTTTGGGTTTCTCTTTACCCAAACAACCATCCTTGTTGTAAACAACAATAAGAAATTAACTAACTCTCTTGTAACCAGATGTACCGTAGCAATGAACAGGATGAAAAAAGCTATTAAAATATAATTCATCGCTACACTTAAAGATTATTACTCATCTTAGATTAATCATGCATTCGTGTAGCAGAATTAGAACAGGTTTCTGCCTTATAATAATGCTTACTCTGTACAATGCCTAAGAGCCACTCGAGGTAGAGGACTATATTCATTTTTCAGGTAATTTCTTTTTTTAAGCCCTGCGCTAATAAGAATTTACCGAATAGTTATATTTAGGTGTAAACCTAAATATAGCACCTGCCCAAAGACAGGGACTTAACTGAGAGATGATAAAACCCTACCCGGCATGTGTCAGGTAAGTATGACAACATTCGTAAGTATGTAAAATACTTACGAAATAATTATAACTAGTTTTAACCCGTGATAATCTCACGGATTTCCTATTTCAAATTTCTGATGAATCTTAATCCTTAAGTTAATGATTGAATCAAAATTTTGATAAAAATCTACCGCTTTGATGTTATCGACAATAAAAGTTCGGACTCATTCACGTCGCGGATGCCATTATTGGCGTTGTTTGCCTTTATTTGCTACTGAATTGACATTATCTTGTATTGATTATTACACACGCAATGAGTCCTCAGTTGCGCAGTAATTGAAGTAAGTAAGATCAATAAAAAAGGCCGTCAACAAGATAATTCAGTCAGTCGTTCAAGTGGATCTCGGTAGACCGGCTGATCGGTTGAACTCTCTGCCTTCGGGCGGGGAGAAACCCGAACGAGGCTACGCCGAAGGGCGGAGTCTCGTTCGGGGAGGTAAACTGACTCTGAACCCGTTTATACGGGTTCAAAGGATATATTTTTTGGCCGAGCCCACAGGCTCGGAGATCCCACGGGCTCGGAGATCCCACGTTAAACCGGCCTTGTGCCACATGACACCCTCGTGGGGGGGGGTGACTAAATACTAGTCGTTCAAGTCGATCGGCTGATCGGTTGAACTCTCTGCCTTCGGGCGGGGAGGAACCCGAAAGAGGCTACGCCGAAGGGCGGATTCTCTTTCAGGGAGGTAAACCGACCCTGAACCCGTTTATACGGGTTCAATGGGCATATTTTTGGCCGAGCCCATGGGCTCGGAGATCCCACGTTAAACCGGCCTTGTGCCACATGATGCCCACGTGGTGGTGGTGGGGGGGTTACTAAATATAGTCAGCAAGATAATCTTCCACGCATGTCTATTCAGCAGCGAATGTATGCAAACAATACTAGTAGTGCCGTATCAGCCAACGACCTGAATAAGTCCGAAATGTTATTGTCGATGACTTTAAAATGGTAGATTTTAGCAAAATTTCTTTGTTAGTCTCAAATTAAGCATGTAAAATTACACCTAGATATAACTATTCGAAAAAAATTTATTTGATACTTAGCGCGAGGCTTAAAAAGCAAAAATCTTTGTTAGTCTCGGCCTCGTCATCATACTCAAATTACATTATGTAGTACAGGAAACCCCAACCCATGAGTACGGCTAATGTCTACGTCACTAACTATAAAAAAATCAATTTTCAATTCAGTTCCATACGGGATACACCCGTAGGCGATCAATTATCTTTCGATACATGACTGATGAGGCAGATTTTTTTCAGCAGTAGGTTGCCATTTCTTTCTGTGATCGATCAGTCGCTATCCAAAGCTATAGAACCCGGTCTGTCCTGCTATTTACCCATATCTGGAGGAAAGCGAAGAGGATTCATACCTTTCCGAGGGTATTAGCACGTAAGTGAATGTAATGGATTCGACTGGAATTCGAACTCGGCTCTCCGATTCCTTAATCCGAGCCGCTATCCATTACAGCGTGCTCCCAATTAATATGGACTGAATAATGTTTAAACACACTAATCGGGGGATGTATGCCACACTGAAATCCATCATTTGTTTTTCTTTGTTTAGAATGATCTTTTCCGTTTCTCATTTCCTTGCTTACCTTTTGAAAGTCTTCTTACGCTGTTCCAATCTCGGTGTGGCATATTTCATCCTCTGTTAAAACGATTCCCAAATATTTGAACTTCAGCACCTGGTGTTTATATCTCCATTTTATAACTCACATCTCGTCCTTTTTTTTTTTTTTGCTGATCGCCATTCTTTCTGTTTTTGTTTGTGGTTAGTCCTTTCTTCTTGACTTCTTTTAACACCTTCATCTACGAGGTCTTGTAGTCTCTCTTCCTAGTTGAGCAATAACACTGTGTCATATTATATAGTTAAGATTACGCCCGCCGATAATAAACCCTATCAGGTTCACTAATTCCATTAGGATAACGTCGCCGTAGAGGTTGGGAAAATCTGGGGAGAAGACACATCCTTGTCTCACGCCCCTTTCAATGTTTTTTTGTGTAGCATCTCAATTCATTTTCTAACTACCGAACATCAAATTGTATACAAATGGACCAATTATGACATTTTGTTAGTTTGACCTTAATCTTTTGAACTTGAAGGTCATCTGATAAAAACATCACACTTATTTGTTAAAATGATAAGGAGTTAAGGGCTTTGGGCAACATTAGTGTCATAGAGACGGGGCAATTTTATTGTCCTAAATTGGACCACCTTTAAAAGATAGTTATATTTAAGTAGACAACCTTTGGAAGTTTTCAGAATTAAACTTTCAAAGTTGTTAATTTACTACAGAAAGACAAATTTATCTTTCGACTGCACTTGATTTTGTCATTAAGGTCTTTAATATGACATGTTATTTCCGGCCCTAAATCCCAATTTTGGTTTTCTCTACTGAACAAATACAAAATGTTTTGGTCTCATGCTTAACAACGTTTCCTACCGAAACTAGTATTCTTTGTTCGAGCCTACTTATAAAGATATACTATACAATGCTGATTTTCCAGGTAGAATGTACTTTCTACACCCACCGTCTATATTCTGTCTAGTTAAGCTTAGCAAATGTAGCATAATGGTTAGCAGCCAGGAACGAGAAATTGGAGGGCTGAGTTCGAATTCTAATCTTTCGTCACATTTACTTTCATAAATAACCTTGTAAAAGGCATGAAACCATATCTAATCACTATTTTATTGATTTGACCTCAATTTCATGAACCTGAAGGTCATATGACCAAAATAACCCAGATCATTTATGAGAGGATAACGATTGGTGGGTTTTAGACAATATAGTGTTATAGAGACAAGAGAACAATTTTCCAGTATCGATGGGAGTTTCCTTCCTAACCTTTTGCTTGAAGTAGTGTAGAATGTCAATATCTTGATTATTTTATTATTTTTCTCTTCGAGTTACATGTCATATCCATTTTTGTTGTTGCTATTGTTGAAAGTCTTCCGGCTTTTGGAATTGATCATGAAAAAAATCAAGTGCATTGTCAATCGCTGTCTACTGTCTTCGTGATAACTCTTCTTTTGTTTTCGCTCCTTCATAATGTTTCTCTTTTTCCATATTCTTTCACACAATGTAATCCTTTGTGTCTCAGTGGCTTTATTGCCTTTCTTGGGGTGAAAAGAATATATCAACGAAAAGTAATGGTAATATTAACCGTTTCCTTATTTCAATGCTCTTTTCCTTATAAGGAAACATTTGACATTCATTGACAGTTTTTGTTGAAACTTATAAACATCTCTCTCTTAAAACACTTTCCAGAGAAAAAAAGGTTTCTCATGTCCAGTAGCTGTTATCGCTCTTGTCAGTATCGACGGAAGTTTCCTTCTCAAATTTATATTTAGAATATTATTGAATGTCTTTATTGTATTATCATTTTCACTTTGAGTTATGTGTCATATCCATTTTTGTTTTTGCTATTGTTGAAACGGAACAGTTGCATTAGAGCGGTTCAAGGAAAATTTGCCATAAATATTTTTGCCGTAGGTAAACTCGCCTCAGGATTTTTCGCCGCAGAAAATGTTGTCGTAAAGGATTTTTGCCGTAAGAAGATTTCGCCGGATTTTTTAAAATCTGGCTCACACTATTGTTACTTTGATTTAAACATTTTAATAAGCAAAGTTACAGGATCAAAATCCGACATTCATCCTCGTCTGTGAGAAGCGCAAAAATTTCAATTTCAGATTTAACGTTAAAATTTCTGTTAACATAATATCAGTTTGCCAATAATTTTCACTCAAGAATAATATATTATTTCAAACAAGCAACTTGAATACGCAAACGGCCGAAAGGTTGTGAATATGGCAATGAAGATGAGGATAACAGTCCGAATAATTTAAATGATGCAAGTAATCATAATACCTCTTCTCAGTGATCCAATCACCTGAAGAAGGCCGGAGCGTACAAAGACCGAAAGGTTGTGAATATGGCAATGAAGATGAGGATAACAGTCCGAATAATGTAAATGATGTAAGTAATCATAATACCTCTTCTCAGTGATCCAATCACCTGAAGAAGGCCGGAGCGTACAAAGACCGAAAGGTTGTGAATATGGCAATGAAGATGAGGATAACAGTCCGAATAATGTAAATGATGCAAGTAATCATAATACCTCTTCTCAGTGATCCAATCACCTGAAGAAGGCCGGAGCGTACAAAGACCGAAAGGTTGTGAATATGGCAATGAAGATGAGGATAACAGTCCGAATAATGTAAATGATGCAAGTAATCATAATACCTCTTCTCAGTGATCCAATCACCTGAAGAAGGCCGGAGCGTACAAAGACCGAAAGGTTGTGAATATGGCAATGAAGATGAGGATAACAGTCCGAATAATGTAAATAATGCAAGTAATAATACCACATCTCAGAGGTCAAATCATCTGAAGAAGGCCCAAGCGTACAACGGTCGAAACTTTGTAAACGTAAAACACCCGATCTTTCTAAAGAGACTGGAAAAATAGTCGGTTTATTATACTTCTCCAGTAAGTGCCTGACTCCCTGTGACCCCTACCTTTGCCATTTCCACATGGTCGAATCATCTCCATTTCCCTTTATATTCCATTAGTACGGACGAAGTGCCAAACGAACAAATTCTTCCCAAGAGTTGCTGATTTGGAGAACAGATTCCCGGTAGGATGATTTCCCGATCTCTATAATCTTGGCCGCTTCAAATCAAGGATTAACTGTTATCTTTCCTGCATAAACACATGAACTTCACTTTTTGTCTCCTTTTTTACTCTTATACAGCACCACACGTTACCTTCTACCTCGAGTGGCTCTTTGGTCATTTATTGGGTGAACATTAGTAGAAACATAATCTTAGAATACGATACGCAAGTAGCAGGATACTGATGACAGGCATAGAAAGAAAAAAGGTAGGAAAAGAAAGTGAGAAGAAAGGACTAACTATTAGTTGTAAGAAGACCAAATTCCTTCGTCATTCGTCAGAGGAAGGCCAGCTACAAATTGGAGGCGTTAGAAATGTTCGTTATCTGGAAAATGTCTCAGAATCTCTTCTTCTTTCTTTCTCTCTCTCTCTCTCTCTCTCTCTCTCTCTCTCTATATATATATATATATATATATATATATATATATATATATATATATATATATATGTATATGTATATATATATAACATTGTTCAACAAAAAAATTGAAATGGTGTCGAGACAACAAATATCTTTTTGAGGTAATTTGAGGGCGCTGAATCCGAAAATAACCTTACCTTTTCTTTCCTAACTTCCGTTTTTGCTGTATAGAAATGCCTCATTTTTGGAAGAATTTTTTTTCATTTGTTTTCTGTATATATCATATTGACCGATGGCAACATTTCTCAAAATAAAATTCTATAAACCTCTCAATTCTTATTTAAACCAACAAATATTGGTCTGCTTATTGAGAAATACTATTTTTGCAATAACAATCAAACCCAAAATCTTGGTCTATTCAATCATGTTATTTTTAAAAAATAACATGATTGAATATACCATGACCAACAAGTATTTTCATCAAATCATTTAATAAACTTACAGCAAAAATAAAACCTTCGTGAACATAAGAACTATGGTCATTTTTTCTCTTTCTTGATTGTCATGTTCAATGTTATTTAAATCCCTTTTGATACTCCAGCAGTATCGTGTACAATGGAATTGGTGTATTCAATTGAGATGTCTTTAGTTGGAGTTTCTTTCCGACTGTGAAAACAAAATGCTCTCAATGTGCTTGGTTTCCTTCTGTAGTGAAGGGATAAAAGTGATGGGATAAATTTATGAATATCAAACAGAAGATTTTAGGGGTTCATTTTTTGATGTCACCCTAATTTCCAGGTTTACTCAATTGTATTTCTGATAAAGTTTATCAGTTAATTTAAATTTTGGCGATGAATTGGAAAACTTTGGTACTTTTATTTTAAAATTTCTGACTCAAAAACACTTTCTTTAAAAAAATTATTTTAGGTGCTGACAGAAATTGCTCGACGTACCTGAAAATTGATGGGTTTTTACGGCCTTTATTTACTGAATTTTGCGATCAGCCAAGATCGTAAATAGATCTTTTTTTCCAAAAATGAGCAATTTAAATACAAAAAAGTGGTAGCTAACCATGAAAAACAAAGTTCATTTTCGGAATCAGCACCATCAAATTAGCTAAAAAATGTGTTTTCTTTTCTTGGCACCAAAAATCATGTTGACCTTTGTAATTAATGCATTCTGTCCTCTCACAGATTTTATCATTAAACTAGCAGTGGAACCCGGCGTTGCCCCGGGATGTAACAGTAAGAGATAGATCAAGTATCGACCATCATAAAGACTGAAAAATAAAATTGACAAAGATTATTGTTTAAGGTTGACGGACACGCATGTCTTAATTAGTTTTTTTTTTTTTTTTTTTTTTTTTTACAAATTGATCGAACACAAACTCAAACAAAAACATTGTTTTCAATCGTTATGAGTCTACCGATTGAATATAATTTTATTATAAACAATTGTCTTGTAAATGGAATTTTTAAAGCATTCTGAATGTAAAAATAAAGAAAAAAGTGTACAAGACAATAAGAAACACTACCTGCCAAAAAAAAAGTGAAGTTTTGTTGAAAGCGGTTGAAAAATGTAAGAAATCCGATCCCATATATAAACGAACAAACACACACACACACACACACACGCACACAAACAACCTGGGCTTTATAATAAGTATAACTCGATATGAGTTGTCCCCCTTTCATTCTCGTGATGCTTCTTAATCGTGTTTTCAAATTGATTTCGTGCAAAAACAATTGTGTTTTTCCAATTTGTGGCACTGTCAGAACCACCACAAAGTAATTTTATGTAGTCCTGTGAAGTTTTGTTGAAATCGGTTGAAAAATGTAGGAAATCCGATCCAATATATAAACGTACACACACGCACACATACAACGTGGGTTTTATAATAAGTATTATGAAAAGAGACGATTCCTTTTGTCTTTATTAATTTTTTTTTTCTTTACAGATATATTTTATTTATATCGAGCACATACACACAAACACAGACAAACAAACACACACAATGTGCGTGCGTAAATTTATTCATATAGTGTAAATATTTCCTTTCTAGTAGGTGCATATGGACATTATCGAAAATGTACTAAGTACGTACGCCAATAATAGTTTCACGTCAATATTAGCGTGAAACTTTTAGCAAACCCCGAGCTTGATATGTTTTTGATAAGATCCCAAAAACGATATGGTTACATTGTATATTAGTTCTATCAGGAGATACAATGAAAAAAAGTCAATGCTAATCGGCAGTTGACTGAATTCTATTTCTGTTCATTGATTAATACTTTTCCAGCTGAAAAAAAAAAAAAAAAAAAGAAACAGGTTTGCAAATTTTTTTACGACAGAATTTATTCATTTATTTATTTATTTTTTTTTTTATTATTGTGTTAATCATTTCACTCCAAGCAAGGCGTGAGTGCCACTAAGACGCAAGGGGCCACAGAGAATGAAAATAAGAGAAAAGACTGAGAATAGGGGGGATTGGGGAAAGGATAAAAAGAAGAACGTGGATCAAGGTATCAGAAAATGTCGATTGACATTACATTTAAATTTTTAAAGATTATAGTTATCAAGGAAGCAAGTAAGAGGAAGGGAGTTCCAATGTCGGGAAGTGCGAGAGAAGAATCTGTTGGAGTAGAAGAGGCAGTTATATTTATCTTTCAACAGTAAAAGGGTGGGAACAAGATGCCAATCTAATCGCACGCTTAAATTCATGTAGAAAATTCACGGAAAAAGCTCGTCACAGCAGTTGCCATGAAAATATTTGTAGAAAAGACAGAGGGAAGCCACATCATGTCTGGGAGAAAGTGACTAGAGTCGAGATGCCAAGTCAGGAATGACTACATGACAGATCCTTCTTTGGATTTTGTCGAAGACCTCGAGATGAACAGTAGGGGCACCAGACCAGATATGACAACAGAGAACCAGCCGTGAATATTAACTCGGAGTCCTGGGAGAGCCTAGCAGCCACACGATCCAATGTCGATGCTCCAGCCAAGCAGATGACTAAGATACTACCCCAGGTCAACTCTGACTGACGGAGGCCTACTACTACTGTACCTATATATATATATATATATATATATATATATATATATATATATATATATATTCATACACGTTTCATTAAATAATATAGACAAGTGTTGTCTATTTATTTTATGTAAATTTTTTTCGTAACTTCTGATAAGTTTAATAACATTATCGTTGAAAGAAGAAAGAAATTCACAATAGTGATCCATATTTTTTTTAATACAATCTAAGCTTTCGGCTTAAGCCATTATCAAAGATGTCAATTACAACATATTAAACAATATATGGACACGACAGTGATGATAGTCTGTCAATGTTTACATAGAAGATTTCTAAGCAACGATAAACACGTGCATATAAGACGCTGGAAGCGAAAATCGCACCGCATCTCATGACGTCACACATGACCACACGAGAGTGAATTGTAGAAGTATGAATCGAAAGCCGTTGGTATAAACCAATGGCTTCTGTTACCAATTATAGACATTTAAGAATATTTGTAGAGATGCCATAATTGATTTTGTTTAGATTGGGTTTCAACTGTTTGATGTATAATGCTTCAAGGATTTTTAGTTTTTGTCTATTGTTTTCATGTCGAAGTATAATTGTGTTTTCGACAAGTATTTTACGGAATTGTGTATGCGGTCAGGCATGTTGTTTTAAATACCTAAAAATGTTACAGTTTTCATTCAAATGTAGTGTCAAGCGTCGTGAAAGCGAGTTTGTGGTGTGACCAACATAAATATTATTTAATTCGTTGGAGATACACTCTCCCAAAGGGCACTTGAATTTATAAACTATGTTGGTTTTTTGCAAATCGCTAACCGGGGGAGAAGAATTATTGCGAAGAACTAAGTTGGATATACTAGATTTAGTGTAGTATATGATTAATTTAATTTTTTTGCTAGGGTCTGTAGTTGATATATTAGAATATACTAAATTGTTTAGTATATTTTCATCTTGTTTTTAATTAGTATGCATTTGATTACGATATAGGAGATTAATATGTTTGAGATCAGTAGAGGCAGTATTATGTACAATTTTCTTAGTATTGAGATTTCTAAGAAAGCATCTTATTTGTTCATCAACTATATAGTTTGGAAAGCTATTGTTAATAAGTGTCTGTTTTATATTCTTTAGTTCACTGTAAAAAATCTGTTTTGTGGATGAATTAGTTTCTGCACGATGTATTAGATTCTTTATAATTGCTATTTTGTAGTAATATGGGCATTATATATTTATTTTTATGTTATAAAATCACAACAAAAATAGCCATTTTGTTTCAACGTCCTCGGTGTCTTATCAAGTGATGATGTTGAATGTAAAATAAATAGTTTCAAATTAAGTAACAATCCTTCGAAAGGGGAAAACGTTGTTACAAAAGCTAGAAGGACCAATCAAAATACAAGTATAGGAAAAATCAAAAAGCTTGACAACGAAGTAAATTTAATAGTAATTAAATTTGGATTTTAAAATTGGCAGTTTTTAATTTTAATATTAAATTTTATCATATAAGTTAATAATTATTGGTTAGAATAAATTCTTTTTTAATATTACTCGTATTTTAAAGATCTGAATAGCTATTATAACATGACATCGTTGTCAAGCTTTTTTAATTTTAATGGAGTTATTGGAATTCATTCCGTATACACCAATCATATACTTGGATATATATATATATATATATATATATATATATATATATATATATATATATATATACCGCGACCGTTATCGTCGTATAGCAATCTTCTATGTC